>JARJHM010000226.1:0-431157 GCA_033356055.1 Carex pumila
TTAACCGCTCTCTGGTTAGTCCTGGTGGATAACCGATAGAGGCATCAGACGTCTGATGCTTCGAGACGAGTCGATTCCTTCCGTGATGTAGCTCTACACGCTCGGTCTGCATTCCAACTGTGATTTGGAAACAAGGTATAAATATGTTATATTAATCTATTTAATTGGTAAGTAGATTAAAGTTTTAGAAATCAATCATGGAGTAGATCTGTAAAAGGATTAAATTGGATTTTGATGCCAAAGGAATACTGAAGGTGGACCGCCTTGGAAAGTTTCCTGACATACCCCGTTTAATCCTGAGCTTAAGTTGGCCGTAGAAATTTTTGTTCTACGGTCATTCCGCACCTTAAGCCTAAACGAGTTTTGGTTACCGCAAAACCCCAAAAGTGGTATCCGAAACCCAACACGCAGTGCATGGAGAAAGTTATTAGACTGCGTAGAAAAGTCTGAAGAGTCATTGCGGGCCGCAATAGATTTGGTTGCGGGCCGCAATGGGTGTGCTGGAATGAAGATGCTGTGCTGGAGAAGTCATTGCGGGCCACAATGAGTTTGGTTGCGGGCCGCAATGAATGTGCAGAAATGCTCTGGCTTGCTTGGTTTTGGCTTGCTTGGTTGCGAACCGCAATTGATTCATTCCGGACCGCAATGAATATTGGCAGAAGCTCCAATCTTCGTGCTAACTCACCCTTTTTGCTTCGTTAAGCTCCAAACACTTGATTACCTGTAGAACAAACATAACTATGGCAGTAACTTGAACTTTTGGACATTTCTAACCTAATTAAACCTAATTTAATCAAAACTTGGATTAATTTACATAACAAACCCTAGGTCTCAATAGATACAATTTCAGCTTATCAAATTCCCCCAAGCCTAGTCCTTGCTTGTCCCAAGCAAGTCTAAACTTGGACTACAATTCAATCTTCTAATTTAACCTCATATCATGTATACATTCTTCAATCGAAAAATTTGTATGATCTTGCTAAACTTGGACTATGATCTTGCAAAAATTTAAAAATCTCAACGTAAATTTTTGTACAAATTTAAAGTGCAACCCTTGGCTAATCATGCTTCACCCCACAATTCAATTACTCTAACTTTTATTTCCCTAAAGGTTTAGAATTTGTAAACTTCGGATATCTAAATTTGTTACAAAAAATGCATTCTTATTTGTGAAAATTCTTTTAAAAATCCCCCAAACTTGAATCAAACTTAAGTTAGAAAGTCGCGAACGTCGTGTGTTGATATATGCAAAATTTTATTTTTCTTTTGTTGACACTATAAATCTTTATCCTTAGAACAAAACCGGCTAGTTATAGGTAGCTAATCCATATCCAACCATTTTAATTCAAAAGTGCATTCGCATGCTCTTGGTTCAACCCTTCCATGACACGAACTCACAGGGTTAGTGCAAACTCGGTTACTTTATCGGGCAAACTAGCGGAGCAAAGTGTCTATGACTCATTGCTATAAGTACGTCATGTCGCCGTAACATAAGCAAATGAAGTCTTTCTTTTCTAAAAATTTTCAACTTGACTATTTTTTTCAATATTTTTGCAAAAATATCATGAATACACACATTCTTAGGCATTAATTCATACCTATGGATATCCTGATCTTTCTAAATTTGTTTTTCACAAACAAGTTGTATTTTCAAAAAAAAAATTTTAATTCCTAAATTTCTAATTTCTTAGACCTTGATTTCCACAAAGTTTTTCGCCAAATTATGTGGTTATTTCTAATTATTCCAAGGGTATTACTAAAAATTCGTTAAAATTTGTATCAAAATTTCTAATATTTTTGACAATCACTCAAATTTATCAAGGGTTTTATTTTTGCCAACTTTTAACACAAAAAAATAAAAATAAACATGATTTTATACTTTATGCATTTTCAAACAATTAAGTCCAATTATGCAAGACTTTATTTTTCATAACCTCGTAAAACATCTTGACAAATTCGCAATTTCAAGCAATTAAGTTTAAAATCACAAATCTTATTCATGGTCAAGTAAAAAACAGGGTTATAAATCCTAACATTTTTGAAAACATGCATGCAAAGATACAATTTCTTCCCATCCCCCAAGCTTAAATTAAGCATTGTCCCCAATGCGTAAAAATAAACAAAAATAAATAAGAAGAAATATGCACTACTCTATTGGCGGAAGGTGGTGGTGGTGCGCCTTAATGCTTGGGTGGAGGATCAAGAGGACGGCCTCCCCGTTGCTCCCTTTTGTGTCGATTTTCTCAAGATTTGTCAGTTTCAGATGTTTCCACAGACTTCTTTTGCAAATCTGACTCAAGTTTGTCATTCTCCGAGATTTCGACAAAGTTGGGAAGGATCTCAGTGGTTGAAACTTGGAGAATCGAGCTCAGATTAGGCGTGAGGTCATCTGGGAAAGGTTCATTGCAGGCCGCAATACATTCATTACGGACCGTAATGGGATCTGTCTGATTCACGCCCTCTGCCTAATGTTGTTGCAGACCGCAATAAGCTTTATTTCGGGCAGCAATGAGGTCAACAGAGCTCGATTTTTCAGCTCTTTCGCACTCCTGATCCATCCAATACTCAACGGAACCCTTCTTCAAGTTGTACTCGAGTTCTTCTTCTAAAAACCTGTCAAGAATATCAACACTAAAAACACTTTGATCGTTAGATGGATATCTCATAGATCTTTTGATATCGAATTGCAACTTTTCTTCACCAATGTTCATTGTTATAATCCCATCATGAACATAAATCACAGCTTTTGCCGTATTGAGAAATGGTCTACCTAACAAGAGTGGTGTATGAGTGTCCTCATCCATATCGACCACAACAAAATCTATTGGAACAAAGAATTTACCAATTTGAATTGGCAAGTCCTCTACCACTCCTAGAGGTAACTTAACATATTGATCTGCCAATTGAAGCAATATTCTAGTTGGCTTAAGTTCCCCAACACCTAACCTATCATAGACCGACTTTGGCATAAGACTTACGCTTGCCCCTAGATCACAGAGTACACGTTTAAATTGGACATTTCCTATAGAACATGGTATGGAAAATTTACCCGGATCATCCAACTTTTTAGGCAATTCATTCATTACCATGGCACTACCATTTGAGTCTAAGGATACCATTTGTACTTCCTCAATCTTACGCCTATTTGAAAGAATATCCTTGAAAAACTTGGTCTAAACCGGCATTTGGGTCATTACCTCAGTTAATGGTAGGTTCACATGCAATTGTTTCAACAATTCAAGGAATTTAGCAAATTGTTTGTCAGTTTTCTCATTCTTAAGCCTACCAGGAAAAGGTGCGAATTATGTGTATATGTGTATGTGAGTTAATATTATGTGTATGTGTAGGTGTATATATGTATGTGTATGTGTATGTGTATGTTTATATGTGTATATGTGTATGTGTATATGTGTATATGTGTATATTATACATATAGTTCACCAAAAAAATAAAAATATAAAAAATCAAAGTTATAAAAATTTACGACATCACTATGTAAATATATCAAATATTTTATTTTTTGGCATACACATAATATTTTATTTTTTTGACAGACACATATACATAAATCCTAAATCATAAACTTTTTGTTCACAAAATTATTCAAATCAAACACTAAGATTTCTCTAAAAAAAAAAAAAAAAAAAACCACATGAGGCGCCCGGAGGTGTGGCGCCTCACTTGGCTTGTGGGCCACCCCAGGGGCTGGCGCCTCACAAGGTACTTTGGGCCGCTCTGGGCCCAGGCGGTCAGGGCATCTATAAAAAACAATTGGGGGCAGGGGCATATTTAAAATTTTCATTTTTTTAGCGATATTAATAAAAATGGCCGAACATAATTTATTTGAGAGAACAAAATATAGATTTAAAGATGATGAAAATTTAAAATTTATTAATGTTTCTTACCGAAAATTATGAGCGTTTTAGTGACAACATTGTGACTTAATGCTATTTTTTATGTTGTTTTGTTATATAAAGTTTAGAGCTACAAAATATTGTGTATAAAATATTACGAGGACAATGAAAAATTAAATTAATCAGTATCTTTCTCTTAGCTTCCATCATTCTTTTGTTCTCCCTATCGTCGAACAGAACAATTACGAAAATGTCCGTACTCTTTAGGATATGTTAGGTTGTCACAAAATTGTACGGAATTATACTTTTCGAGTACGGAAATCCGCAAATTATATTATTGGAACCTATAATTTGGATATGCTTGGAAATAGTTATGAAATATGCTAAAATGAATTTTCAATTGTACTGTAAAAATAGTTATGAGAAAGATATGAAAAATTATATGTTTTTTAAAGACTTGTTGTCAATAATAATTTTTAATTGGTTATTATTGATAAGTTTCTAATAAATTCTAATAATCTAAAGTCTAATATATAAAGAGGAGGGTTTCAAATGCCTTCATTTTAAAAAACTTAAATAACTCAAAGTTTAAAAATTAAATGTCAGAAATAAAATCGTTAGATGTGATATATGTTATTTTTTCTATGTGTTCATAAAAAATTATCATATTTTGATTTTGCTTTTATATGTATCAATAAGTTGAAAAATCAACGTCTAGAAATTATCCACATTAGTATACATTTTTACAAGCTCAAAATGATAACCAAAACAAAATTAAAATGCCATAATTTTTTACACGTGCATAGATAAAATGATGTAATTCATATCCAATGGTTTTATTTTGAATTTTAATATTTAAATTTTGATTTACTAAAGTTTTTAAAAATAGAGACATGATAGAGGCACAAAAAATGGAGGCATTTGAACCCTCATCATATATAAAATATGATAAAATTTTGGAAAAATAAAAAATAAAATTATAAAAAGTAATAGTTGTCATAAAAAAAATAATGAAGTTAATGGTGAAATAAAATAGTAAAAGTAAAATGATTCTGAAAAATAATATTTAAATTAAATAAAATAAGAAAATAAAACAAATTGTATTCTGTCATAAAAATAAATGAAAACAAAACTGACAAGATGTAAAGGTAAATGACAGGTGAGAAAAAAATAACGTTTTCATATTATAAAAGCTATGGTGCTATAGCGCGTTATTCCGCGCCATCAGCGCTATAGCGGCACTACTTGAAAATAGCGCTGTGTTTTTAATCAATCCACTATAACGTGATAAACGCTATTTAAACCTAGTTCAAAAGGCCATTCCACAAAATTGACAATATGTAAAGGTAAATGACTCAAATTTTGAGTTTCAATACGGACTGTGCCCGAGATCCCTCTAATATTTGTGTCAGAACAGATCAGACAGTCCTGATCCAAACTCATATTTTGAGCTACCTTAGCTGATATGAATTCTCCACCAAAATTCCCGGCAAAAACGACCTAAAATGGGGTAAAGGTTTTAACAGAGCATTCTTAGCTTGCCCACGAATCATATGCATCGCTAGGCCTGCTAAACGAGCCGGGCCGGCCCATGGACTTTGAGCTGGACTCTTAAATGAGTCAAATTGAGCTGAGCCCGAACTCGGCTCGAACTCGAAATAAATCACACATACTCGCTCTGATCCGAGCCGAGCCGAGCTGCCCACTGAGTCGAACCATTCCTCTCCTCTCACTCTCTTGCTCTCGCTCAATTCTTCTCCATGTCGAACAGCTGAGCTCTCGCTCTCTCGCTCTCCATCTGCTATCTCGCTCCGTCGCCTCCAGTTTCTCTCTTCTCTCTTCTCTTAGGTGCTCTCTCGCTTTCGCTCTCGCTCTTCTCTCCTCTCCTCTCTCTCTTTTTTGAAATGAATCCCTCTCCTCTCCTTTCTCTCTCTCTCCCTCTCTCTCTCTCTCTCTGAGATGCTTAAATTGGATAAAAAACCATGATACTGGTACTGATTTGATTTTGTGGGTTTTGTTAAATTATGATTTTTGAAAGATTTTGAACTATCAAAGTATCAAGTACCAGTCCGATTCTATCTCTCTGTAATACTGGTACTGATATCCATGATACTGGTAAGGACAAACTTGTCTCCTGAAATGATTTAAGTGAGATATATGAGATAATTGATGTATGGTATAATTTGAGAGTGGCTGACCCTTAGATTATACTGTTTAATCTACACATTGAGATGTTTTTCAAATTACAACAATTGTCTAATATACTTGTACATATCTGTTTCGAATGTACAAATAAAATTTCAATGTGTATATAAGTCGGTCACCTTCCATTTGAGTTTTATTCTAAACAATCCTGCTCCAATGCTTCTACTCTGCTAAAATAGCAGTATTGGAGGGTACAATGAAAAATTGATGGCCAGATTAATTTCACTCGGATCAAACTCAATCCAATGCCTATGAAAACTATAGAGTGTTAATTTTGAGATTTGTGCCAGGTTAAAAGAACGACCCGAATCAGAACGAGCTGAGGAATAAAGGAAGTATGAACAAAGTGATGACTCCTGACTTGCTTTATCAGTAACTTGAAGATGAAAACAGGTTACCTTAAACTCAACTGAATGTTTAATTGTAGTCTTCATTGGCTTTTTAGTTTGGATATAATAGATGTATTAGTTTGGCTTTATGTGATAAAATAAAATGTGTCGATTTATCTGTATTGATTAGTTTGTTGTATGCTTGTAGGCAACTGATCTTCTACTGGTAGAGCTTCTACAGAGACGAATCACCATTTCAGAAGAGCTTGGATAGCCCTGCCCTAACTATTCTGGTATATATATATGAATTTTTTTTTTTAAGCATAATTAGAGGCATGCCAAAGAATCTTGCAATAGCTCTATGTGCTTTTATCAAAAATGGGTTTATATTTGAGTTCATGAGATTGGTGCTCAATTTAACCAAGATCAGGTTTCCATTATTTTCATTTTGGGGCTGTTTCGGGTATTTTCTTGTACCAGTTCATGACTCCTTTGGTTTTATTTATTTTGAGCACTGGTACAGTGCTTGGTACCAAGTACCAGCTGCTATGCATATACAGCTTTAGTTTTTTATGCTTTTGTGGACTTACGTGCAAAAATTTCATGTTATTTAGATTGGTTGATCAGATTCGGTTACTGGTACGGTTCTTTTTTTTAGTTCCCTTGTTTTTTAGTTCTTTTTTTGTACATGAGATGGAATCAAAACCCTCAAACAGTACCATACTATTGCTGGAATGGTACTGACATTGTTGATCATTCGTTTTATTAATTTGATTCATAGCTCCAATGTCTCAATCTCATTTGCAAACAAACCATGATGTTGGAGAGTCTCAAAGTGGAACAATCGGAGTAAGGCCAAATCGGAAAAAAAAAAGAGATCCAATGCATGGGACCATTTCGAGCAAAAAGGTGACGGCTCGGTTGCGTGCGTGCATTGCTCTAAAGTGTTATCTCACGGTCCTACTTTGGGGACTTCTAACCTAAATCAGCATATCACTAATGCATGCACACAAATCAACGAGGAAGCAAGGGAGATGTTCTCGTCGGGTAAAGGAGGTGACTTCTCTAGTTTCAAATACGATCCCGATTTGACCCGTGATCTAATGACGATGTTGTTCATAGATGCCGAGATACCATTTTCGGTCATTGAAAGTCAGTTTTGGGAACCGACTATGAGATCACTAAGACCCGAGTTCAGAGTTGTTGGGCGTCAGAGTTTGAGAAATGATGTTGTAGAGGTATTTAAGGCAGGAAAGGGGTTTTGCTGAACGAGTTTGAAGAATTGGACTCGCACGTGTCTTTTACTTCTGATATTTGGACTTCAAGTGTCAGTTTGGGATATTTGTGCCTAACGGCACATTATATCGATAAGGGATTCAATCTTCAGAAAAAGATTATATCTTTCGATCAAACACCTTATCCACATTCGGGACATACAATTGTAGAATCGATTAAGAAAGCTATTTTTGAGTGGAAGTTGGATGAGAAGGTGTTTACAATCACTCTTGATAACTGTTCAGCAAACAATAATGCAATGACGTTTTTGGAATACATGTTTTGGGACAAGCCTGTTTTTGAGGGTGAAAACATGCACATGAGATGTGGGGCTCCCATCTTGAACATTATGGTGCAGAATGGTATGGTGGTCATTCGGGAGGCTTTGACAAAAATTAGAGAGCTGATGCGGTACATAACTTCGAGCGGTCCGCAACTACAAACCTTCAACCAAATCCTAACTGCGATGCAGTTACCATCCAAAAAAGGATTGACTTTAGACTGCATCACTCGATGGAATTCGACCTATGATATGGTCGTTGAAGCTTTGAAGTACAAGGATGCCTTGCTAAGATATGGAGATGGTAGTGCGGTGATTGTTCCTAGTTCGGAGGATTGGAACGTGGCGATAGAGATGGAAAAGTTTTTACGGGTTTTTCGGGATGCAACAAAGAAGTTTTCAACCTTTAGGCAACCTTCTTCACACGAGTTTTTAAAGGAGGTGTGGACTATTCGTAGCACTTTGTTCGAAGAGCATAACAATCCCATTTTGCAAAACTTATCAACGGAGATGCAAAAGAAATTCAAGAAATATTGGGAAGAGCCGATTGGGATACTAACATTAGCTACTGTTTGTGATCCTCGAAAAAAGTTTGAATGGGTGGAATTCTGTTTTGGTATTGCATATGGAGAAGGCACTGATGTGTACAAAGCAAAAGTTGAATGTGTGGAGAAGTCGCTTAAAAAATGGTACCAGGAATATGAGAGCAAAATTGGCCAAGCGACAACTAGTGTGTCACTGCAAGTGGAACGTCAAAATGAGAAAAAAAAGAAGCTTGAGATCAGTTTTCAGGAGTTTCGTTCTCAAAATCGTCGATCGCGACAAAAGAGATCCGAGTTGGATAATTATCTAGAAGATGCCGTGGTGGTAGAGTCGAATGAAGAATTTAATATTTTGCAATGGTGGAGAAAAAATTCAGAATTATATCCGACTTTGGCAAAAATGGCAAGAAATTTCTTGGCAGTTCAAGTGTCAACCGTTGCATCTGAGTCAGCTTTTAGTGCAGCAGGTCGGTTGACAGATCACTTGCGGAGTTCTATGACACCAGAGACAATCGAGGCACTCATCTGCTCAAAGGATTGGTTTATCTCTATTGATGAGAGCTCCAACTTGGACCAGTTTCGTCCATTCATGCCTCATTCTTGATTAGTGGTAAAGGTAAATATTTTATTTATAATTTTCTTTAAAATTTAAATCCTATTTGAAATTCACATCTCATCATAACATTTTTTAGATTGATCAATTTAGGATTTATGTTATGGTTCAACACCCTAATCTATGAGTGGTATTTATTCTTTTTCGTTAGAAATAATTAATGTAAGTAAAAATATGCTCTTTTATAAAACGTTACAGGATCATCGAGTGATGTGATATTTTGTCAAGTGCTTGGTTTGGAAAAAGAAAATCGCCTAGCAATTGAAAAAGATGAATGTTAGGAAATTTGAGGCATGTTGATTCTCATGGATTTAAATTAACATTTGGTTTGTAATATGAAGAGTTTTGTATCTCTAATTCATGGATTGTTTGTTATTTTTTGAATTATGGTTATTTGTTGTTTTTGAATTCATGGATTGTTTAGTTTATTATTATAATAATATAACCCTAAAGTGCAAATTGCAAACCAATCTTTGTAGTAATGGTTATTTTGTTATTTTGATTTTTATCAGGGGTTAATTAGTCATTTGTTAGGTGAGTTTGATATTCGCTTCTGCAGCTTTGTTATTATTTCTTGTATTTTTATTTTTATCATTATTATTTTGCTCTTCACTTTATAAATTTAATGTTTCGTTTCATTTTATAAAAATATAATAGTTGAGTTTGAGCCGAGAATTATAAATTTAAAAATAGTGGTGTCAGAGCCGAGAATTATAAATTTAAAATATAATAATAGTTGAGTTTGAGCCGAGGATAAAGCGACAATAGTGTCAGGGCCTGAGAATTATAAATTTCTGTTGTTGACTTTGAAATATATTATAAATAATTGAGTTTGAGCCGAGTTTTGGGTTTGAGCCGAGTTCGGGCCGAGCCAAAAAAAATCCAATGGACCGAGCCGAGTTCGGGCCGAGTTTATAGAGTCTCATGGATCAAGCCGAGTCGGGCTTTATTCTTCAAAGTTGAGTCGAGCCGAGTCGGGTTCTAATAAAAGAATGAATGGGCTGGGCCGAGTTTTGAGCGAGTTACCGCTCATTAGCAGGCCTATGCATCGCTACAGTTTGTGAGCTGCATTAAGTTAATACTACTCTGTTAAAATCATTACCCCTAAAATGGGCAGATCCGTATCCTCCCAAGTACGAGTCCCCATTGTCTGAATTAACTCAAAAAGAGAATCTTTTGAGTTAATACATCTCAGCCTTCTAATTTTAAAAGGAGCCCATTCGACTCCAATCTATATAATATAAGAGTTTTTAATATTAGTGCTGATCTAATTGGCACGAATTTTAAAGCTTATTGCATGGTCCAGATATATTAACACCGAAAGATTTTTTTTAATTTAATGCAGAGGATATGAATTCTCAAAGGACCTGACTCAACAAAATTGAAGCGGACAGACAGCCTAGATTTAATATCACTCGGTGCATGTTCGGAATGATGGAGGGAGCTGTATTATTTGTGCTTTGATATTCGTGCCAAGTTAAAAATTTCGATCTTGGTCCGCCTGATTTAATTGTACTCAGTCAAGTAACCTGAGGGATGTGAATTCAAAATGGACAGTGCTTGAGTTACAAATAGTCTTTTCTCAAAAAAAAAAAGAGTTACAAATAGTCAAATAGAACACCGAGAAGAAAATTATATTTATCAAGTCAGAGAAATTACAGAAATGGGGGAACCATCTTATCTCTTCAGTTGTGGGCCCACTTGGGTAACAGATACAGGTTTGCAGATCCTCATCGCCAACGGGTAGACCCGGTTTCCATGTGGCATTTGCGGAAAGGATGCAGATAAGACGGTCACGGTTCGTGGCAAATGCAATGGTATGTTTTCATGCATTTAATACATAAATGTTGGCCCCAGAAACAAGAATCAAATCCCCTGAAGTAACTCAAATTTTGAGTTTAGGTCTGAACCGTCCGATCTGTTTGGGCCGAATAGTCCTGGATTCTGTTCGAACAGTCTGGATCTAAACATAAATTTGAGTTACTTTACGGGATCCGCACTGCAGAAACGAATCACATGGCAGTATGGCACCCGCTATCCATGTCGCGCCAAAAACAGATCCCATATCCTTTTTTAGGTGCTAATCCGCTCCTGTTCTATGAACACACAACACAACGACAACCAATGTACATGATCTTTTGAAAAGTGCGAGCTGCAAACTTTTTTTGATAGAGTGGCGCGTAGCCGCGCTCATAGTACAGAGGATCTCCCTGCAACATTTTAATATTTGAATTTTTTAAATTTTAACAATGAATCTGAACCGTTCAATATGATCTATATGATTATATACCTGTAAACAAAATTTTATACTTTTAAAAAAAAATTACTATCTAAAAATCAATTAATCTGAATGTGTACTAGCAAACAAAATTTTATAACTTTTTATTATTTTTTTAGATAGGTAGAAAATTACATGATCTGAAAGTACCATTGAGATTCATGCAATTAAAAAAGTTATTCATTGAGATTCGTGTATAAAAACTTTGAATGGTTAGAATTGAAATAACAACACCCTATTATTCCATTGGAATAACAGCAGATTTATTTCCCTACATACAAGCCTACTGACTACTGACGACTGACGCGTGCTTCCGTTCCGACTCCCCCCCTTCTCTCTCTCCATTAGAAGGCTTCATCACTATAATACACAGAAATCGTTCATTTCCATTCCGACACCATCTGGGTGCACCAATGGCGAAGCGAAGCAATACTAACAACTCAAAACACAGTCTCTCATTGCCTTTTCTCTTCCTCCTTTTTCTTTTCTTTCCATCCCTAAGCTTTTCCAGCAATGTGACCTACGATGGCCGCTCTCTCTTCATCTCAGGCCGCCGCCGCATCATCATCTCCGCCTCCATTCACTACCCCCGTAGCGTCCCTGCTGTACACTTTCTCTGTATATCTTTCCTTGAATGCGTCTCTGTGTTATAGAGTTGTGTCAGAACTTAATTTATTGTATTTTGGAAAATTGTAGATGTGGCCGGGACTAGTGGAGGCAGCGAAGGAAGGAGGTGTAGATGCAATTGAGACTTATGTTTTCTGGAATGGACACGAGCCCTCTCCTGGCAATGTGGGTCCCAATTTCAGTTTCTCTCTGCTATTATTATTTTCCGTTTTGTTTACGCCACCTTGAAGATATGACTTTAAATGTGAAATACCACCTTTTATGAGGGTACATTTGCAAATGTCAATTTTTAGGAGTTTTGTTTATAGATTCTAAGCTAAAACCCTCTTTCAAATTTCAACCTTGCTTCTCTGTGGACTTGAAATGGTGACCTGAAATTTGCATGTATGTCCTTTTATTACATAAAATTTATATCTATGCTCTTGCAAGATCTGTATTTAGCACTAATGCACCACCTTTTTTGCAAAGACAATTAAGAAAGTTTTATGGTATTTTCAGTATTATTTTGAAGATCGCTTCAATTTGGTGAAATTTGCAAAGATAGTTAGAGATGCAGGCCTCTACATGATCCTTCGAATTGGACCATTTGTTGCTGCCGAGTGGAATTTTGGGCAAGTTTTGAATAATACATCCTAACATACTCTTTATTTCACATCTGCCATTAGCTTTGAACCTTTGTTATCTCAATAATTTCTATCAAATGCAGAGGAGTTCCGGTTTGGCTACATTATGTACCCGGTACCACATTCCGAAGTAATGATGAGCCCTTCAAGGTTTCATGCTATAAAATGACAGCTTCTATTTTATTAATTATTTGTACTTTTAATGCTTTAATGGAACAACAAACCATTTCTTCTACTACTTAATGAACTACATTTTGTTTAATGTTGGGCATTGGCTACAGAATCATATGGAGAGATTCACGAAATATATAGTCAATATGATGAAAAGTGAGAAATTATTTGCTTCCCAAGGTGGTCACATTATCTTAGCTCAGGTCTCTCTCTCTCTCTCAAACTTCAGTAAATGCATATGTCATTTGGTCAAATTGTTAATTAAATATCAAATAATCCAGCCGTGCTTGTCTATTATCTATCATAAAATGGGACTATGAATTTTAACAGTATCCACATTAGCTAATTGCAGATAGAAAATGAATATGGTGACATAGAAAAGGTCTATGGAGATGGTGGTAAGCCTTATGCCATGTGGGCTGCCAGCATGGCACTCTCACAGGATATTGGTGTACCTTGGATCATGTGCCAACAATATGATGCACCTGATCATGTGGTAACTACATATCACTCTGTTTACCTATTTATTTAGGTACTTACTTTCCTTTTGTTTTCACCTAGAATTCTTCACAACTGATAGTGACTTTTTTGATAATATGAGAAATGTTGCATTTTCATGCAAGAAGAAAAATATCACTTTATGTCCTGAAAACCAAATAAAACATCACAATTATCTTAAATATTAACTAAATAAAAATAATTTTGCTGCACCTTTTAGAATTTTTGCAGAATATACACTCAACACCTTGAGTTATTCCTACTTTCTCATTCTTACTACCATATAATTACCGAGATGGGGGTAACTTTTTTAAGAATTAAGGAAATATTCTTGGCAAGTGTGATAATTAGAATAAGTTTTTCCAGAAGCTATGTTATTAACAATTAGAGTAAATTACAAAATGGTTCTCTAAGTATCATTCATTTAACATTTTGGTCTTTAAAATTTCAAAAGTATCTAATTAGTACTAAATTGCTCCTATTTATTGAAAAAAAATACTTTTTAATCCATTGCACCATCAATTTAGCAAGGCAAATATTTTGTTGCAAAAATAATAAATATGACGACAATACAAATATTACGATCCACAATATCACACATCAATTATATGGGTACTAAATCTATGTCCATGTCATTAGGAGTCAATTAAAAAGTAATATTATATACATCGTAGCATGAATATCATCATGACATGGATGTTAACGTGGATTTCTCAAACTTTTTGACCGGTGACAATAATACGACCAATTGGGTACAAAGTGAAAATTTTAAGGATTCAAATGATAAATGAGTGATACTTTAGGGACTATTTATGCAAATTACCCTAATATTTAATAATAATTCATTTTCTTTTAATCGTTATGCAAGTTTCTATTCATAAAACACTCTAAAATGTTGAGTGTAATTTGCAAGAAAAACAAAACTTTAGTATGACTTTTGATTTTCATTATTTATCCTGGGACCATTGCAGATAAATACTTGCAACTCATTTTACTGTGACCAGTTTACACCGAATTCTCCAAATAAGCCTAAAATTTGGACAGAGAATTGGCCTGGATGGTAAGCCACAATAATTTATTTTCTCAACTTTCTTTAGAAATGGTAAAAAGTGTAGAGGTATTTATCTAGTTAATTATGCTTTTAGGTTTCAGACTTTTGGGGCAACAAACCCACACCGACCCCCTGAAGACATTGCCTTTTCTGTTGCACGTTTTTTCCAAAAAGGCGGCACGGTTCAAAACTATTACATGGTATATTTGTAACTTTTTCTTACAAAATATTTATGCATATTCTTAATATTTTTTTATTTTTCCTCTTACAGTGATCTTTTTCCTTTTGTGGTTTTTGTTTGAAGTATCACGGCGGAACAAACTTTGGCCGAACAGCTGGAGGACCTTTCATTACAACAAGCTATGATTATGATGCACCAATTGATGAATATGGTACATATATATATATATTCTTTCAATATAGGGAATATTGTGTCTTTCCTCTATTTGATTTAATCTTTTGCTTTGCCATTTTCGTGCATCATTTTGGTGAAAAATTAGGGTTGGTGAGGCAACCTAAATGGGGACATTTGAAGGAACTTCACAAAGCTATAAAACAATGCGAAAATACCCTTCTTTTTGGCAATTCTAAACTTCTCACTTTTGGCCCTTTACAAGAGGTAAATTACTTTGATATCTGGTTCTCTTTTTAGTTTTCCATTTTCTCCTTTTTTGACTGATTGCTTTTCCAATTTATTTTTTTGTTAGGCAAGTATCTATACTGATCATTCTGGGGGATGTGTTGCATTTCTTGCAAATATGAACGAAGAAAAGGATAAATCAATTGTTTTTCAAAATAGGGCTTATAATGTGCCGCCTTGGTCAGTCAGTATCTTGCCAGATTGCAAAAATGTCGCATTTAATACAGCAAAGGTATTCTTTTCTGTTGATTGATTTTTTTTTCTGAGATTTTATGTTGCTGAGCTCCTCATTAAGCTATCCTTTGCACAAACAACCATGAATCTTGTTTTCCTATAACACCCTTGAGTTGGTTTGTTGATAGTTGCATAGCTCATAGAGAGGATTTGGCATTATAGATAAAAAAAAATGAGATTAACTTTTCAACTATTTAGGTCTAATACTTTGTTCTTCAAGGTCAAGGCTTTTGACCTAGTGTTATGTTAACAATGAAAGGGTACAATAGAGAGGGCAGGAGGGAAGATAAGCATGCAATAAAAATCCAAGAGCAAAATTTTGATACTTGTTATACAAAAGGAAATTTCATTTGCTGTGCTTCATATAGCATTTTTACAAAATTTTGTATTTATGCTACGTGTGCAATCTGATCCCAATTTTTTTGGCACCTATATAACATGGCAATGTGCTTCATTAATAATACATGAGGAATCAAGGGACCAAACTACCCTCTCAAGAAAAGAAAGAAATATCCTATATGAGACAAAAGGGCAATTGAATTGCATCATTTTGTGTGTGTGTGTGTGTGGGGGGGGGGGGGGGGGGGGGGGGGGGGCGGAGGAATAGGAGCATGCCCACTCTCAGTTTAACTGGTTTAACTCCATCTCTGGTTATATGTTAAAACTTTTTTTTACATAATTTTTCAATAATTCTACTGTTTGATAATATTTCTGTGTAGGTCAAAACCCAAACTTCTGTAGTTGAAATGATTGATGAAAATTTGCAAATCTCAGAAGGTTGGAGTATTTTTGAGGAGAAGGTTGGAATTTGGGGTAAATCTGATTTTGTAAAAAATGATTTGGTCGATCATATCAATACTACCCAAGATTCTACAGATTATCTTTGGTACACCACAAGGTACACAAATAACTAGTAAACAAGCCAACTTTTGGTCTAAAAGAGTGTATATATCTAGTAAAATTGCCTGAAGAAAAAGGGCGCACAATATAATGTCCTCTTCTAAGTTAAAATTCAAGATTTGTGACTTTTTATTTTGAAAAATGGCTTGCATATATTATTGCCAGCTCTTTAATTTTTTTTTTTCGATCTTTTATTATTGCAATGACAGCTTTTATGTTAAGGGAGGTGAAAAGATTTCAAACCAATCTCTTCTCATAATTGAATCCAAAGGCCATGCTGCACATGTTTTTGTCAACGGCAAACTCCAAGGTTTTTTCTCTTTACTTTCAAAGCAGTATTTTTTCCTCCTCCATTTGAATGTTTAGTTTTGATAATATTTTCTTGCCATTTTATCAAGAGTCTGATAACTAGCATGAAATTTCTGTGACCAATCTATGGAAATTTTTACTACTTGTATTGATCCTCCTTATATGCTTCTAATTTTAGGTAGTGGATATGGAAATGGGTCAGAGAGTAAATTTAATCTTACTACGCCGGTGACCTTAAAACCTGGGAGAAATGACATTGCATTGCTAAGCATGACAGTCGGGTTGCAAGTAAGTGACTTTCCTGAATTACATCTGAACTTATGAGTTTCAATAGAAGCCCTTGGTACAATGAGATCAATTTCTTTCAAAATAAAAAAAGAAAAAGAAAGAGAAAGGGGGTAACTTCACTACAGATCAAACTACGTCGAGTTAATCTTGACATCTGGAGGCTAATTCTACGAAATGTTCTTGACTAAGATGGATTAAATTATTGTATGAATTAACTTATTAATATTTACATGACATACCTACTTGTGTTTACTTGTATTGAATTAATCTTCAATTTTTTGAAAGGTCAATATCTTCACAGGCTGAAAGCATCCATAGTAAAACTAATGAAGTCCAAACATTGAATTATTTAGATTCACAATGCTATTAGTGATGTTTTGATGTGAGTAGTCTATATTCTAATTTTCCTTTGTTTAATAAATACAAAAAGAATGCAGGGCCATTCTATGAATGGGTCGGGGCAGGTCCCACTAGTGTCAAGATTTCTGGTCTAACAAGCAGGACCCTTAATTTATCTTCACATGAATGGGCCTACAAGGTATACTTAATTGTTATTTTATTTTATTTTATTTTTATTTTAATTATTACTTCTTCTATTTGAGAAACTCTCAACATTGATATAAAATATCAAATTTATGATTCTTTTTCAATGTTTTTGAAAGATTGGATTAGAAGGAGAGCATCTTTCTATTTTCAGTCCATATCAGAATGGTGATTTGAACTGGAAAACATGCTCTCAACCACCAAATAACCAACCTCTGACATGGTACAAGGTAATGGTTTTATTTATCCTTTTACTTGTCCTCAGAAGCTGTATAATATGTATGTTAAATCATATCTTAGCAAGAACATAGAAAGTGCCATAATATGGGTCAAATTCATGGGATGGATGAGTTGATAGCCAGTATGTATACGAATTCAGCAGTGCATATCTTTACTATAATCATACACTTGACTGTTTGGTGTCTTATTGGTGTTTTAGGGTGCATTTTTTCCTCAAATATATTCAAGTAAAACAGGTTAGAAGCCAATGAAAACAAACTTATTTGATTGCTCTTACTTTTTAAGAGAAAAGTTCAAATACCTCTATTTTTTTGTGCCTCCATTTTGTGAAAGCTAAATGAGTTAAATATCTAAAACGTGAATAACAAATAACCTGTTAGACAGATCCATAATACTTTATATATTGTGGTACTTCAGGTTCAGTTTAATGGTCATGACAAGTACAAAAACAATGCCCAGAAATAACCAGACGAGAGTAGAATTTTATGAACTTTTTGATGTCCATCAAAACATAGCTGTAGTGACATGATTTTGTGTCTGCACACACAGAATGTGACATAGATCATATAATGGGTTGGTATTTTTAATGCACTCCTGTAGAATTTTCAAAAGGAGGCATTTTAGCCCTCCTCATTTTTGAATAGAATTCATTTGTGAATGGAAAATTAAAATTGTAAATATGCATATGTTGCACAACAGGCAAACTGTATACCAAGCAAAACATTTTGCAACAATGCCCTGAAAGGATGCTCTCTGATTATAAAGCAGTACTTGGTTCAACCTTCAAATCTTTTAAACAATTTGCCTCTTTTTTTATTTTTCTTATGTATATTTCAGGTAATAGTTGACACACCAACAGGCAATGACCCAATTGGGCTTGACATGCAACACATGGGAAAAGGCCAAGCTTGGTTAAATGGGTATCCAATTGGGAGATATTGGCCGAGAGCTAGTTCTCCAAATGACAAATGTACCTCAACTTGCAATTACAGAGGCAAATTCTTCCCTGACAAGTGCCGTACCGGTTGTGGTGAACCCACTCAAAGATGGTATAATGTCTTCTCAGTACCATAATATTTATCTAAAATATAAACAGGTATAGGGCTGAGTATGCAAGTAAAACAGGTTTTTGTGTACAAGCAACCTGTATATTACCAGGCATGAAAGTTATGACCATCATGTAGTTGTACCATGAGTGTATATATAACTAGGAGATGTTGATATCATACTGGCATTGGTATCAGGGTTGAGTATGAAATTTCTTGGTATAAAATATTATAGGATAAATTATAATTGTAAAACTCCTCTTTGGTCAGGTACCATGTACCAAGATCATGGTTTCATCCGACTGGTAAAAACACACTTGTAATTTTTGAAGAAACTGGGGGTGATCCGACAAAAATCAGTTTTGCAAAAAGGCAAACAAAACATATCTCTAGTTGAAAAGGTATGCAATGAGAAATGTACTGTTGAAATAGCAATAAAATATACTTGTCTATTTTTTTTAAAAAAAAAAAAAGATCTTCTGTTTAATTGGGCTTTTATGATATCTAACTTTTTATTAGTTTATATATTTTTCTTTGTAGGCCTGTTTGAATGCAAATTTGGGGATGATTCGTGCAATTGTATTTCCAAGTCTCTAGCTGTTCAAGCAGTTTGTTCCTAGAAAACTTTTAAATTCTGATTTCAATTAAATTTGTGGAATTAGTATTGACTATATCAACTTCTCATAAGCATATTTAATTTAATTTACTGTCTTAAAACATTGCTAGAATTTTCTTAGTTCTCATTAACTGAGGTGTTGTGTTCCTTCTCTGAACAATTATTTCAAACATATTTTTTTTATATTAGTAACTAGTAACCCACAAAATTCTTGCTTATTTTAGTCTAGTTAGCTGAATAAATTAAATCACTTTGAAACCAGAATTAATTTTTTCTTAACAATTTTGCCTCCATGCTTATCCAAGTCAGAGATTTATCACCAATTTTTGCTACTTGTGTCCTATGGTGGTTGTATATCATGTTATGTCTTTAGGAAAGAGACAAGGGTCATATCAAGTAATAGGCTCATTTCTCCTACCTCTAAAACTACTTTTATTCATGACATCACATTTCAATGCTTACAATTATGATTTTCTCAGAGGCCAAGTATGGTGACTGTTCTATTTTATTGAACTACTTATTGTTGATAGCGAATATAAAATGTTTGATCATAGCTTCTTAACAAAATTCTATATGGTTCTTACTTGTACGGCAAAATGTATTATCATGATCATTTGAACAATCAACCATCCTAACCTCCTTAAGCTTTGGATAATCTTATTTATTGAAACATTTTTATATACTCTACAAGCTTATAAGTTTGCATGCTTTAATTGCCTTCTTAGACGCAAACATTGGCGCTCCATGTCTATTTTAGAATTCAAGATACAACATCTGTACTTTCAGGTTTTTTTTTTTAAAAATAGAACTGTTTTTAATCATTTTAACAGAACAAGCACTATTTGGGATAAAATTATAAAAAAAGACTCCACCGGCAAAAAAACTATTTTTCTCCGATCATTTTCAGACCACTAATAGTGCTAATTTTAAATAAAAGTGAAAATTTTTGCTCCACCGATTCTAAGAATCGATGGAGAAAATGGTTTTTTTCCTCCACCAATTTCTATAATCGGTGGAGTCTTTTTTTAACTTCTCCACGTGTTTGTTCCGTTAAAATTTTAAAAACAATTTCATTTAAAAAAATAATCTACTTTCAGCTTACAAAATAAAATATAATAAAACTTTTTATACTCAAATCTCAATGATTGAAGTCTAGTATAGCCAGGACCTAGAGGGAACAAGGAAAAGAAAGATGCTTTCCTAGAAGAAAAAGAAAATCTGCATTCCCATACAAGCATATCAAATCTAGACAATTCAAGTCAGGTGCGTCAAAAAGATAATAATTTAACAGAGGAGGGTTCAAATGCCTCCATGTTTTTGTGTCTCCATCATGTCTCTATCTCTTTTCATTATTTTCAAAGTTCAAACAATCGATCCGAACCGCTCAACCTAACCTCCATACTAAAATATGTTTGGAGACCCAATTTTATATTTTTAGGAATTTTTTTACTATTTTTTTAAATAGATACAAAAATGTTGTTTTTAGATGGTTCAGATTTACTGATTTTGTACCTATCTAAAAAAATAGTAAAAAAATTCCTAAAATATATAAAATTTGGTCTCCAGACATATTTTAATATGGAGGTTAGATTGAGCGGTTCGGATCGACTGTTTGAACTTTGAAAATAATAGAGAGAGATGGAGGCATGATGGAAACACAAAAACATGGAGGTATTTGAACCCTCCTCAATTTAATATCATGCGTATAGTATGGTGGAGGATCACTTGATAATTAAATTATTAATTTGAAAATGGTACCAAATTTTCAAAATTAAATTTGTATATGGGCAATTATATTGTATGTGATTTATTTATTAATTAATGATGCATCATTAATCGTTAATATCAAATCATTGAAAGTTTAGGTCACTTGACATTTGGAGAATACATACATCAAATTTAATTGTTATGTAGATCATGTTTATAACGTTGATTTTTTATAATTATCAAAATTATCAATTACTTCTCTCCATAAAAAAATAGCTTAATAATCTATAAAAAGTAGGAAATCCTTGTGTGTTGGTATTGATTTGATAGAGCTTCATTGAGCTTTATTCCAGGGCAAATAGCGACTGCATAAAATACCGAATTACATAAAGCTATAAACAAATTAAAATAATTGGATAAGAGAGATATGCTATTTTTTTTAAAGAAATTGTTTTTTTTCTTCAAATTTGTACTGGGAGATAATATTATTAATTGCTGCAAAAAATTGGCGTTTATATGGTCATTTGTTTGTTTCTGTTGTCATTCTCGATCCACATCGTAGGACCTTGAAGGGTTTTTTTTTTTTTGTCTGAATTGTCTGATCTTAAATGAATTAATCAGATTATTTTACCTTCATAAAAGAGTACCTTTAAATGACTTCAACAATCGATTTTGACGCAATTTTTTTAAAATTAAATAGTCCAAACAGAAAAGGAAATCCTACCATCCGAATAAATAATACAATATATACGGAGTAAGGCTATGACTTTGATAGTATGATGAGTGAGTCTATGGTACTATGCATATTACAATTAGGTCCGTAATACGGCTTAATATTTGAGTTTTTAAAATTCTAACGGTCAATTCGAATCGTTCATCTTGTTGTCCATATTAATATGTGTTTGGAGATCAAATTTTATATTTTTTGAAATTTTTTTAGATTTATTGAAAATCATTATTTTTGGATGGTCCAGAATTTTCAGATCAAGTGATTTTCTAAATATCTAAAACAATAGTAAAAAAATTTCAAAAAATGTAAAATTTGATATCCAAACACATATTAATATGGAGAACAAGATAAACGGTTCGAATTGACTGTTAGAATTTTGAAAACTCAAATATTGAGCCGTAGCACGGATCAACCCATGATATGCATAGTACCATAGACTCACTCTAGTATGATTCACTACCAAATTTTCAAAAAGAAAAAAAAAAAGGCTATGATACTTAGCGGTGCCTAGATCAAGTATCGTATTATGGATTTCTATTTCGTGCTTAAAGTTTAAACCGTGGATTTGAATTACTCAAACACAAGCTTCTTGGAGATTAAATTTTATATTTTTGTAATATTTTTACTATTTTTTAAATAGATAAAAAATGACTATATCTTAATGGGTCAGAATATTTAAATCAGTTGATTTTCTGCCTATTTTTCAAAATAGCAAAAAACTTCTAAGAATATCTAATATTTGATTTTGAAATTCATTTTCATATGAAAATCGTAATTGGTTTAAATCAACTATTTAAACTTTAAAAAGAAAAAATAAATATATAATAAACCTTAATCTGCACACTACAAAGTACCATAACATTACTATATATATATACACAAGTAGCATAACGTTATTATATATAATATATATATAGAGAGAGATGAGCTATGGTGCATTGCAATGCATGAAGTGGTTTGTGCATTGGACCATAAATCTAAAATTTAAAATTCAAATGGCCGATCCAAACCATTCATCTTGTTCTCTATAGTAATATGTGCTTGGAGACCAAATTTTACATTTTTATAATTTTTTTTACTATTTATTAATTATTTTACAAAATTGTTGATCCAACGGTGGCTACTGATTTTACTGTTTTGTTAAGTCACCGTTGGATCAACAATTTTGTAAAATACTTAATAAATAGTAAAAAAATTCAGAAAAATGTAAAATTTGGTCTCCAAGCACATATTAATATGGAGAACAAGATGAACAGTTTGGATCGGTCATTTGGATTTTGAATTTTAGATTTATAGTCTAATGCACAAACCACTCCATGCATTGCAATGCACCATAGCCCATCTCTCTCTCTATATATATATACATACTCATATTCACAAAGCATCAAAAGAATATTTTTTGAATGGAAGGTCATAGCCTCGAAATCTGAATAGAGAAAATATTTGTTATAATAATATGAGTATGAATTTGAAAGATTAAAACCTCTCTAATTTTTTTTTTTTAAAAAAAACCTCTCCTTTGATACTGTACCCGGTTTACCAGTGAATTGTTTCTGAGTAGAAGAGTCGAGGTATGAAAAAAAGACCAACATCTTAACTTGTATTAAAATTTCGTTTCATTCACCGGTACAGTATATACTAACTTTTAACACGAAACGAAACAAAGTGTCAAAAAAATCATTTTCAGTTGCGGTTATTGGATTTGACCTTTCAGAAAAAGGAGAAATACTTCAGTTAACTGTACTACATGTGATTTTGCGTGTTTAAGTTACTTTTGTTAAAGTTTTATGGCTCTTATGCCATTTATCATGCATTGCTATAAATCACAAAAGAAAAATAAACCATGAATTAATTATCATAGGAGCCTCAACGAAATTCCATACACAAATTTAAGTTTTAGCTTTCAATATCACTGATGTTGCGGTTAATGGAACGTGGAGGATATAATTAGGGGTGACAAAAAAGCTCCTAGCTCGTGGCTCGATCGACTCATTACTGGACTTAACTGTTAACAAGTCAGCTCGTCACTAGTTTGGTTTAGAATTAACAAGTTCAAGTTGAGGTCTACCTCGCGAGCTAGTTCGGTTAGACATCAATTTGTGAATTTGTATGAACTTATGTGCATTTTGTACTGTCTAGCTCGGTCTAGCTCAGTTCAGCTTAATCCAAAGTTTTTAGAATTTATTTTCTTCTTAAAACAATATTCAACTAGACCCAGTAAGCCAGCTCGTGAGCTAACTTAAGCTGGCTTGTTACAATTTCAAGCTGAGATTTTATCTCTGATGCTCTAAGTCCAACTCGCTCAGCAGTAGCTCGGTCCAAATTAACAAGCTGAGCGAAGCTAGGACCTAGCTCGAACCGAACTAACTCGTTGCCACCCCTAGATATAATCCCATTTTTATCTCAAGATAAAATATTCGATAGTGATTCCTCAGTAGAAAATAATGTGGAACTAGACTTTCAAAAATGTCAAAAATTAATTTCGCTTGAAATAACACATTATTTCAAATAGAAACGAAATCAGACTTTCAAACTATAGATATCAAATGTGATTGGAGTCAATCATATATAATTTTCATGCTAAGAATGGAGGTTAATTTTATGTATTTGTGACATTATATGAAAAATCATATATAAATATTAAAAAAATTCAAAAATAGAGATCAATTGATCCCCATTCATTGAACCTACACCCGCTTTTGTTTTCAAACAAATTTTTAAAAATTCCAGTTCACAACTTAGAAATTGATTTCATAAAAAATACTATAAATCTGCCTTCATCCCACATCAAAATAAATCAATCGATTGTGAACAACCTTTGAAACAAATTGTGAACTAATTTTCAATATTTGTCGATGAAATTGTAAAGTCTTCTATTAATTACCGACAAAATAATCTCTAGTACTTGTAAAATTTATTATTTGGTTCATTGCCGACGAATTGATGGGTACACGGTACACTCAAAATCTTCCTCAAGTTGGTGTGAGGCTTTAAATCGTTTGGTTTCATTTCCTGTAATTGTGACTTGTAGTGCTTGATTTGACTATACCATTTGTTCTGACTTGTTCTTAGTTGCCTCTATGCTATTTAATCAATCCAGGGAGCACATATTCAAATTCAAGACTATCAATTGTAGATAGATAGGTTTCAATATTCTTGTTCTTAGAAATTAAAAAATGGTTTTTCTAAAACAAAATAGATTGTGTGTAAACGGGGCGGATAATGTTAATACCATATCCGTATCCGTCTTTTAATGAGCGGATACGGATACGGATAGTAAACGGATATCAAAATTTGAAATCATATCCGCCTTAAACGGATATGGATACGGAGCGGATAATCTACAGATACGGAACAAATAATAGTTGGATAATTGAGTTATGCACTTTAAGATACAAAAATAATGACTTGTTGTTGTCTTCAAACAATGATTAAAACCAGTTTAGCAGAGACTAAAAGCATACTATATTCACGGGCTAAAGTCTTGAATGAAAAAGAATGGAGAGTGAAGAAGTGAAGATAAAAAATAAAATAAATTACATTATTGTAGCGCTATCACCAGTGAAAAAGAGATTAAATTGAAAACCATATCGTATTATCATTTATACCATAACCAACACTAAAATGAATATGGGATAATATATAACAATTTCTATCCAGAACAGTAAAGTCAAAACTAATTAGAGTAATTTCGGATCCGGGTAATTGCGAATACGGATACGGATATTTACCTTCATGAAATTATCCGTATCCGTATCCGTCATCTTTGTACGATATGCAAAAATTATCCGTATCCATATCCGTTTAATTCGGATACGGATAATCTCTGGATACGAAGCAGATTATCCATATCTGTTTACACCCCTACTTTTTTTAGATAATGGAGCGGATTATCCATATTCGCATATTTTAGAGCTGCTATTGAACTAAATCAATGGTGTGATCCTTGTAATTTTTATTTATTTTGGGGCGAAGATGTGCTGGAACTTACATAAATTATTGAAGGTAATAGATATATCGATGAAACCGAATTGTTAATTCAGTCTCATCTATAGAAAATAAAAAAAAATCATCTTGTTTCTAATAATTTAATTTTTTTTCTAAAAATAAAAAAGTTGGTTACGTTTAGTTGAGTCCACCTGAAAGTTTGGCGGGAAAAAAATCCAAATTATGTCTTCGTCAAATTCTAAATCAGGTCTATTTTGTAGTGGGTCGATTACAAGGACAGTTTTTGAGGATGAGATATTTTAATTTTTGTGGTTTGTTCCTTTGATGTAACCTGTGATGTGATAACGCGTCCTTGACTCCTTGTGCGTGTCAACCTCAATCAATAGCAGTTATAACTTTTTTTTCCCTTGATTGAAAGCTTACAACTTTTGTTTCCCTTGATTGAAAACTGTTACAACTGTGTTACTGTTTTCAGAGTTGAAAAGGTTGAAATTAGTTACGAGGAGAAAGGAATCTACAAAGAGACTATGATACTACTTGATTAAATGAATCCCAAGTACAAAATTTGTATAGAGATTGATTAATCGTAGACTTAACTGTTATGAATTGATTGGTTTGATTTACAGGGATGAAGGCAGAATTTATTAATGAGAAAGATGGAGTTCCCGGAATTTTTTTTTTAGAAATCATAATTAAAAAAATAGGTTTTATCAAACCAACTTGATAGCTTTGTTTTTTACAAAAATTATAAAAACCGAAATGTCATTTCAGTCACAGCTGTTTTTACATATTTTGAAAAAAAATACATTGAAAAATTGTGAAAATACCTCAGACTGAATTGCCATTTTGATTCCAAAAAAAAAAAAATTCGGACCGATGGCATTTCAGTTCTTATTGTTTTTGTAAGAAAAAAAAGTAATCGTATTGGTTTCATAAAACCCTTTTTTCTAATTATAGTTTATAAAAAAAATTCCAGATGGAGTTCCAGCCAACTTTCATTTAATGTTCGTAAAAGAATTTATATTCAAATTTTGAATCCATATCTTTCGCTAAAGATAATGTTGTATTTTTGTTTTTGAAGCTTAAATTTTTAACAATAAAGATATTTTTTTTGTTAATTTTTGTTTTTTTAGGAAGATATGAGAATTGGTTTACATTCTTGGTAGTTTCTGCAAAACTTAAAAAAAAAAAAAAAAAGAGAGAGAGAGAGAGAGAGAGAGAGAGAATTGATTTGGAAAATTTGAAAGAAAATATTGAAGAGAATTGGTTTACATTTTGAATGGCCTTTTCTAATAAACAACACATTAATATACAATTGTTGACAGAATGTAGATTAACAAGTGACCACTATTGTTTCTTAATTACTACGCCTCCTCCAGTTTGTGCCTGATTGTGACATTTAATGCCGAATTTTTTATTAATATCCAAATTTAATATTAAATTTCAAAAAATAATCGGATCAGTAACATTTTTCGAAATCTACCCTTTCCGGAAAATTTTTTTCCGAAAATAGCCTATTTCCGGAATAAATTTTTTCGGAAATAGGATTTTTTTTTTTAAGAAATTTTTTTTCCGAAAATTTTTTTATAGGAATTTTTTTTCATTTTTTATTTATAATTTATTTATAATTTATTTATTTTTTGTATTTAAGTATTACAAATATTTAATATAATTTTTTAAAAAATAGATATAATACTATATAATTTGATTTATTCGAAAGACTGCTACAAATAATCCGGATCAACATTTTTCATGCCGGATTTTTTACGGCCGTAAAAAAAAAAATATAATATAATATATGCATATGTATATGTATATATAATATAATATATGTATATATATGTATATATAATATAATATATATGAAAATGAAGATATAAAATATGAGGTATTGGAACCCTTGTTTAGTACCTCAAAAATTCAGTTGAAGTTTTCGTTCAACAGTAGGCATTCAACGATCGGTATTTTCAAAGTTTTCAAAGTCCAAACAGTCGATCCAAACCATTCAACATGATGGATATTTTAAAATGTGCTTGCAGATCAAATTTTACAGTTTTCTAATTTTTTTTACTATTTATTAAGATGGGTACAAAAATTCAATGGTCTGAATATAGATAGCGATTTTGTTAAATACTTAATAAATAGTAAAAAAATTCAAAAAATATAAAATTTGATATGCAAGCACATTTTAACATATATATTATATTATATATACATATACATATATTATGTTATATTAATTTTTCTTACGGTTATAAAAAATCCGGCATGAAAAATGTTGATCCAGATTATTTGTAGCAGTCTTTTGAATAAATCAAAATATATAGTATTCTATCTATTTTTTTTAAAACTATATTAAATAATTGTAATACTTAAATACAAAAAATAAATAAATTATAAATAAAAACTGAAAAATAAAAAAAATTCCTATGAAAAAAATTTTCAGAAAAAAAAATTTCCTAAAAAAAAAAATCCTATTTCCGAAAAAATTTATTCCGGAAATAGGCTATTTCCGGAAAAATTTTTTTCCGAAAACAGGCTATTTTCGGAAAAAAAATTTCCGGAAAGGGTAGATTTCGAAAAACGTTACTAATCCGGTTATTTTTTGAAATTTAATATTAAATTTGGATATTAATAAAAAATTCGGCATTTAATGAGAAGTTTTTGAGTCCCCTGTTATTATTATTGAAGCGACTCTGTTGTTAATTGTTATTGATGTTGGATGATAAATTTAACATAGACATCAATGTTATCAGAACAGGACCGGACATCAACTCATAAAAGTTTCGGGTTAACGGTTTTCTAGTCGGACCGATGAGTCAACCGGTTCAATTGCTAGTTTATTTAAACATTCACATATATATGAGATATGAGAATTGTTATACAACGTATATTCAAATAATATAATACAAGACTAAATTATAATATATGTGTGTGTATATATATATTGTTACATTCCGAAATTTTTACAATTAAATTCAAAGGATTTAAAAACAAGAATCGAAAATTGTGCTAATAAAATGGTAGTTTAAACCTTAATTAAGGTTCCCCTAAATAAGTAAGTTAAGTGTGAATCGAAACTGCGTCGAAATTTTGAGATTTCGGAACTTTATAGGCTCAGTGCGGATGAGGTTCAGCCGCAGTGCGGGTAAGGGTCCATCCGCAGTGCGGATGGGGTTCATCCGCACTAGGCTCGGATTTTCTTGAAATTCTGTTGAAAAGTTTCTAAGTGTTGAGTGCGGGTCAAGCCACCCGCAGTGCGGATGGATGCATCCGCATTCAGAGTGTTTTTAACACTAAAACCCAAATCAAAGCTTCTCTCTCTCCCTCACTTCACCATTTCCCCATTATTTCGTGATTTTTGGCCAAAGAGAAGGAAAAGAGTGCGAGAACTTTTCGTTTCTTTCAGACTCCCGATTGTTGCGAGAAATCAAGTTTGGAACCGAGTAGGCAGCCGAGGATCTCTCCGAACCCTCCTATTTGGTACTTCTTTCTCTCCTTCTTTCTTTCGAAACCTCGAATTTTCTCGATTTCTCAGATTCTCGTTTTAAACCCGAGATTTGTGTTCGAATTGCTCGAGGACTAGTTCCTCTACACTCCTTACTAGTTTGTTTGCCAATCTTTTTCCCGATTTCTTCCGATTTGTGAAATCTAATTTCTAGGGTTTCGTGCCAAAATTGAAAGTTGGCATAATCGTGATTTGATTTGCTTAACCCGACCAATTAGACTTGTAATCGGTAGAGTTGCCTCCTGATCGTGAATTTTTAGAACATTTAACGGCTGATTTGAGATTTTGACCAAATTAGGGTTAACCAATCGGTAAATTGAATTGATCCGAGAACCAAAGTAGTGAAACGGTGATTGATGGTTACCAAGGTGAAATGGTATATGGCTAGAGGGCCTAGATGCAATTGTGAACCGTTATATGAGATTTTTAAGCAAGAAAGAAGGAACCGAAAAGAACCGATACCAAAGCATAAGAATTGAATTAGGACTGTATGAACCATTGGTAAACTAAAAGTAAACGTATAGACCACTGAACCCGAATTAAACCAAGTATACGTATAATATAGGTGTAGGCTCGGTCGAGCAAGACTTAACGAGGCAATTCGAGACGCCTAATCCGTAACTAAGCGGTACGCTCGTCATAATAAGGTGCGGGATTCTTGGACTTGTTTGATACTTTATTTTCAGGAATTAAACTGTTTATTCGTTTGTCATGTTGAATATCATTGATTGCATAATTGAATTGTGTAAAGCATTTGCATAGCCCAATCAAATTAAACTCGAATTGATGTGACTTGAGTGATTTGCATGCTGGTATGGTTGTAGGTTGTGTCGATCTATTATGATCTGATTTGATATGATCTGATTTGATTGAAAGTCACCACGATTGGATTTGATATGTGTGTGAATGGATTTACGAAGTTAAGCACTTGGATCCAATGAATTTGCCAAGTCGGGCTGTATGCTGACTTGGATTCCCAGGATCCTAAATGGCCTTAGGTGAACGGCCCTCGATATTCCCAGTACCGGTTGGGACGAGGGAGGGTGATTATGTGATGATATGTGATATGTTATGATATGTGATTTGAGGTCGTGGGTGACTTGTGTAACGTCTGTGGCTCGGTGGCATTCTCCTACGTGTTAATGCATTTGGAAAGGTCAATTGAATATTACGACTATTGGAATGATTCCAAAGAGGATTTTCTTTATATGATTCGAACCAGACCTTAATAAACTGTTAAGCCAAGCGATTGCAGATGGGTGTCAGATAAAGGGTCCAGCTTGGTTGGCCATCTGTAGGCGTCTGTAACCCTACAGATGTGGGTTTGATAACGGTCCAGCTCGAAAGAACATCTGTAGTTGCTACAAGCCCTAATGAATTGAGTTATGAATCGAGTTAAGCCAAAATATATGTCGTGTTTGAAATTCGTCTTGGAAATTCCGTAAACTGTGTTGCAGGTTGATTTAACTGTTGTTGTGCATTGGCATTCTGTTATTTATGATTATATGTATCTGTTTGCATTGTTTATTGTTTGGGTTTCATTGTTGAATATAGAGTTTGATTGCAAGTCCAATAGTCTGAACTGTGGCAAATTCGCACTGAGAATTTATTCTCACCCCCACCCTCCCAATTATTTTCAGGTTTATTACGCGGAGACAACAAATGAGGATACTGGTAATGCATATAAAAGATCCACTGCCTTGCGTGTATACGTGACGCTTGAATAAATACACGCGGCAGGCTGTCGCACCCGGTGGATTTGGGGTGTGACAGTTAAGATGGTATCAGAGCATGAATATGCAGTGCCAATAACTCATTTGCTGTCGAGTGAACGTCTATGAGATTTTATCGTACTATTAGTATCGTTTACGAATTGATACAACCGTTAACAAACTAGTTAAAAACAAATTTGCAAATTTAGTTTTAGTATTGACCTATTATAGAAATGAAATAACCGTTAAGCAAATGATAAAGGAAGAAATGAGAGTTCATTTTTTGAATGATGCTATAATTTGTATTTAATTTTCTTTGAATACAACACAAGCCTAATATTATTTTAATTTTTCATTTTTGTTAAAAGCAAACAGAAATAAGGTGATAGATACATGGGCACAAATTAAATGTATAACATATTGATAACAATATTTTCTCAGTTAACTTGAGCATGATCGATTTTTATGAAAACATAATAGTGATTCTTGAAGTGTTAATTAAGGAAATTCTTTTTTTTTATGTTTACACAATTAATTGATTGAGTGAGTGGAATTGAGTTCGTATTGGCATTGGTATTGGACAATAGTGGCTATCAGTTAATTGAAAATAGAGTTGTCAATACGCAGTAAAGATATAAGTATGCTTATGAATTGTTAAAGTAAATTGTTACATATATTGAGAATGAATGTAAATAAAATTTAGTTTTGACGATTACTTATAACTATCAATGACATAGGTATATTTCTATGAAAATATATTATAGACTAGATCGTAATATAATGTTTGATCTAAATGTAAATAGTAACGTTCTGGTGAATATGTATATAAAAGAAGAGATTGTCAAAGTATAAATACAAGAAAATATATAAATATATTGAAATTGAATCTTTAATGATTAAGCACGAATCGAAAATAATTTAATTATGTGACTCAAAATTTTGATTCCTTGAATCCATTAGTTTCCTTTCGTGATTGTGAAATCTGTTCAAAATTGTTGCATCGTTCATTGATACTGAGATGAGTTAACATTTGTTTTCTTCTTGTTCTCCAGATGTGATTTGAAATATGATTTGATCAAACAGTGAAACCTAAAATCGGATGAAGTGTATTTCTGTAGAGTGTTGTGAGTAGATCTTGTTAGGACAATCAAACTGAAAAGTTTTAATTATAAGACTTGTAAAAATAAATAAGATAAAACCCGCTAGATAGGTTTATATGTACGGGACATATTATATTAAAAGTAATGATAGTCTCTTTCCAATAAATATTAATAATCATAGAGAAAAGAATATTGATAGTTTTGATATTGTTATGGCATTAGCACAATGTTAATTGTTACAAAACTAATAGTAAAAGGAATTCACTCGAGGACATAACAGATATTGTTTTGGACAGTAAAAATGAATTGAATTGATTTACTTCAAACTTTATAGATTTACATATTATTAGAAAATTGTTTTTAATTCATTGGAAATAATTAGTAGGTAATCTTTATAAGATTATTGCATATGCATCAATAGTTTTGTTGGTTAAATATGATTTATTTTAGGGCTTTCTTAGTTTATGGAGTCGTTGCATGTATGTGCCTTATTGGTTAAGAGTATTGCATATGTACACTAATATATACTTATGGTTTATAATTACTTATGTAAAGACCAGTATAAAGATCACTGAGATTCAATCGAGTCATTATTATCGTTTACGAAAATTTCCTTGTTTATTAACGACATATCTTAATGGAAGTCGAATAGGGTATTATATTTTTAATACACTCATGTACAAATATAAAAGAAGAGTTTAAGATATAATGGTAACACTTTGAAAATATAATTCAAACTTTAACATATAAATTTCCATGATAGTTATAGTACCAAGACGTTGTGACTGTGAACCATTTTAAGTAAACATCTATTAAGAACATCTACCTAGATTATTTAGTGATATTTGGTACGAGCATATATGGTAAACATTGTAAGAAAAATATTTGGTTTTCTAATATAGTTACGCATAAATGTTTAGCGACACAAGTAAACTAAAATGTATAATCCTTCTGAAATTTTTAAGTAAAGTGACGCCAAACAATTATGAGAGTGATATGAATTTGTTATCGTATATACGCAATATATTATATTGTTTTATAATTGTGATAAACTTGTAATAATAATTATTCTAGAATAATCTTAATGTTGTGGTACTAGCTAAATAATGTTTGAATGAAATCATAATTCTTGTTGAATGGCAATTAATAGTAATTATTTTGAAAGTACTTGATGAAATGTTCATACAAAATATTTCGATCAAAGTAGCGCAGCGGAAGCGTGGTGAATTTATACAATTAATTAAATTGGTTAAATTATACATCTAAATTTTTGGTCTAACTATTTTAGAGTAAGAAAGATACTATTTTCTATTTTGATTTTTAATTTCGAGGACGAAATTATTTTTTTAAGGGGGGGAGAAATGTTACATTCCGAAATTTTTACAATTAAATTCAAAGGATTTAAAAACAAGAATCGAAAATTGTGCTAATAAAATGGTAGTTTAAACCTTAATTAAGGTTCCCCTAAATAAGTAAGTTAAGTGTGAATCGAAACTGCGTCGAAATTTTGAGATTTCGGAACTTTATAGGCTCAGTGCGGATGAGGTTCAGCCGCAGTGCGGGTAAGGGTCCATCCGCAGTGCGGGTAAGGGTCCATCCGCAGTGCGGGTAAGGGTCCATCCGCAGTGCGGGTAAGGGTCCATCCGCAGTGCGGATGGGGTTCATCCGCACTAGGCTCGGATTTTCTTGAAATTCTGTTGAAAAGTTTCTAAGTGTTGAGTGCGGGTCAAGCCACCCGCAGTGCGGATGGATGCATCCGCATTCAGAGTGTTTTTAACACTAAAACCCAAATCAAAGCTTCTCTCTCTCCCTCACTTCACCATTTCCCCATTATTTCGTGATTTTTGGCCAAAGAGAAGGAAAAGAGTGCGAGAACTTTTCGTTTCTTTCAGACTCCCGATTGTTGCGAGAAATCAAGTTTGGAACCGAGTAGGCAGCCGAGGATCTCTCCGAACCCTCCTATTTGGTACTTCTTTCTCTCCTTCTTTCTTTCGAAACCTCGAATTTTCTCGATTTCTCAGATTCTCGTTTTAAACCCGAGATTTGTGTTCGAATTGCTCGAGGACTAGTTCCTCTACACTCCTTACTAGTTTGTTTGCCAATCTTTTTCCCGATTTCTTCCGATTTGTGAAATCTGATTTCTAGGGTTTCGTGCCAAAATTGAAAGTTGGCATAATCGTGATTTGATTTGCTTAACCCGACCAATTAGACTTGTAATCGGTAGAGTTGCCTCCTGATCGTGAATTTTTAGAACATTTAACGGCTTATTTGAGATTTTGACCAAATTAGGGTTAACCAATCGGTAAATTGAATTGATCCGAGAACCAAAGTAGTGAAACGGTGATTGATGGTTACCAAGGTGAAATGGTATATGGCTAGAGGGCCTAGATGCAATTGTGAACCGTTATATGAGATTTTTAAGCAAGAAAGAAGGAATCGAAAAGAACCGATACCAAAGCATAAGAATTGAATTAGGACTGTATGAACCATTGGTAAACTAAAAGTAAACGTATAGACCACTGAACCCGAATTAAACCAAGTATACGTATAATATAGGTGTAGGCTCGGTCGAGCAAGACTTAACGAGGCAATTCGAGACGCCTAATCCGTAACTAAGCGGTACGCTCGTCATAATAAGGTGCGGGATTCTTGGACTTGTTTGATACTTTATTTTCAGGAATTAAACTGTTTATTCGTTTGTCATGTTGAATATCATTGATTGCATAATTGAATTGTGTAAAGCATTTGCATAGCCCAATCAAATTAAACTCGAATTGATGTGACTTGAGTGATTTGCATGCTGGTATGGTTGTAGGTTGTGTCGATCTATTATGATCTGATTTGATATGATCTGATTTGATTGAAAGTCACCACGATTGGATTTGATATGTGTGTGAATGGATTTACGAAGTTAAGCACTTGGATCCAATGAATTTGCCAAGTCGGGCTGTATGCTGACTTGGATTCCCAGGATCCTAAATGGCCTTAGGTGAACGGCCCTCGATATTCCCAGTACCGGTTGGGACGAGGGAGGGTGATTATGTGATGATATGTGATATGTTATGATATGTGATTTGAGGTCGTGGGTGACTTGTGTAACGTCTGTGGCTCGGTGGCATTCTCCTACGTGTTAATGCATTTGGAAAGGTCAATTGAATATTACGACTATTGGAATGATTCCAAAGAGGATTTTCTTTATATGATTCGAACCAGACCTTAATAAACTGTTAAGCCAAGCGATTGCAGATGGGTGTCAGATAAAGGGTCCAGCTTGGTTGGCCATCTGTAGGCGTCTGTAACCCTACAGATGTGGGTTTGATAACGGTCCAGCTCGAAAGAACATCTGTAGTTGCTACAAGCCCTAATGAATTGAGTTATGAATCGAGTTAAGCCAAAATATATGTCGTGTTTGAAATTCGTCTTGGAAATTCCGTAAACTGTGTTGCAGGTTGATTTAACTGTTGTCGTGCATTGGCATTCTGTTATTTATGATTATATGTATCTGTTTGCATTGTTTATTGTTTGGGTTTCATTGTTGAATATAGAGTTTGATTGCAAGTCCAATAGTTTGAACTGTGGCAAATTCGCACTGAGAATTTATTCTCACCCCCACCCTCCCAATTATTTTCAGGTTTATTACGCGGAGACAGCAAATGAGGATACTGGTAATGCATATAAAAGATCCACTGCCTTGCGTGTATACGTGACGCTTGACTAAATACACGCGGCAGGCTGTCGCACCCGGTGGATTTGGGGTGTGACATATATATTTTAAACTTAATATTTAAATAATATAAGTAAAATAATTATGTATTATATACTGTTAATTTTATACTTAATTAAAAATAATTACTGTAGTTTATAATACATTAAGCATTAATTTTGTCATATAGTGTGGGCAAAAATAACTTTAAATGTAATTTTTTAATAATAATGATGGGTTGAATTGAAAATTATAAATAACTAGATAGTTCAATGGATGATTTAGTCATATATTATAGGTTTGGTCTCTGTAATACAAGATACCGTGAACTTAATTGTTTATTTATTTATTTATTAAACATTTGTGTGTAGGGCTGCACAAAAAGTTCATGGTTCGTTATTTAATTTGAGTTTGATTCAAAAAAATTCACAATTAATTTGATTCAAAATTAATTCGTTCTGAAATGAATCAAACCAATTCAGTTCGAATCCTATTCAAATCAAATTCAAATGGAGTATAATTTGTTCGAAATTGATTCGCAGACTATTTAGATTCGAATATCAAATAATGCAATTAATGGGTTCAACTATCAATTTAATAATGCATGAACCAAACTTATATCAGAGCTCAAAATTGTTAATATAATAATAACTTATAAAAGGAAAATATTTCAGCAGCGTAACAAATTAACACTGAAATAAGTTTTATTGACTAGGTCCATGTCGTGATTTTAATCAATCCAGTAGCGTAAAAGGTAAGAGAATCTTGAGCTGACTCATAATCTATCAGTGTGAATTCGTAAAAGGTAAAAAAGGAAACCGTGTGAATTTTATTCCGCGAGAAGAAAACTAATACATAGACCACCGTTATAGCTAGGGCTATAAAAAAAATTGTAGTTTGTAATTTGATTGACTTTGATTCGGAAAAATTATAGTTTGCAATTAATTCAATTCGAAATTAGTTTGTTCTGAAATAAATCAAGCATATTCGATTTGAATCTTATTCAAATTCTAATTCAAACTAGGATGAGTTTGATTTGGTTCAATTCTTTTGCAGCCCTATGTGTGTGTAAGAGACTTTAAAAAAGGTAGAATCAAATGAGATTCTATGAAGAATCTTGTTTAGGGCCTATTCAGAAGTTACTGTTTATCTAGAAAAAAAAATTCACTCAGACTAAATTTTTTTTTTCTCACATAAATAGTAAAAACAAGTTAAAAAATTTTACATTCTTATTTCTATTCTCATTTCCTTAATTCCGCCAAACAGACCTTATTGTAATGAATCAAATCAATAGCGATCTCATGCACAAAAAAGATGTTGGTTCAGATAAGTAGATCCTGACGGCGGTGAAGATGATTTTCATCGGCCCTGACACTCAATCATGATAAATTAGTTAAAATAAACTAAACGATAATGCCATTAAATTAAATGATAATGTTATTAAGCTGAATTGTAAGTGTATTGTTTGGCATCGAACAAAGAATTTTTTTTATAAATCATAATTTGAAAAAAATTTTATGAAACCAACATGATTACCTTTTTTTTACAAAAAATATAAGAACTGAAGTGTCATTTGGTTCCGAATTTTTATTTTTATTTTTTAGAACCGAAATGACAATTCAATCCCATGTGTTTTTACAATTTTTCAACGTATTTATTTCTCAAAATCTGTGAAAATGGCTAGGACCGAAATGACATTTCGGTTCTTATAGTTTTTGTAAAAAAAGAAATTGTATTGGTTTGGTAAAAATCAATTTTCTAATTATGGTTTATAAACAAAATCGGTTCATACTTCATGGTCCCTTCACTACTAAAATTTGCCATTTTTTACCCATTCGCTATCAAATTTTCTGGTTAGTGATCGGACAAATCATATTAAACTAAACTAAAGTTAATAATAATGATGATAGAAAATCTGAAGGAACTAGAGTTTAGCAAGAAAGAGACATCAATCTTGCTAATTATATAATTTGTTATTGGGAGAGAAAGATACATCAGAATTTTTAGAAACAAAGCATGCAATTTTATGCACTTAGCGAAGCAGGTGGAAAGACACTGGAGATACAACTCAATTACAGACGCTTAAGAGAAATTGAAAACTTCAAAAGTTAAATTTTTTTTACCTTTTAAGTTTGTAGATTTTTTTTATATTTCTATCTTATTTTTTTTCTTTTCATCTAATTTTTCTTAATTTTATTTATGCTCAAATATTTTGAGCATAATTGTATTTTTAATGCTGGTTACATATATCTTGTAACTGCAAAATGATTAATGAAAAAGAACTAGATCCCTTTTTTTTTGTAAAAAAAAATAATGATGATAGTAACAAAAACAATACTGTGAAAAATAATATCAATATATGAGCTCTTGTCTAAAAAGAAATATTGTGAAAAATAGGAAAGACAATAAATAAGAGTGGGACTACGTTACTACGATATTGGTCTGTACTATGTCTCAATAGCTTTATTTTTAAAGTTCAAACAATCTTCTGAACCATTCAATACGATCACTATATGAAAACGTACTTGAAAATCAAATTTTATTTTCTTAAAAAAAATTACTATCTTTTTTATATACATAGAAAATCACTTGATCTAAAAATTATGGAGTCTGGACTATTCGAAATTAGTGATTTTCTACCTATCTAAAAAGATAGTAAAAGTTTCTAAAAAATGTAAAATTTAGTTACCTAGTAAATTTTCATATGAAAATTGCGTTGAGCGGTTCCGATCAATCGTTTAATTTTTGAAAACGAAAATATGAAGTCGTAGTACAAACCAATATGCGCTGTGGATGCCATAGCTTCACTCATTAAAGAAAATATTATTGTCAAAGCATTATTTGCCTGGATACGCATTAAAATTGGATTTGGGATTGCAACTGATTTATTTAAAAAAAGAAGAAGTTGGTAAGCATTTAATATGGGAGTACTTTAATGTTTATCATCTTTGAATCATTACAGATTAATATCATACACTTCACCATAGGGGTGAAAACGGAACTCTAAACGGATTAATATCCAAACATTATCCGGATTCGAATTCGGAGTTCTAAACGGAGCGGATATCCGGATTACAATAATTTGGCCGGACTCTAATAAAAGAGAAATTAATATTTGCTTAGGTGAGATTTGAACCCATACACTCTTATTTTAAGGTTTTTGGATTAAACTTCAAACCATTAGACCACAACATCTTTTGTTACCATTCTTTTATTTAATATATTATCTCCCATCTCTCCATCCACTTAGAGTTATCATTAATATTTATATTTAATTTTTAATTAATATTTGTAGAGTGAGTCTATGGTACTATGCATATTACGATTTGGCACCGTGTTACAGTTCTATATTCGAGTTTTCAAATTCTAATGGTCGATCCGAACCGTTCATCTTGTTTTCCATATTAATATGTGTTTGGAGACCAAATTTTACATTTAAAAAAAAAGAAATTACTATTTTTTTAGATATTTAGAAAATCACTTGATCTGAAAATTCTGGACCATCCAAAAACAGTGATTTTCAATAAATTTCAAAAAATAGTAAAAAAATTTAAAAAAAATGTAAAATTTGGTCTCCAAACACATATTAATATGGAGAACAAGATGAGCGGTTCGGATCGACCGTTAGGATTTGAAAACTCAAATATAGAGCCGTAGCACGGTGCCAAATCGTAATATGCACAGTACCATAGACTCACTCATATTTATATCTTAGAAGTTCATATATCTTAATTATCTGACCATTATTTATTTTATATCCGTATTTAAATCCGTATCTGTAGACTATTCGTTTAAGTCATATTTAATTTTGAATTTTAATATCCGTTTACTATCCGTATCCGTCGTGTTAGCATTATCCGCTCCATTTTCACCCCTACTTCAGCACGTTACCTTATTATATTTTTAGTATCTTCCAATTAGAAAATACATAGAATTATATAGGCCACCTTTTTAAAATTGTTATATTAATAGATTCTCCAAACATTATAAAAAAGTATCAATAAAGGAATCTTGTTTTTTGTACGATTATCATTAGACTGCAAAATCATTTTTTTTTTCTGTCTTATATTTTTTTTTTCTGTCTTACAAAAAGTACTGTATAAAGTATTTCTTTTCAAATTAACAGACCAACATCCAATGAATAATTGTTGAACCTGTAAATGAAGCAACTGTGCATACAAAAACATACTTTCCAGCAAATTAAACAGGGAAGATACATAAATGTTCAAACATAGCATTAACATCAGTACTATGAATCTGGGGCTCAAATCACATGTGGATACGAGTTATAATGTGGGGTTTATTTTAGGTATACATTTGTCATTTTTGATTAAAGAACAACAAAAAACATGAAGGCCCAAACAACAGGCAGCCATCTGAAGTGTTGTTGTATGCTCACTACTGTCTTGGCACAATCATGTGTCTTGTGTACAGGTGCCACAGTTGTGTTGTTAATTTTCTACCATACAAGTTAAGGCCAAACTGCCACTTGGTTAGGCATCAGGAGCAGATAGGTGAGGGCTCATAACTGTCCTTCTATTAAGGAATTCAAGGTGACAGAATATTTATGTTTAGATCTGCACCGTCAGATCAGAATTCACACGAATATTCGAGGGTCTCTCTGCATTCCACAGAATTCACACGAATATTTATGTGGACGGTCCAAATCTAAATAAAAATATTATGTTACCTCAGAGGATATGGACTCCCTTTTAAGTCCTTAGGAGGAGATATATGTCAGAGTGAGGTTACAGTGCTATATATAGCGCACATCGATATGTATTACAAATTTTTATTTTTAAAGTTCAAATAATCGATCTGAACTGTTCAACATGACTTCTGTATGATAATATATTTGGAAGACAAATTTCATGTTTTTTAGAATATATGCTATTTGTTTAGATAAGTACAAAATCACTTGATCTAATGATTCAAAGACCATCCAAGTAAAACATTCAATAAAAAATTCTTTGAATTTCAAGTAGTTTATATCCATCCAAAATAACAGTAAAAAATTTCAAAAAAAAAATATAGTTTGTCCTCCTAATAAATATTTATATGAAAATTATATTGAGCGATTTAAATTGATTGTTTTAATTTTGAATATAAATATATAAATTCATAGTATGAACCGATGTGCATTATATGCATAGTACTGTAGCCTCACTCTACATGTCATGTGTAAATTAGTAATATTGATAATTATCCTCCTGCCATCAATACTTGGCTCTGGCTCTAATGAGCTACATATTATTAAAAAGAAATTTTAATATACTAGAGCCATTCATGTTATATATTAACAAAATATTTATTTAAAATTCCTTTGCTGAGAAAAAAATGATGTTTTGATTAATATTTTTCTATTGTTTGATCAAGTTGAACATTTAGATTATGTTATTTTTCACCTCTTGGCGTTATGTATAGGATTCATCTAAGAATTCTAAAAAGATTTGGGTGAAAAGTGAAAATGGTTTATGACTTGTCAGACAAAGTCTGCCATGTATCTCATGGAGGTGCAGATTATTTATACAACCAACACAATAAATAGACGGGTCCACGTCAGCTGCCACTGGGTAATGGCAGGATTCTATCATGGTCCATCTTAACCGTCTGATTAAATCTGAACCGTCTTAAGGAGGCTTTTGTTATATTCATTTTTGAAGAGATCCACTATGCCGTCCTCTCATAGTCTCATCAGCAGGACCGCATCAGATTTGGATCCGAGATCGCGCAGCATCGCGTGCATCGTGCAACGTGAGTTGCTTTAAGATGCGTGCCATCTGTTTTGAAATCTATATATTAAAAAAAAGGTATCTTTAAAAAATGCTCCCGTCTGTTTTGGGAATAATTTTAATGAGAAAAATTGTGCTGAAAGAATCATATGTTTTTTATTTTTAAATAAAACTAAAAATTCCCCTCATTTATAAGGTTGTTTGAAATTCGGAAGAAATAATTCTTCGTAGATATTAAATAATTGATGACTTGATCTTCATTCTTTACTCGGTGGATATTAATGATTTTTGGTCATAAATAAAAACCAAATTGTGTCTCCATATGCTTAGAAGATTTTACTTAATTTATTTTAACATTTTAAGATGTTATGACTATGTTGGACATGTCTTTTATAAAAAAAGTAGAAACATTGCAGCAAGAATTCTGTTGCACATTTTGCTTCAATTCGGAATTTTACAACTGTATTTTAGTCAATTAAATAATGGCAAATATGTCTAGACTATATATATTAAATATGCCTAAATTTGCCAGTTCAATTGCTTTAATCTAGATTTTTTTTTTCTGGACGTTATATGAATAAATGCAGTAAAGTTGAAATGAAATCAGATAAATACTCTTATTATGAATAAATGTAGACAGACATTTTAAGGTAATAAAACGTCCAAAACATATTATTATTTTTATTTGCAATATAAAGTTTGTTTCTACTTCATTTATAACTTGATAAGAACATTTAACCACTATTTTTCTCTCTTGAAATAATTTTTCTGGATTGGAGAATTACATGTTTAGTGCTAATAAATATTTTCATTTTTTAGTATGCAAATTAGTTCAATTAATTTTATAAGAACATAAACATGTGAAGAAACAAGAATCATGCTAAAAATGTACATTCAATTGGTGAAAATGCAAGAATCTACCTGAAAATATTTCAATATTGTTTATATGGCCCTACAACATGTCAAATGTGAGATTTTATACTATTAGTTTGTCTTTATAGTTGTTCATATTCGTGCGGTAACATTTTGGCTTATAATTTGATGTCAACATGTATAAAACTTATGAAATAACAACTTTTGATTTTTTGTATAACATAAAAAAAAATTACCGAGTCTAGACCATTTAAAAGAGAATTTTTTTTTTTTAAGTTAGCGGCTTTAATGCCCACTAACAATTCGATTGATAAAAAACGTATTTACAATGAGTCAAGCGACTCTAATTTCTAAATTTATTCCTTTATTCTCACGAAATCCTCTAAATTACTCTAATCGCCCTTAATTACCCTCTAAATTCTTAGATCTATTTTTTTACTAGATCTACTCTTCTAATCTTACATATATACACTCATAATCGCTCTAATACTTTAATCTTCATCTCACTCTACGAGCGGATCTATTCTTCAGACTGCCATTGCACTTCGACAACCAAATCTACTCACCGTCGCACTCCGATCAAGATGAGGACTCTATACTCCGAACTCCGATAATACCGCGCTCTCGGCTCCGATCAGCTCCGCTCGGTTCTCTCCTCTCTCTCATTATCTTTTCCGCTCAAAGAAATAGAGCCGAGTAAAAGAGAGAGGAGGGCATGATGCGTTGAAGATGAGATCTACAAGTAGTGAAAAGGACGAACGAATATGAAGTGTGAATTTGAGAGGAGAAAAGAGGGGAGGGTGGCGACTCTTTATAAGAGGACTTGTAATGAAAGAGAAAAAAAATATTGTCATTTGCATATTACATCTTTATAAAGTTTAAATTTTAGGATGTAAAGAAAATCTGCTTGATCTAAACACTAATTTCTAGCAAAATAAAGCAGGAGTGCAAAGAGTTGTGCATTTTTCACATTATTCTAATAAATCATAGTTTTGCTCTGAAAATAATTTGATAGGGTTAACTTATGGTCATTTCCTTGAAAAATGCATTATCATTTATTCATTGTATCTATATTTATGTGGTAAATCATAATAAAAAAAAAATGGATTCATATAATGAATGCTTAATGCAAATGAGAGTGCTATTTCTAGTACAAGCCTTTTTTTTGTAAGTAAAGATTAAATGTCAAGTCACTCAACTATTTAATACCAGTGTTCTAAATAGCGCGCTATAACGTCGCTATAGCGTTTTTCTCCTATAAAAGCTATCACGCTATGTTCAAATAGCGCCGCTATAGCGCGAAATATCGCGCTATAGCGCTGCTATTTGGGTATAGCGCAATTTTTTTAACCCGGCTGCTATAAAGCGATAAACGCTATTTAAATCATTGTTTAATACATTTGTTATTATGACAAATAATTTTTTTTTATCTGGGTTTCGAACTTATTACTTCTTACAAAGAAATTATGTGCATTTGTCACTAGATCAAATACTGGTTCTTTAAGTACAAGCATATTGCTAATATGATTTTTTTTTTACTTTTGCAGCAAATGAGTAAATGAAATTCAGATGTACGTGATTAAAATGTGAAATGCTCTAAGTTTGATTATTATCTTTATATGATCACCAATTTTCTTTTTTATATTGCACAAGAAATAGGAATCAATAGTATTTTTTTTTAAATGCATGAATGGATGTGTGTTAATTTATCCTCAAAAAGATTCATTGATGGACATTTCAACCTTCTTTTTTCTACACATTAGTTATTATGTCTTCTTCTTCTTCTTCTTTTTTTTTTCTGAAAGAGAAGACTTAGCCAATAATGTTTTGTTTATTATTTATAAATTAATTACTCCTAAGCCACCTTGATATTTTTTCCCACAAACAGTTTATAAATGAATTACTGTATTGCCTCCTCATCAGATAATTTTTTTCCTAATTTTATTTATTTAAATTCAGATATTTGTGAGCATTCTAAAGATAGATTATCAGTATAAAATGATGATAATTATAATAAATATCTTTTAGGGAATCAATAGTGCTCTTATTTTCTTCTATCAAGCGACCATTGTGAGAGATAAGCTTCAAAGCTTGCTTGACGTGGAAGCAGATAAAACAAAAGAAAAGTTGAAAAAATTGATTTGAAACAAAGAAATTTTTGGGTTGAGATTTTAAGACATTTAGGTGTAGTGCGTAGCTACCTGTCTGCTTAAAAGTGACTAGCCAACCGAATGACCGAATCCTATGTCTAATGGCTCAAAGCAGCGCTGCTGATCTGTCACTACAGACATGAACCTGAATCCTCTATGGACCCCTCCCACCATGTACGGTATGTACCATGAAGCATTTCTAATGAAAATTTATTTAGGTGAACATTTTTTTAAAAAGAGGGTTGAAATATCTTTATTTTTTGGTCTTCATCATGCGTTTAGTTTGTAATTTTTAATAACAAAATTTATAAATTTTATATATCAAAATAAAACTGTTAGATGTGATATATATTATTTTCCTTGAGAAGGGATCAAATGACACCCTATTTTGGTGACATTGAATAATATCATGCATTTTCAAAGTTTTCAAAATTCAAACAGTCGATCTAAACCGTTCAATATAATGGATATGTTAAAAAGTGCTTGCAGATCAAATTTTACATTTTTTGGAATATTTTTACTATTTATTAAGTATTTAACAAAATCGCTATATTCACACCGTTGAATTTTTGTACCCATCTTAATAAATAGTAAAAAAAATTCAGAAAAATATAAAATTTGATATGCAAGCACATTTTAACATATCCATCTAGTTGAACGGTTTGAATCAACTGTTTGGACTTTGAAAATGCACGGTGTCATCCAATGTCACCAAAAAAGGGTGTCATTCGATCCCTCCTCATTTTCCTTACATGCACATAAAAAATTATTACTTGTTGATTTTAGTTTTATGTGAATTAATAAGTTGAAAAATCAATGTGTAGAATTTATCAACATTTGTGAGTTTTTGCAAGCTCTCAATACTAATCAAAATAAAATCGAAATGCCATAATTTTTGATGCATGGAGAAAATGTTATAGATTATTTCTAACTATTCTATTTTGACATTTAGATTTAAATTTTAAAATTTTTTAATTCAAAAAATAGAGACATAATAAATACAAAAAATAGAGATATTTGAACCATTTTTTTAATTATTACAAAATATTAGATAATCCATCCAACAAACTATGTAAACTTCCATATAGACCATAGAAAATAGAGAGTATAAACATAAGAAAGTTCTTATGTTTTAAATCTTCTGTCATTTTCTGTTACAGGTGCAAGATGTATAATTCTAGGTGTTTAATAAATTCCAACCATTAATTATTTTATTTCTAATAGAAAATTGTGAAAAAGAATGTATCAATAGGAATTTTGTATGAGAATGCCATCTATAGACGTCAAAGTTTATGACGAATATGTAGCAGACAGTGGTAAAATCATATATATATATATATATATATATATATATAGAGTAAGGCTTGGGTGCTATGGATAGCATAGAGAGCTACGGTGCTACGGCTTAATATTTGAGTTTTCAAAATTCTAATGGTCGATTCGAACCGTTTATCTTGTTCTCCATATTAATATGTGTTTGGAGACCAAATTTTACATTTTTTGAAATTTTTTTACTATTTTTTTAGCTAAGTAAAAAATCACTTGATCTAAAAAAATCTGCACCATTAAGATATTTGATTTTCTATCTATCTAAAAAAATAGTAAAAAAATTTCAAAAAATGTAAAATTTGTTCTCCAAACACATATTAATATGGAGAACAAGATGAACGGTTCGGATTGTCCGTTAGAATTTTGAAAACTCAAATATTGAGCCGTAGCATGATATGCTATCCATAGCACCCAAGCCTTACTCTCTCTATATATATATATATATGTGAGGAGGGTTCAAATGCACCCAAAATATGATTTGATGAATCAATGATTTTCAAAGTGGTTTAATAAATAGTAAAAAAATTTCAAAAAATGTAAAATTTGGTCTTCAAGCACATCTTAATATATAGATTGCATCTAACGGTTCGGATTGACTATTCGGACTTTGAAAACGAAGAAAAATAATTTGAAAGATAGGGTGCATTTGGACCCTCCTATATATAGAGAGAGAGAGAGAGAGAAAGAGAGAGAGATGGGCTATGGTGCATTACAATGCATGGAGGGGTTTGTGTATTAGATCATAAATCTAAAATTAAAAATTCAAATGACTGATCCAAACCGTTCATCTCGTTCTTCATATCAATATGTGCTTGGAGACCAAATTTTACATTTTTCTGAATTTTTTTACTATTTATTAAGTATTTTACAAAATTGTTGATCCAAATGTGACTGCTGATTTTACTGTTTTGTTAAGCCACCGTTGGATCAACAATTTTGTAAAATACTTAATAAATAGTAAAAAAATTCAGAAAAATGTAAAATTTCGTTTCCAAGCACATATTGATATGGAGAACAAGATGAACGGTTTGGATCGGTCATTTGGATTTTGAATTTTAAATTTATGATTCAATGCACAAACCACTCCTTACATTGCAATGCACCATAGCCATCTCTCTCTCTCTCTCTCTCTATATATATATGATTTTCAACCAGAATACGGATATGGAATGGATATCACAGGATTCGAATATTGATACTGATCGGATCAGATATTTATTAAAATAATATAAAAATTATTAAGAAAATATTAAAGTTTATAATATTTATCTAATTAAAATTATGAATAACATAATTTTTTCATAACATATACTATAATATATAGTATATATACTATAAAAATAATTAAAATGTAAAATTATATCAATATTTATATCTACACGAATAATCTTTATCATTTTCACCCATACCTATAGAGAGCTTTCACATGCCCCTATAATTAATTTATTTTGGTTTGCGTATTTACTAATCCTGTGTCTCTGTCTGGTCAAATCTCCATAAATTTTAATTACCATAAAAAGAAATAAATATCCAAACTTGCAAAAACCTCAGATCTCATCATGACCAATAAATATCGTAGCAGATTACAAGATTGAGTGCAATATGGTAAACAATAATGAAAGGGAAATAATTTAGCTGTCAATTGGCATGCACTTCTTTAGCAGATCTATATAAAATATTGAAGATGAAGTTACAAATATTTATATTTGAGAGAATCCCTTTTAAGTATTCTTTCAAATCCTTGATCCCATCTAATGATCCAATTGACACATGCTTAGATTGATTGCATATGAATCTATGATCGAAAAAGCCAATAAACACGGCCAATGGTCAGATTGACTGCCAATTAATCTTCTTTTCTTTTTAATAAAATTATTGATTGGCATTAATCGGACCTTAAAAAGGACTTGTTCAAAATATCTTTTATCATAAAGTATGAAACCATAGTCACAATATTCGTGAATTATATAGAATTATTTGTGTTTTGGGTGATGTCGAACCGAATGCTGCATTATTTAGTTGACCGAACTTTGATTGAATTAAACCTGAATAATTTGCAATTTTTATGATTTTTTTTTCTTAATTTTTCTCATAACATTTTTTTTTGTCTTTTGTAAGACTGAGATTTATGATCCGGATAATTTCTAATCATTATCAAATTATACCCGAATTATTTCCGAATCATGAATTTTTAACCTCACTGAATCGAACCCGAATAATTCATTTGTCACTATGGTACGAAACTACGAACCATAGGTATTCTTGATAGATTGCAACAAAGGGGGTGCCACAGAAGAACAAAATAGCAATTAAGCATCATAATGTGATGCTATCTTGGAATGCACCTAAAATACCCTATAACATAGGAAAACAAGAGAAAGCTTATCAATTGTGGACCCCAGTTTATGTCATTGCTAAATATGTGTACCGTGCTCCGGCTGCACACGTGGAATTATTTACTGTGCTGAAGTCTACTGATATTTATTTAAAGGAGACATTGACTCTGTATAGAATAAACTTTTAGTCTGTTAACATCTATTTTTCACGAGTAAAGCTAATGCACACTTAAGTGTACCAATGAACCCATACACTTAACTCTAGGACCGTACGATTAGCTTTGAGATTTGTGTAGATTCTTTAAAAGTCGTGTTGCTTCTTTAAAAGTCGTGATACACGAATCTCAAAGCTAATCGTACGGTTCTAGAATTAAGTGTATGAATTCATTGGTACACTTAAGTGTATATTAGCTTTACTCATTTTTCACAATTGCTATTCCATATTAGTCAGGGTAAACATGGAGCAGGATCATCTGTGGCCAGCTCTGTTGTGTCTATTCGGTAGCATAGTCACAATATTCGCGAATTAAATCCAATTTTTTTTTTTCGTGATGCCGAACCGAACGCCAAATTATTTAACTGACTGAACTTTGACCAAATTAAACCCGAATAATTCGTGAATATTACAAATTTTTTTCTGAATTTTACAAATTATTCACGAATTTTTCCTATAACTTTTTTTTTTTTTTGCTTTCTTGCAGGGCAGAGATCTCTGATCCGAATAGTTCTGAATCATTTCTGAATCATACCTGAATTATTCCAAAATCACGAATTTTTGATCTCGCCGAAACGAACCCAAATAATTCAATTTGCCGTATGTTCGGTAGGGAGCAAAGTCTGAACAACAACAGTAACTACCAAACTAAAAATTATAATACATGAAGAGAATGTATTTTCCAAATTATTCTGTACTGCCACATCGTCATATCCACATCTGTCTAATCTTATATTATATATCCCTACTTATTTAATGTTCTTGTATTTTCATTTTTTTTTTCTGGTGTAATAATTTGATGCATCTGAAGTGCAAAGAAACTCTAAAGTAATACAATTTTTTTGTTGTGTTTTCTTTGTAGGAATTTTCGGACGACTATGATGTTATTTTTCAAAGAAAACATATTTGTTCCAAAATTTGTCAGTGCAATTTTTTTGTAACAAATATTATCTAATTAAAAAAAAATGTCTTCAATAAATATTTTTCTTTCCGAAATAAAGTCTGCAAAATAATTGTAGTAAATTAATAATATATGAATAACATGGATAGTACTTAAATCTGACATAAATTATTTATCTTCCAATAATCGATAAGTTATAGAAATATATCTTATTTACATAAAAAAAATATTGTTGCCAATTAGGGAATTTTTTTGTCATCAACTCGCCAGCCAAATATAATGCACCTCGTCTTAACGAGTCAAAAAGTATGAACACCGTATAAATTCGAACTTATATGGAAATCCCATTAATCAAAATATTTTATAAGTTATTCCTATTTATTTTATGAAGGATTCTCAAACCGGTGAAACATATAATATCAAGGTTCTAAATATCGCACTATAGCACTGTGCGATATAGCGTTTTCGGGCCATAAAAGCTATGACACTATTAATGTTATTTCGCGCTATAACAGTGCTATTTGAACATAGCGTTATTTATTTAGTCATTCCGTTATAACGTGATAAACGATATTTAAATCTTTGGATAATATAACAAGTAATAATTTTTTCTCTACAGAAAAATTTCATGTAGGACTAGCCAAAATCAACGTTTAGCATTGTTAGTAATTTGTCATTTATACAGTGTGAACTATGTTTTACCAAAGAGTATGAATCATATAAAAATTAAAATAACTAGCGACTAGCAATGTCAGCAAATTGACAGTGGTATGTGAACTAACCATGAAAATATTAGAGGTTAATATACACTTGTGAATGATATGGCGTCATATTTTATTTTTTTATTATTAAAAAGTTACGGTACATTCAGTATCTTTTAAATATTATTTTTTAAAATTAAGCATGCGTTTACACGTCACTGTGCTAAGTCTGCACTCGATATGACGTCACATTATTATTTAGTAAACACACAATAACAACTTCTGGAACAATTATTAACAGAGGGACCTATAAAACAATTAACAAATACGAGACCTGCCTACTTTTCTATATCTACCCTTCAAGCAAAGCTAGCGAACAAAGTTCCTACTGGCCGATTAATGAAAATACACTAATTAGTATACTCCTTCGGATAGTGACTGACTGCTTACACTTTGTTGGAATGGAGAGCAGAGGAAGGGAGAGGAGGTGGCAACTGAGAAGAAATGAAATGGAATAAAAACAAATTTTAACATATTTAATTTTTTCTTGTTTAGATGATTAATGAAGAAAAATAAATTTAGTTTTTTTTCTGTCTTATTTTTTATTTGATTAAATAAAATTTAGAAGGTTAATTAGAAATTCGGTATCTACTGTAATTTTGTGACAAATAAATTGTGATCGTAATTATAAGGTAAGATATAGAATTGGATATTTGTGTCATTTTTTTTTAAATATTGGCAACATTGTTTTTTTTTTTTTTTTTTTCTATCCGTTACACTTTAAATCAGAAGATAAATCAATTCTTTTAATTACAAGCATACAAGATTAAACATTTTTCCTTGTGTACCATTCACATCCAACATAATTTTATCAACCAAACACGATTGGATAGCAAAATTTTCTTTAAAAAAGAAGTTGGCCTGTTGTCCTTTTTTCTCCGTTCATCTCCTTCCTATTACATGTCATTTCTTACTTGTATAATTTCAATACATTTTAAGTTTTTAACACAGCTAAATGGCAAAATGACACAAAGAAAAGAAAGAGGAGAGCTTGAAATGAAAAGATATATTTGTCAATTTATTTTTCCTTTACATTTTGACTCAGCTAAATGGCAAAAAATCCTATTCAGATTTTTCTTTCCATTTTAGCATACGGATATTTATTTCATTTACATTCATGCAACGGAGATTATAATATTCTGTTATATTATTTTCTAAAAGTGGACAATGTAATCAAGCAAAAAAATAACGTCTTCCTACCCCGTGTATTATTAAAAAGGAAATAATTATTCAAAAGTGCCAAATTAAGTAACGTAAGTTATCATATCAATTTTGTACAACTGTGCTACCATATCACCAATAAAAAAATACCACCATCAAATAATGAATCGATTATTACCACAACTACCGGGACAATGATTCTAATTTTATAAACTTCTCATTAAAAGGAAAATTAAAATGTTATCATGAGCAGCTGTGTTACATTATTATATTATTCTTAATTTTAGAAAAAAGTCACTTGTGTGTTGTATCTCAATTTTGCTAGGAAGACCATTTTAAAGTTAGAAATTTTTATTTATAGAAATAATATTTAAATGATCTAGAGTTCTAGACAGATTACACGAGTATTTTGATTGTTTTAGATTTTTTTTTTCTAAAGGAACCGTAAAAAAAATTACCTTAAAATTTATACATGAATTCCAAAATTATTTTCGGTTTTTTCTATTGAATCAAAATACTCATATAATCGAACTTTTTTTTTAGAAACCACAAATAAAAAAATAGATTTTACTAAACCAACTTGGTTGCTTTGGTTTTTATAAAAATCATAAGAACCAAGATACTATTTCGGTCCGAAGTATTTTCTTTTTCGGACTGAATTGCTATTTCACATATTTCGAAAAAAATAATATTGTAAAACTTGTAAAAATAACTCAAACTGAATTGTCATTTCGGTTATGAATAAAAAAAAGGTTCGTACCGAAATAACATTTCAGTTCTTATGGTTTTTGTGAAAAAATAATAATCATGTTAGTTTCATAAAAAAAAATTAATTATGGTTTATTGAAAAAAATTCCATATAATCCGTCTAGAACCCTATATTTTTGTTTGAAAAAAAAATCAAATTTGGTCCTTTCATTACTTGAAACATTAAGTTACAAAAAAAATTGCCACATGAAAAAAAAAACATTAAATATTTAAATTACAAGTTACTCAATGTTCAGCAGACCCTAGAATGCTATATTATTTTAATATTATTTTTATTAAAGAATACTTTTTTAAAATTGCCCAAAATTAAAAATTATAATATTTGCCACATAGAAGAAACCAAAAATATTTTAATTACTTAAGATCTGGAGTCATGTGGTAATCATGCAAGCAGCCAAATTGTACTATTTGTACCTGAAAATGGAACTCTACACGTAACCCCTCTTATCATCTCGAATTCAAATCCTCCCAGGCTACCGGACTGAGTACAATTGAATCGGATGGCCTAAAATAGTTATTTTTAACTTGGCACAAATCTCGAAGAAAAATAATACTCCCCTCTGTCATAAGAACCGGATGAAATTAAATCTGAACGGTCCTTTTAAATTGTGTTGAGTAAGGTACCTGAGAGGATATATCCATTCTTATCTCTCCAATCCCACGGTTCTAAGATAAAAACACCACACACATCTCTAATTCTTCTAGCTTGCTCTTCTCCCTTCTCTCCTCTCCAAAGGTCTCATTTCCTCTTCCTCTCTCTCTCTCTCACTGCTTCCCCTCCTCCTCCTCCTACTACAGTAAGTACCCAAATCCTCAAGAAATAGATGGGAAATTCTCCAGAAATGTACTTCAAGATACTAAATTTACCGAATGGTTCAAGCCCGCAAGAAATTCGTAATGCCTATAAGAGCTTGGTAAGAAAATGGCATCCTGACAAGCACCCTGCTTCGTCTAAGGCAGAGGCAGAGACGCATTTTAAGGCTATAACTGAGGCTTATGAGGTATATTTTATTTAAAGCTTTAAAAGTTATTCGGTTTATATGTCGAGATTACCTCTGGAATTGGCTAATTTGTTAGGAAGAGCGTTTTGTCTCCTAACATCTCTGTTTTTTTTTTTAATTCAAATGGAAATTATATATAGATAGCCAAATATGACTGGCTATTGGTTTATTTTAAAAGAACCGAGGACATTTTTGCAATTTGTGATCTTTTTCTGCATTAGCTTGTTTTTATTTAGCCATTGAATTATTCAATTTCGAAGAGAAGGTCGAGTCATTGTATCAATTTTTGGTTGGCCAGAGCAATTTATTTTAGTTTTTGAAAGAACTACCACAGCAGTTCTCTTCTCATATATAATCACTAATTTATTATTTTTTGTAATTTTACATTCAGGTCCTTAGTGACCTGCAAGAGAACAGAGACAGTTTATTTCAAGAGATGGTAAGTGGTGAAATCAGGCCCACACCAAAGTGTGATAGAATCTTAGGCCGGAGGAAAGACGGGACCCGATCGACAGGCACATTGGGAGTTCAAAAGTCAATTCCATCATTTTCAAGGTCAATTTTGCGAAAACCGCCTCCAATGGAAAAAAAACTTGAGTGTACTCTTGAGGAGCTCTCTACAGGGTGCAAGAAGGAGTTTAAGTTCATGCGAGATACTGTCATGAAAAATGGGTAAGTGTAATTTTATTCCTTTAAAAAATATTAAAATACCATAATGAAATCTGTTACAATCACTTGAAAACTGACAGCAAAAACAGTATAATTATCTTTTATAGGTTATTTATGAACTAAAAACATTTGTTGATTTGAACTAAAAATAAGCATGTAGGCCATAAGAGAAAGAATTAGTGTCATGGTCCCTTTAATTGGTACGACATAGCTTTCTTTCCTTGTAACATACATAACATCAAAGAATGGTCCTTTTTGCAATTTGGTTTCTGAATTCATGCACAAAAGAATCTAAGGTGGAGGCTAGAATCTAGATAGGGTTGAGACAATGACATATCTGCTTCCGCCTAAAATCAAAAAAAAAAAAAAAGTGCACATGTAGACTTTTAAACAGTATGGTGTACACCATTTGGTGGTGATACTATTTAGACTGTAGTGTACCTACAAACAATTGGCTGTAAGATATAAAATAAACTAAGCATAAAAAATAGATTTGGTAGGTACAGTTATGTATCATCTGGCATATATTTATACTAATTAGTCAAGAATTACTACTGTTTTTATTTGCTGAATTTTGGTTAATTCTTACTCTAGTGTCAATTCCAATAAATTAAAATATTACTTCAAAAAGTCTAATTTTTTTTTTCTTGCTGAATTTTCTATCAGTTTGATAGCAAAGAAAGAGGAAACACTAATGATCAAGGTGAAAGCGGGTTGGAAAAAGGGCACTAAAATCACCTATGAACAATTAGGTGATGAAAGACCGGGTTGTCTACCAGCTGATCTGGTACTCTACATATCTGAGAAAAAACATCCCGTTTTCAAGAGATCAGGAAACGACTTGGTTTTAAAAACAGAGGTTCCATTGGTAAGTGCTCTAATCGGCTGGAGCTTCAGTTTCAGACTGTTAAATGGAGAGAAGATGAACTGCATGTTTGATGATGAAATTATATATCCAGGATATGAAAAGGTATTCAAAGGTTATGGCATGCCTATAGCTGGTGAGAAGGGGAAAAGAGGTGATCTTAGGGTCAAGTTTTTAATTATTTTCCCAAAGAAGTTGACTGATCAGCAGAGGTTGGGTTTGGTGGAGATTTTGAACCAATGCAAGTGAGAGTTGTTGCTTTCTTCTTTTTGCTGTATAATTTTGGTGTTATGTTAATAATTCTATGATAGATCAGAGATGCTTGTACATAGAGGTGATTAGTATATAATGTGTAAGAAGTACATTAAAAACATATTGGAAATGTTATGAACTTATAATGCTTACTTGCATATGAGATAATGAGAGGTACAAATTTGGGATATTTTAAATGAAGGTTGATTTTTTGTGCTATTTTGAATAGAGTTCAGATCCAGTGAAGTAACCCAAAGATTGAGTTTTGGATCGGGACTGTCTGATTAGAATCTGAGAGAATCTATGTGAAGTGGAGTGCACACTCCGAAAGATGAATTTGAATCGCGAAACAATCTTGAGTGACGGATTCAAATCGGACGGTCCCCATCCAAAACCCAAAGATTGGGTTACTTTAGGTGACCGGACCCATTTTGAATAGTACTAGTGAACTTCATTCCATCAAAGTTTGGTTCCATCTTATGTTTATAAAAAGGCATGTGGATGTGGATACTTAGGCATGAATGGTTGATGCTTTATTTTTGCCTGGTCCAAAGCATTAGTTAACTTTATTAGATGCTTTCTTAGGTTAGGCATGAATAAATGCTTTCTTTAATTCTCTCTTTTTCTTTGTACCTTACAATCTTTTTAGGAGTACAACTTATGTAGCTTTGCTGTTTTCGGAAGGAATGCAGATTAGTCTTTTTTCCCTCCGAAAGGACAAAGTTAGTAGCATAGAATATTTAGTGCTTGCCAAGAGATATTATGAATTATAAAGTATAAACTCCTTGAATTTGCACCATAAAATGAAAAATCATGGATAGCATACAAAATGAGGAAGATCTCATTTAAGGAGAGTGGTTAACTAACTTTTGCCTTTTCTTTTTTCTTTTTTCCAAAAAAAATAAAAAAATAAAATTTCTCTATAAATAACCTGGATTTAGTTCCTCCCCCAAGGGGAAACTGGCTGTCAATAACCAATGGGCCAGAGCTGAGAAGGAAAACAGGCTGCTATGGAAATTTGGGCCTTTGAATTTAAGATAAAATTTAAGGTTCTTTATGTTGCAATGTTGGCAATTAGGCCACTTTTTTTTTTTTTTTTTTTTTCCTATTTTAGGTTGAAGGAAGATTCTCACTCTCAAGGGCTAATTTTCATAGATAAAAAAAATTCAGTTTCAACTGAAATCAGATAAAGAAGAAGTTTTGCTTCAAGGAATGCAAACTTGTTTACAGAGAATTACATAGTAGAAAATAAAACAAGAACAGATTTATTTTACATATAACTTATTGTATGTGTCAAAACAAATAAAGGGGTGGGGTTGGGGGGAAGGGGTGCATTGTTACTAATATCTACATTTTTAATACATTTAAATGAACCTACAAATTTTAATTACCATCATTTAAATTAAACCACCCTCCCCCCAAAGTAAAGACTAAAATTATAAACAAAAAGAAAAAAGAATATTTTGATAAAAAAAACAAATTTAAAACTCCAAAACTGTCGATGTTAGGTTAAGCAGAGGCTGAAGCGCGCTCGGTGCAAACTTCCTAGCAAACAAGAAGCAAACTGTGGTTGGATTTGAGTTGTACATGCAGAACGTGCCGTTATCCCTAATCGCACGTATAAATCCCGTGGTGATATCGCTCCCGCCATATGTCGCCGGGTGGGGCCCACCCCTTGACCAGTCAACCCATGTCACACTCCTATTCGCATTGACTTCGCCATAAAACATGTTGACATAAGTCGGTATGTAATGCTCGTCCGGGTAGCAGCTTGGCAAACAATATTTCTTGAAAATCACATAAAACTTTGTCTCGGCAACAAGACCAACTGCCAGCTTGCGTGACGCCTCAAACCATTGAGACCCCTTGCGCCATTGGTAGAGGCGGATGTCGGGAAACATGTGGCGGCTATAGCGCCCACGACCCTGTGGCGTGTTCTCATCAAATGAATCCACAAAGCTGTGCACCGAGTTCATGAGGTAGTTGTATACCATCTGAAAGTTGAAAACCGGAATGCAGCTCTCTGAGACAAGAACAAAGCGCTCGTTCGAAACGTCGAGAAGTGCATTTGCTAGCAACCGCTTTTCGGCATCTAAGAGGGTTATAGATCCCCATGAGACCTCCTATGGAGATAGGAGGAACAAAAAATAGAGATATCATTTCTGTGACTAATTTTGTCGAGTTATGGAAATGTAATGCAGACTGAGGAAAGGAATACAGAATATGAAATCAATTAGAATACAGCATGTTTCATTTTTTCCCCCAACAACAAGTAAGCATATATTATATTGAGAAATAACAGAATACTGTTAATAAAGGAGTTAGATAATTTGTGGCAAACTTTGTTACAGGAACTGCATTAGTAGTAAAAAGATGTTATTTGGGACATTATTGGTTGGTATTTGATAAAAACACAATGGAAAATATTTTAATTTCCCTCAAAATTACGAAAGCAAAGAATTTTCTAGCAGATTAAAATGTCCATTGAAATTTACAAATATAACAAACACAACCTTAATCATATCAGAAGCATTGTGGATAACAGAATAAGAAAGATAAACCATATGTAATATAAATAGTCAAATAAATTGAGATATGAAACCTTACACCGCTAGGGATTTGGCGGCCATAAAACACCGACTCCTCGGACACATTAAGCCTATAGCCGGGTGGTGCATGCACATAAATGGAGAACAAATCTTCATGTCCCTTGAAGAACCTCTCCCAAATGGGGGCCAGATGTATAGGGCCCTTTGTCAGAAACAAGAATGCTAACTTTGGCACTCGGTCGAATGGGAACTTCTCCATTTGGGGCACCACTGATGCTCTCCAGTACAGCTCTCTGTCCTTCATGCCATGCAACAATTTCTCTGGCTTGATGAAATCCTGAAGCATTGATGTATCCCGGTTGCAATTCGAGACAAACTGAATGGTTTTAGGAACAATTGAGCTCGCTTCCGATACACGGTACTGATTGAAATTGAAATTTGAATAGACGGATAAGCCAATTAAAAATCCAAAAACAAAGATGAACAGGCTTGAGAGGATCTTGGCAAGGCCGCTTTCCTCCTCTTCACCACCCTTGAGTTTCTGACTATATCTCATTTGGTAATGGAGATTAAATGTGCCAAATTTTTAAACCGTTCTGATTTCATGCGAGAAGGTGAAATTTGAGTTTCTTCTATTTCGGGAGGTATGAGCAGATATTAATTAAGACAGCTATTGGAAGAAGAGCAGAATCAAATATCCACTATCCATGTCCAAGGAAATGAAATGCCCAAAATTGCAAATTGTGTTGCAATATTTTTTCAGAGTTTAAAATCTGCGAGGATTGCTGAACCAAGATCCTAGAAACCCAATATAGAGCTTTACTAATTTTAAAGGAAAAACAATGCAAAAGCTATGGTAGCTTTAATTTACATAAGGATATCAAACCCTGCTACCTTTTTTCTTTTATTTATGATTACGAAGAAAAGAGACGTCTCTGTAGCTCAATAAGAAAACACAAAAATGTGAATACAGCTTGACCACACAGAGATCAGTCGTTTAGAAATGGACCTTGCATTTTTTAAGGAAATAAAAGAGCGAACTATGAGAAAGATTTCCGGTAGCTGTTTTTATTGAGTGAACTACGTGGCGGGTCACTGGTGATGGGTCCCACATAAATACCGAATCAGAAGATGGATGGAAAGCGCTAAAGAGGATGTTGCCAGGGACCTGGTTCATGCCACCATACAAGTGAGTCCCACTGATCAAGATTTATTGAGGTTTCTATCGAATATTTTTTTTGAAGGTTGTGTTTCTATCGAATATTATGTGCACAAAACAAGAATGTCGCTGTTGAGAATCTTGAGATATATGATCTGGCTATACTTTGATTTTGAATGGTGGCAACTATATTCAATTTTCGGATACAAATATGCTTTTCTTGAGAAAAAGAGTACCTCCTATTCTTCCATTTGAACCGTTCAAAATTGATCACACGGCTTTACTTACATCTGATTCGTTTTAATAGATTATATTAATATAAAATAAAAAAGTAATTGAAGCCGTGTGATCGATTTTGAATAATTTAGATGAAAGAATAGGAGAGTGCTCATTTTCTTAAGAAAAGAAGCAGATTTGAATTCCCAATTTTCTAGGAACACCATTTGTTTCTACGTGGAAGCCTGTATTTTTTTTTTTTTTTTTTGAAATAAGAGTAGTCATTGTTCGTTATGATCTAAAATAGAGGAGCCTGCTTTTTTACAAAATGTATTGATAAAATGCGTAGAGTTCCACAATTCATAATTTAATAGTTTTATTGAAATAAATGCTATGTAATATCACTAATCAATGAAAGCAGGGCGCGTAGGATGGGAATAAGACCCAAATTGGTCTGATGCCTGCTCAGAACCATTGGATTTGCTTCATAATTTGTGCATATTTGATCCCTATAAATATTGAAGCGGCACATGTAAATATTAAAACAATACATACGAATATTAAAGCAATACGCATGAATATTGAAATGGTGCGCATAAATTATGAAACAAATTAGATGGTTCGGAACAGACATTGGAAATCAACATGTAGCACGAACGTGCCTGAAACGTGTCGGACACGGATATGTGACTAACATACTGTCGCTTGTTTTAAACGGTCAACCTTAACGACACAACAGGGACACGTGTGACACTTCAAACAGAAATCTGACATACACAGAGGACCATAGGGACACGGCTTAGATAAGGCAAGGACTCAGTTGGAGGCGGGTAAAGGCTGTACACACTGCAGTGCTTTAATGATAAAGAGGAACAAGAAAACTCCATAAGACGTTCATCTTATTGTTTTCCAATAAGATATATATTGAGTTATAAACGGCTGTCCGGTGTTGTGTTTGTAACTTCTTTTAAAAATACAGTAATGTGCGTGTCGTGTCCGTGTCGTAATACCCGTGTCATTGCTACATAGCTTATCCCCCGGGGACATCAATCAGTTAATGATGTAAAAACCATGCTGCTGTATTTTTCTTTCCATCACCTATGCATTTAGGCCCAATTTAAATGACTGAACTTTCAACCTAAGACCCAGATCTAATTTTTGTAATAAGCATATATAAAAATCTTAGTCCTTTACTTGGTAATAAATTATTTTCATATAAAGGCCATGGGCTGATAGAACATAATTGGGCCCAATTAAAATTTTACAACCCTATGACCAGAAAATGCTAAATGATATAAAACAACTTTCAACGGTGACGACAAACTATTTGGCACTAAATAAGGAAAAAAAATGTCAAAGAGCGGAAATTAAGGCTCACTATCTAAGAAGGAATTGCGTATACTTTAAGATATAATATTTTATCAACCATGCCAATCAGTTAAAACTGGAAATCAAAATTTAAAGTACAAGTTTAGAAGCAAATTACGTATTATAAACAAATACTATATATCAATGACAATTTGTACAAGCAATTATTTTTCTAGAATAGGTCAATAATGTTTGTTAAATTTAACTTATATTCTCAAAAAGATGCTATATCTATAATTACAATGAAAATATTTAACACAATAGTTATATTTTCTAGTTTTATCTCTATTTTCTGCACACTAACTTTCATATATCTACAAGGATACTATAAACTTTAAGAAATATGTACAAAAGAATCAAAATAGAAACTTAAATGAAACATAATTCCATATTAAGCCAAGCAGTTTGTCAAGAAGCTTGAGCAAGGAAATAACCAAATTTGAATGAGATAGGCCTTCCCTTTCTCCTTGTCAAACTTCCACATTCCCTCTAACTTCTTCTCTCTAAAATTATAAGAGACCATTTTTGATGGAATCCATAAATACACCAACTCTTTCTCAGGATGAAAAGCCAATATACTAGGCTTAATTCCTCTGGTACCAATGAAATCTCTCACACTTGTTTCATGCTTCAACACCCAATCACTTCTATTACTGACAGTCTTCAGCTTCCAAATCTGCAATTTCTTTCCATCAATGTGTGCATAGTGCAGATGACCTTGGCTATGGCCCACACGCCCGTCCTGATTCATCTTCTCCGGCAATTTGATCAAATTGCACGAAATTTTGGTTAAATTAATTGCGACTATCAAATTAGGATTTGCAAGGATATAGAGGATATTGTTGAAATAGTGCATTGTAGCTGATATTGCATCTGTTTCTATGCCGAATTCAATATCGTGTTGGTCCCACCTTCTGGTCTCAGAGGAATAGATCTCAAGCTCTGCACCGCGGGCCCTCCAGCCAGTGAAACATATCACCTTATAGTGCGGCGAACTATACGGATCAAATGCCAAAATAGACAATTGCATCATTCTACAGGGTTTTGGTAAGGAAACCCACCTTCTGGTAATTGTGTTTACCACATAAAAGGTTATAGGTGCTGTCTGGTAATAGAGAAGTAACCCGTTACATGCATCAACTATGGTTGATTTTCCATGGGAAGGAAAGAAATTTAGTCTACTTTCTTTAATGACACCATCATCAGCTGTAGATGCATATCTAGGCTCCTTGAATTGATCGGATTCGGATCGAAAAAACACGCCGGTGGAGATCAAAGGGAGTTTTTGTTGGAGGTACTTATCGGAGATGAGCCGGCACCATGTTTTCGAGACACATTTAAACCTAGATAAGGATTTCAATGGAAGCCTCGCTAAAATCTCTATCAGCAAATCTTCATTCATGCTTCTGTGAATGCCTCTCTGATAGCAAGAGATCAAATCTGATGCCTCCATGAGTGTTGACAAGGTAGTGGAAGTATGAAAGGGCTTGTTTAAAAATTTAGGCGGTACTAGAAATGTGATGCAAGGGAATTATGTGGTGACACCTTTAGACTAAGTCGTTTCCTATATATAGAAGAAAGGATATAATATATTGGGGCTCACCTCCATGTCTTGAGTTGTCTTCCAAGGGAAGCTTATGTGGCGTTCACGCATTAATCACTTTTTGACTTATTTTGCTTATTATCTCCGGGATTTCAACATTTCTACTGTTTTTTCTGTTTTCTTTTGACGTTTATATAAAGCACAAGGGGTGTGTTTCAATGTAGCAAATATAGCACTAATTCAAAAATAATTTTATTTTTCTAAACTATTTCATATTTAGATGAAATTAGAATAGTACTAACTCATTTTTTTATTTGTCTTATATGAATTAATTCACTATTCTACTTAATCTAATTAAAAATTTAAATTAACTACTATTTTCAAATTTGAGATTAATTCTATTCTTACTCTATTCTTTATTTCATTCAAATTTAAAATTAACTACTATTTTTGCTCTATTCTTGAACTATATATTCTTTGTTTCTCAAACTTGTAGTATACTCCGTAGCCAACAATCAAGACAGTGCATCATTTATTCAGTGAAGCAAGATATAAGATATACTCAATCTGTAAATTTACTATTAAAAGACATAATCAATCAATTAATAGGGAAATTTAACACGCTATAGAACACTTTTAGACTGTTACATGGTTGTTTGGAACCTTCCATTTTTACACGCTATCAAACACTTTCAAAACCTTCCATTTATTACTTCTTTAGATGTAAATTTAATTTCAGTCTATAAAACTTATAAATTTTAATTTTTTTGAAAGAAGGATATTTTGTTGTATATTTAAAAAAAAAAAAAATTTCCTTGTAGAGTGGACTCCTAATAATTCTTCCGTGAATAATTATTTGCGCCTCCTAATCAGGACACGTGCAATTATCCCAGTTAAACTGGAATTTAAGTCGGTACGCTTTGAATACCACCGCTAGATTCCCTGCGTCTGTTCCTGACGCGGAGCGGCGCCGCTTAGTCGGAATTCGTATCCTCTGCATTAACTCAATCTTTTGAGTTAATATATCTGGACCGTCCGATCATCTTTAAGATTCGTGCACATTAGATCCGCACTAACATTAAAGAAACCTTTTGTTTTAAGTGGGAGCCGGATGGACTCAATTTACAATCGGACGGTCAATATGAATTAACTCAAAAAGATGTTTTTTTGAGTTAATGCAGAGGATGCGGAGTCGCTTAGTCGACCATCCACAAATATAAAATATTCAAAGTTAAAGGACCTAATCTGAAAAAGAAAAAGAAAAGGAAAAAGAATGTTCAATCGCTCTCACCGTCGACGACATCTGTAAATAAAACGGAACGAGGGCTCATACTATGATATGATTGATTGTACACGTTATGTATAAATTATAAAACATTTTGTTTCGGGACATCTGTACAGTTCGAATTGTTATAATGTACACGTCATTATATGGGTATACGTGCAAAACTGCTAGTTTGGCGACACGTGTACTTCAGTTGTTGCGTTGGCTTGGTTACAAAAGGGTATGATTCGCTAACATGTGGGTTTGAATGCAGAGAATAGCTACTGTTAAAAATAATAGATTAAGAATAGCGAGAACAACTACTGTTTAAAAATAACGCTAACTTAAAGCTATTCGAAAGTTGTTTAGATTGAACATTTAAAATAGCTACTGTAGGGATTGAGGCTTTGAGAGAATTTATTTGTTATTCTATATTTTTGTAGGAATAGCGAGAACAGTGCTATTCTCGCTGTATGTTTGAATGGATCGGAACAATACTATTCTCGCTATTCTCGCTACATCCAAACATATCCTAATAATAAATATTAATATGACAATTACAGTTTAAATCGTAAAAATGTGAAATAATTACTAATCTAACACTGTGCAAAAGTTCCCTGTTAAAGGGAATTGGTTAAACACCACGATTTTTTTGGTTGAAAGCCGATAAGTAATTGTCTTGATTCAATAGAGTGACAAATTAATTATTACATTGATAATAGATAATGAGTGTCTTTAAAATGTAAACAAATAAAACATACACAAAAAGTATGTGTATCATGTGGATACAAATTTAGTGTCTTCTTGATCGTCTACAAGAAAGTATTCGATATAATGCAATCTGTCAGAAGGACTAAAACAAATAAAAATAATTATTAAACTTCTATTATTACAATCAAGTAAGAATGAAGTCTTTATATAGATATTAAAAAAAATATATACAATCTTACAGTCAACCAAATTAAAAGAATAGTTTTATAAATATCTTAAACATATATAATAAAACAAAATTCAACTAACCACAAATAAATTACTACATTAAAATGCACAAATATAATAAAATGTTTGGCTAAGGATCGACGTGCCCCGAAACGTAGATACAATTCTAGAAAAAGATTCCACAAATGTCATCCTATGTTTAAATGGAGAGTTTACTTAATTGAGGGATAGATTGTGACCTTTACATGAAAAAAAGGAAAAAATTCAAAGCAATTTTTTCAATGTAAACGCTCCTCTTTTAACGGGTGGGCATATTAACACCACACATTTATATTAACACAACATCTTTACAAAAATTTAATGTATAGACAATTTTAACCCTCATTAAATGTCTTCCTAGCTACTATATTTTTTCACAATGTAATTAATATAGTGATCATTAAGTTATTTGGTTTCTATAATTGCTAGTTCCTTTCCTTTTTTTTTTATATATTGTGCATTCATGTTAAATTAAAAGCTCTAAAATTTTGTTAATCTTACTTTTTTTAATGGAAATATAATTGTATAATTTACACAATGGAACATTCAATTCAATTAAAGTTTTAAGCATGCAAGTCCAAGTACATATTTAACTCTCTTTTTTTGTAATTTTTTTTACATTAAGATACACTCACTTTAATACGTGATATTTTTGTTTTACTTTTATATATATTTTTCTCTTATTTTTGATACTTATAATCTATTAGTCTATTTTAATTAAAATTGTTAGGAATTTTTTTATTAATATTTTGTAATTAATTTATATTTGTTAATTTAATAGATGGATCAATCTCTCAACCTGTCAGAAGAAAACCTTGAAAATTAAGTTCTGAATTATGAAAATTAAAGCAATCAACTTCTTAATTTGAAGTTTGAAAATCGTGATGATATACTACTTGTTGTTCGTTATTTGTATGGTGCTAAAGGCTATGTATGCTAACAACTCACAGCTTGCGATCAAATAAATTTGTTATTTTGTAGTGTTTTGCTTAATTTTTAATTTATTATTTTAATCATATGTTGAATATCAAATAATTTATAATAATTTGCATTCAATATTTTTTTATATAAGTAATCATGTCATTTTATTAGTGTTATTGCGTAAAAAAAAAGATAAAATTTTAATAGACAAAATAATTTTTTACATTAGATTGTTAAAAAAAAATTGTGAAGTTGTATATAATAAATTAATATATACAATGTTGATAGATGTTAATAATATAATAAAATCAATTCAATATTGTAATTCCCTTAAAAAATCTTAAAGATTTGATGAAAATAAATAATGAACACTTATTTTACGATAACATAAAGTTTATAAACATGTTTTATTGTAACTAAAGAACATTTTTTAAAATAATATATGACAGAAAAAAATATTTTAAACAAAATAACATACTTTATAAAATATAACTTTTAAGGAAATACAATTAAGTGCAAATATATGAGAGAGAATTAGTTTTTAAAGGAAACACTTAATGAAGGGTAAAATTGTCTATATATAAAAATATTTTGATAATGTTGTGTTAATATAAAATTTGAGTTGTTTTAATATCATCACCTAGGGGTGTCAACGGGTATGATACGGGTCGGGTAGAGGCATTTTCATACCCGTATCCGTTATGATAACGAAAAAAAATCTTTACCCTTATCCGTATTTTCGAATACGGTACGGGTCGGGTAAACGGATAAAAAAGTGTCATTAACATTTTAATTTGTGTTTTCGATAAAATAATTTTTAAAATAAGAAAAAATAATAATGAATACAACTAATTTGTATTATGAAAATTTAATAAAATAGAAAAATTTTATTGTATTATGTATCATGTTCATACAAATATATATTTATATATATAATTTTATTTTTTAAAAATTATCTTATACTAAAACGGGTAAGATAACGAAAAAAAATCATTACCCTTACCCGTATCCGATTAGCTAACGGAATAAAAATCTTACCCTTACCCGTATTTTCGGATACGATACGGGTCGGGTAAACGGGTAAAAGGGTGCCATTGACACCCCTATCATCACCCCTTTTAACGGAAATGGATAATTTAAATACTATCGAGTCTGTGACAATTGCAACACGCATCACTTTCAAATATTGCATATTTTCTGAAGCTTTGTACAGTATAGACAACTTGATGCTTCTATTTCAAATATTACGGTATCTTTTTCCACCTTTGTTATTTATTCTTTCCAAACGCACTAGAAACATTCACTGTTACGGAGAAATTTATATTGCTTAATTAATTGTTGGTGCAAAAGCTGCTCTAAGAGTTAACTTTTCAACGAAAATAATTCAAATTTTAAGCTTATTTTAAAAATTGTATAGGGATGTATAACCTCTGGAGAGAATACTAACCTCTTCTTTACTAAATTCAAATGTCTTTATTTTTTGTACCTCTTTCACGTCTTTATTTTTTAAAACTTTAATAACTCAAAATTTAAAATATGAACATCAAAATAAAACTGTTAGATATGTTTTATATTATTTTCTCTATGTGCTCATAAAAAAATGTTATGTTTTGATTTTGTTTTTATGTGAATCAATAAGTTAAAAAATTAACGTCTATAAATTATTCAAATTAGTACATTTTTACAAGCTCTTGATGACAATCAAAAATAAATTTGAAATGTCATAACTTTTTACACATGTATAGATAAAATGATATAGATTATATCCAATGGTTTTATTTTAACTTTTAAGTTTAAAATTTTGAGTTGTTAAAATTTCTAAAAATGAATGCATGATGGAGACACAAAAAACGGAGGCATTTGAACTCTCTTTATTTCCTTTATCTTAATTGTATATATTAGTTTGACTAGAATGTTATCGATAGTATAAGTTGTTTTGTGCTATTGGCTTGAAAATTTATTAGATAGGCGTCAAATGACAAATTCAAACCGTTGGAACTGATCTACTTCACGAGTAATCCATTTACATGCAAAATTTATAAATCTTCGAATTCATTTAGTATAAAGTGAAGTTGTCAATTAATAAAAAATGAATTTCAAATTTTATAAATTTATTTGTAAAACATTACTTATTAAGTGGAATAATTTTAACAATTTGAATTCTTTGTTTCAAATTAAATTTATATAATAAACTTTTGAAACGATAGCATGTTATGTCACTATATTATTGATAGCAAGTCAATTAAACTCTAATTTTATTAATTTTTTCAATTAAAGAATTTTGATATATCTCAATATCTTTTTAGATATTATTTAAAAAATTAAATCTGTGTTGTTATGAGAGAAACAGTGACTCATGGTACTGTACTGACATTAAGCCCGGAAGGTGGTAGTTTGCGACTTCAATTCAGTTAGATGGAGATGAATAAAATAGAGATAATTTGAGATTGAATTTTTCAGATCGGAAACAAAACTATTGCAAGAAGAATTCATCACAGTAGTGTTTTAAAATAGCCAGATAACTCTTTTAGTTTACTTAGAATGCCATCGAAAGTCCTAGTTAGAGTTTGCTAGATTAGTACAGAGGGTAAGAATCAGAGGGTAAAAACTAAAAAGTCTCCGATTTCCTAATTATATTAATTTAAAGTTTTATTTCGTTGGGAATTAAAAATTCTCTTGTACTCTGTTGAAGCTGACTAGCTGGCCCAATAACACCATGGGGCCCTGTATTGCGTCTCTAGCATGCTTTTGGGACCTCTGCCTTAGTGCCTGATTACTTTAATAGTTTAATTCCTTCTAAGCGAAAAAATGATACCATCTACTCATCTAGCTACCTTAATACCTTGATTACTTGAATCCTTCCAAGCAATATATATATATATATATATATATATAGAGAGAGAGAGAGAGAGAGAGAGAGAGAGGCTAATACGCTTTCGGCGGCACTTCGGCCAAAGTGCTGCCATCCCATTTTCAATTTTTCAAAATTCAAATGGTCGATCCGAACCGTTCATCTTATTCTCCATATTAATATCTGCTTGGAGGCCAAATTTTACATTTTTTGGAATTTTTTTGCTATTTATTAAGCCACTTTGAAAATCGCTGATCCAACGGTGGCTTGCCAAACAGTAAAATCAGGGATTTACCGTTGGATCAGCGACTTTCAAAATGACTTAATAAATAGCAAAAAAATTTCAAAAAATGTAAAATTTGGTCTCCAAGTAGATATTAATATAGAGAACAAGATGAACGGTTCAGATCAATCATTTAGATTTTGAAAAATAAAAAATAGAGTGGCAACAATTCGATCAAAGTACTGTCGAAAGCATATTAGCCTGTGTCTCTATATATATATATATATATATGATACCCGGCCTCTAGAGACTTAGGATATCTAGGATAGATTATTAATCCAAAGTATATTATGGTCGGCTCAAAGTCATACGTGACAGGCGGGGATACGTCAAAAGCGTCAATTTGACAGGAGAGCCAATAATCTATCATCACGAAGTGGACATAGTGGCGGTGGAAAGGGAAGACAGCAGGACCGCCATTTACATAATTTCAAAATTGAATTAATATATATACAGAGCAAAGTTAGGGTGTGATGTGCTCACCAAGAGAGTTTGATGAGCACAACTCCAAATGTACATCAGATCGACTTGAAATATCAAATTCAAACCGTTGAAATTCATGTATTTTATGAGTGATGCATTTACATGCAATTTTTTTAAAGTTTTGAGTTTATTTGCTACAAGATCAAGCAGTCAAAGAAATGAAATTTTTAGAAGTTAATTTATTAGTTGTTTTATATATTCAAATTTTATAATTTCTTTGACCACTTGATCTTATAGCAAATAAACTCGAAACTTTAAAAAATTTGCATGTAAATGCATTACTCATAAAATACATGAATTTCAATGGTTTGGATTTGACATTTCAAGTCGATCCGATGTACATTTGGAGTTGTGCTCATCAAACTCTCTTGGTGAGCACATCACACCCTAGCTTTACTATATATATAAAGAGAGAGAGAGACTAATATGCATTCGGTAGCATATGGGTCGATATGCATATGGTTCAAATTTGAAATTTTAAAATTCAAAAAGTCGATATGAACCGTTCATCTTGTTCTCCATATTAATATGTGCTTGGAGATCAAATTTTACATTTTTTTGAAATTTTTTACTATTTATTAAGCCACTTTGAAAATAGCTGATCTAACGATGACTTCTGATTTTACAGTTTTGTTAAGCCATCGTTGGATCAGCGATTTTCAAAGTGGCTTAATAAATAGAAAAAAAAAATCAGAAACATATAAAATTTGGTCCCCAAGCACATTTCTATATAGAGATCACATCTAATGGTTTTCAGATCGACTTTTTGGATTTTGAAAATGAAAAAATTACTTATAAGCATATACCCTCATATGCTTATGGAAGTAGAGTAGCCAACCTCTCTCTCTCTCTCTATATATATATATAGAGAAGGGTTCAAATGCCTCCATGTTTTTGTGCCTCCATCTCTCTCCATCATTTTCAAAGTTCAAACAGTCGATCCGAACCGCTCAACCTAACCTCCATACTAAAATATGTTTGGAGACCAAATTTTATATTTTTAGAAATTTTTTTACTATTTTTTTAGATAGGTACAAAAACACTGTTTTTAGATGGTTCAGATTTACTGATTTTGTACCTATCTAAAAAAATAGTAAAAAATTCCTAAAAATATAAAATTTGGTCTCCAAACATATTTTAGTATGAAGGTTAGGTTGAGCGGTTCGGATCGACTGTTTGAACTTTGAAAATGATGGAAAGAGATGGAGGTATGATGGAGGCACAAAAACATGGAGGCATTTGAACCCTCCTCATATATATATATATATATGAGGAGGAGGGATCAAGTTACAATAATTTTTGAGTTACAACAAGTTACTAGAACCATTTTCTACATTTTCAAAGTCCAAATCGTCGATCCAAACCATTAGATGTGATATTCACAATAAAATGTGCTTCCAGATTAAATTTCAAAAAAAATGTAAAATTTGGTCTCCAAGCACATTTTATTGTAGATCTCACATCTAATGGTTTGGATCGACGATTTGGACTTTGAAAATATAGAAAATTGTTGTAACTCAAAAATTATTGTAACTTGATCCTTTCTCATATATGAGATAGGCTACCATATTTTTTAAAATTAAAGTGAGTGTTTTAATTTTCACTCATATATTTAGTTTTAAAGTTCAAATAGTCAATCCGAACTTATCAACATGTTCTTCATATTGAAATATTTTTTAAGACTAAATTTTATATTTTTTTAAAAAAATTTTACTATTTTTTTAGAATTTTTCAAAATCAGTGTTTATATTAATTGGATTTGTCATTATACTGTTATATTTTTCAAAATCAGGGTTTAGGGTTTAGGGGTCAGATCAATGGAGTTATTTTTTTGGATTTTGAAATTTTATAAAAATTTTCAGGTCCGGACCAACTTTGCCCCTCCTTTGACTCTTGAAATTATTTGCCCTCTAAAGAACACCGTTGAAAAATTAAGCTAATCTCTTTTTTTTTTTTGAAATGACCGGGCAGAGGCTGCCAGGGTAATATTAGAGAAAATAAATACAGGGTTACAACGTCCTATCGTTTTTATCGGATCTACTACTGAGAATCCGAACAACAGAACCATCTAAAACAACCATCATGCAGAAAAGCCCCTGTAAACTTATCAATTAGAACCGAACCAAAAACAGTAAAACTGACAAGGAAATGAGGCGAGATATCACATCACTGGCCCCTTCCACAGTTAGCTTCCCACAAGGTCGCTTCACAGACGATCCAGTTCAGTACCATCCCCGTCGGGAGCCTTTTCCCTTCAAAGATTTGCAAATTTCTTTGGCGCCATATTGCCCAGCACACCGCGGTGAAGAAAATCTCCCATCTTTTCTTGGCCCTTGAGTTGCCCCGGTGCTTGCTGGCTGATCGTGACCAGGCCAGTTGAAGAGAGGAGTCACTGACCAGTATTGACACCCCTAAATAATTACTGATGCCTACCCAAATTCGAGCCGCGTATTCACAGTGAATGAAGAGGTGTGCTTGAGACTCTAGCCGGCCTGAACTGCAAAGTACACAATCACTTTGGCAGTTGAACTGTCTTCGGATCATCACTTCTTTGGTTAGCAATTTGTCCCTCAGTAATAGAAATAGGAAGATTTTAACGGTAGACGGAACTGAAAATTTCCAAATCCCTTTAAATTGGCAATCCACGAGACCCTTGCCTGCCATCATCTCGTATAGTGAGGCAGCATTGTATTGGCCATTTGAGGACCATCTCCATTTGAGTACATCATCTGTGTCGGTGAGTCTGGGGTAGGTTGGTGCGAGTCAGGGAGGGTGATTGTGTAGAAATCTGACAGCGCATCTCTGAGGGATATGGCGTGCAGCTGCCGCCTAGAGCCGGTTAATGCCAGAGAAGAGGGACCCTACTGGTCGTACCAAAACGAAATTGAGGTTCCGTCCCCAATCTCCCATTCTGTTGCCCAATTGAACAATGGCTTCAAATTGATCAATTGAATCCAGAAAAAAGAGCCCTGTTTAGACCATAATAAGGGGCCCACTGATGGTCTCCCCTGCCACCTTATCTTAGAAATCATGAGTGTCCAAATAGAATCTGGTTCGTTATACAACTTCCACCACCAACGAAGTACTAATGAGATGTTTCGCAGATGAAGGTCCGGAAGACCCAACCCTCCCCAATTCTGATGCGCGCAAAAGCGTATGCATAAAGTTTCAGTACAATAAGATGTACCTTTTAAACCTTTAACACGCATTTGAGTTAAATTGCAAGTGCACAATTATATCAAAGTAGTATTTTAGGTATCGATCCACAGGGAGTATGATAAAACTTAGTTCAAACTTTAGTAATAAATTTCAGAAAATAAAATAAAGTAAAGTGCAATAAAAGTAAATTGGGGGGTTTGTTCTAACAATTCCTAAAGTTGGGTTCAATACCCAAAAGAAAGGAGTTTGAAATAATAATTGTAAATAAAAGTAAAAGAAGGGAATTGGTTTGCTTTCAAGATTTAGAGATCTAGGGGTCTTTGGTCTACAATTCCTTGCTAACTCTATTAATTCGGTATTTGTTTGAATTCATGTATGATTTGATGAGGTTTCTAACTTAATATGTTATTAAGGGTTACTTTCGTAAATTAATAACGTGCCTAGGTAACTCGAACTTCTCAATGAAGTCCCCCACCCTAGCTACCTAGACCTATAAGCTCTTGTTAGTCTCTCCTCTCCTCAAATATTGATACTTCACGATTAAGTTCATCATACCAATACCCGATTCGAATTGAGATGTCCTAATTAGGGTTTGACTTCACGGTTAGGTTCTTCACCAAGTTCCTAACCTTAATTTCTGTAGTTCCGGCTTAAATTAAATTGGTTACAATCTTAATCTAAACCTAGGGTATTTGCATTCATAGTTTGGTACTATCCTATTGATCACAGTCAATTTTGGTTATTTCGAATCCAAAACGGGATACTACAATTCAAGTACTAGTTATTTAATTAACACAAATGATTAAATCACAGAAATTAACATCAAATCCCATAAAACAATCATAATAAAAACAAATAACCGAATAAAATATAATTAAACAAGTTCATGCATTGACCTAATCCCCTAGAGAGAGATTTACTCCCTCATGGAGAGATCCATTAAAAAAATTGGCAAAGTAAGAAGAAATGAAATAAAGGAAGTAATTACACCCTTTGATAAATCAAAAACCTCTATCTTGCCGACTTCTTGCTCAGGAAACCCTTCTTCTTCTTGCTTGAAAGCTTTCCTTTTCTCCAGAATTTATCGCTAAGAATTGTGTGTGTGTGTAGAGAGAGAATGAAAGAATGATGGATGATGAATGGGAAGAGATGAGATGAGTGTGGATGATGATCTTTGCGAAGAGATGATCTGAATAGAGAATGAACACCCATCTTTTATAGCCCAGGATCATGTCCAATTAAGAGCCTAGGAAGTGGAGTTAGTGGGTGTTATATTTGGATTGTTTTTCAGGATTGTTTTGTCCACATGTGGCTGTCAAAACGCGTCCATGATGCACCAAAAATAGAAAAACTGTCAAAAACGTGCAATTTTGGCTTTCTGCGGGTCCAGTGCGGGCTCTTCGGGCCGCACTGCGGGTGGGCTGATCCGCATTGAGAAAAATTTTAGTTTTTAGTTTCTCATGTTGTAGATCTTCTCGCTAGCTTTCCAAAAAGTGGTCATAAGCCTTAATCGGAGTTACGAGTCAAAAGTTATGACTGTTTTAAGTTCAGACTCTATTTTTGGCTGACTGCTACAGTGCGTCCGCACTGCAATTCGCATTGCAATCCGCATTGCTACAGTACCATCCGCACTGGGATCCGCACTGTGTCCTCACAATCCGCATTGGGATCCGCACTAGGCTCGGACTTTTTCTGTGCGACCAGAGTACGGCTGCATCGAGATCCGTGCATCCGCACAGATTTTGATGTAGAGCTTATTATACCTTTTTAAAATTGGCGTGCGTCCAGAAATCCATCTAAGTACTTATTTTGGCCATATTCCAAACCGTGTGTTCGCAGTGGGCATTTTTCTTCGATTTTTCTTCATTTTTCTTCATTTCCTTTAAATTAAAATCAAGCAAACGCAGTAACTTGATCCTAGGTGTAATCTATTTATTTTATATTCAAAATACAAGATATTTGGTGTTATTTCGTAATAAAAATCAGATCGAATATGTATATAATTTAGGCCTATCAAATTCTTAGGTAAAAAAACTAAGTTCCAGTTGTAGAGGGAGATTGCCCGGCTACTGTTAGCCGAGTGACCCCATAAGAAATGTCGCCGAGCTCTGTCTATGCGGGCAATGACCCATTTTGGGATAATGAAGCAGATCATGTAGTAGATTGGGATGGAGGGGAGTACCGTTTGAGTGAGTAATAACCTTCCACCTCTACTTAGTAATTTGGAATGCCACCCCTGGAGCCGATCCTCTATTCTTTTAATCAGTGGAATGAACATCTACTTTGTGGGTTTTCTAATGGTGAGTGACATGCCAAGGTAAGTCGTCGGGAAGAAATATTTTGGACAACCCATTATGGCCTCAATGCATGGTAACTCCTCTGGAGAGATATTCAAGGGGATAAAATTCCTCTTAGAGAAGTTGACCTTCAAACCTGACAATGAGGAAAATAGCCTTAGAACAAGTTTAAAGGAGATTAAAGAGAGAATGTCCCCATTTGCTATTATAGCGGTGTCATTCGCGTATTGAAGGGCCAAAATGAAGTCTTGAAGCTTGTTTGGGAGGGAAGTTTGTGATATTGCACTTGCCGCCTGCACCATTCTTTGGAAAACATCGACCCCTAGGTTGAAGAGCATAGGCGACAACGGATTGCCCTGACGAAGGCCCCTCTTATGGAAGAAGGTAGCCGAGTATTCACTATTAATGATCACCTTGGATGAGGAAGTAGACCACATAGTCTTCATCCAGCCAATCCATCTCATTGGGAACCCGCGTGCTTGCATCACTCTTATCAGGAAGGACCACTCAATTGAGTCAAAAGCTTTCTTGAAGTCAATTTTTGCAAAAACGGCCGGTGTTCCTTCATGTGATATGTGGTTGAGCAGCTCTCAAGTGGTGACAAAATTTTTCGCGATTTGATGGCCATGGACGAAAGCCGTCTGATTTCCAGAGATCAGATTAGGTAGAAACCTTCTTAATCTATTGGAAAGAACCTTAGAGATGAGTTTCGGAATCAGGTTAAGAATACTGATCGGGCGATAGTCACCGGTGGTCACTGGGTTGTCTTTTTTTGGAACCAAGACAATTTTTGCTTCATTATACGAGGTCAGATCAATGGAGTTGTTGAAGAAGGATTCAAAAATGCTTAGGATTTCGTCTTTGATCTCGGGCCAATAGATTTTCAGAAACTCATTCGGTAATCCATCAAGGCTCGAAGCTTTCCCATTTGCCAGTTGCGAAACTGCTTCCTAAATCTCCTGAGAAGAGAATGGAATTTGTAATTGGTCCAGGTTTGGGCCCGGAGAATAGAAAGCAGATGGGTCAAATTGCAAGGTTTCAGAGTTGGATCCCAGCATCTCTTTCATTGCCGCACAGAAGACCTCCCTTATTTCAGCCTGATCAGTGATATTGCGGCTACTATGTTCCACTGACAAAATCAGGTTTCTTCTTAATCTAGAAGAGGCAATCGCGTGAAAATTTTTTACTATTTTTTTAGAATTTTTCAAAATCAGTATTTATATTAATGGGATTTGTCATTATACTGTTATATTTGTAGTATGTTAGTAAACAAAAAATGAAATATTGTTATATTAGTTTTTCTCTTGTATTTCCTTTTCCTTTTGTTTTATTTTATGTAAAAAAATATAAAATCTAACACTTCTTGTGTTAAGATTAATGGAAATTGAAAGCTAAATTTCTACTTTTTCTTGTTAAATATTTAGACTGTGCTCTGAAATTTACGAGAGAGAAAGAAAAGAGTGGATAGAAGAGAAACAATATGAGAATTACAAAATAAAAAAAAAAGAAATGTTCTTTGTCCACTGACGTTTGTCCACGAATTGTCCACCACCTTATTCACTCTAACTGATTTTAACGACTCTACTTTCTTTTTATAAATCAGATCTTTCTCTCTAAATCCTTCGCCTCTCTATTTTTTTCATCTCTCCACCTTATCCACCTTATCTCTCTCTTTCTCTGAATCCTCCGCCTCTCAATTTTTTTCATTGCTCCACCTTATCCACCTTATCTCTCTCTCTCTCTTCTCTTCTCTTCTACTCCAGCAGCGACGGTCGCGACGACAGCAATGGCCGTGACGACAGCAACGACAGCGACGGCCGCAACCTAGTGGAGAGAGACAATCTAAGAGAAGCGATCTGAAGGAGCAATCTAGTGGATAGATCTAAGAGAGACAATCTGGTGGAGATAGATGAGAGTGAGGCGATCTGGAGAAGAGAGATAATAGCGAGGCGATTTGGAGTATAATTAGGTTATTTTATAGTATTCACTTTGTAGTTTTACAATATACATTTTGTGATTTTACAGTATTTTGCTACTGTCAATTCATTTTTTGTTGTATTTTGTTTCTGGATGTTTGAAAATTTGAATGACGTTTTTTATAAGATTTATTATTTAAGTTACATCATTGAATGATGAATTTTACATGATTAATGCAAGTAAAAATGACACTTTTTCTTTATGTTTGAAAATTATTATTAGATTGTTTTACATAAGTTACAGCTTTGAATTATGAATTTTACAGGATTGGTGCAAGTTAGTTTTACATGATATATGTAGTTATTTTTTAAATGTTATGTATATCATTTTATGTTATAAATGAGTTTGGTTTACGGTATCGGTGACAAATTTTACAATATATAAGTAATGTTTCCATATTCATTTTGTATTAGTTATTATGATATGTGTATGTTATATTTTATATTAAGTAATTTACAGTATATAAGATATAGAAATACAGTGTTATGAAGACATTTTGATGTACATCATTATATATTTTTTTGTTTGTGTCTAACATTCTTTAATATTGATTTTTACAGTTTTGTCCCAATGGCTTTTGATTTGAATGAAGATTTGGCAAGTGAAAATTTTAGCGTGAATAGTGTTGCAGAAATTAGGGTTGTAGAAAACGATTTAAATGCCGAACCCGATATTGTGGGAGATGTAGGAATTGAAGAATCAGTAGAGTCAAACATTGGGGAGAATATATTTTGTGTGTGGTGAACAATTTTCTTTTGAACATATGATGGATGTATGTATAGATTTAGAAATTTTACAGTATACATGGTGTTAATTTATGGTTTATATTTTGAAATTTACAGTATACATGATTCTTTGCAGGTTGTAGTTTAAGCTGAAATGTAGCATTTTTAACATTTTATGTTACAGTATATATGGTATTATTTTATGGTTTAGATTTAGAAATTTTACAGTATACAAGATTCAATTTTACTGTGTAGAAAATTCAATTTTACAGTATACAAGATTCAACTTTACAGTATACAAGATTCAACCCAGTGCGGAAGCTAATAATTAACTCTAACTGCCAGTAACCACTAATAACCGCTAATAACTAACTCTAACTGCCAATAACTTCCTATAACTGTAATTTTCGAAAATACAGTTTGAAAGTACATTTATTTTGTCATGTTGTGCAAGTTGCGATCTTTTTCTAATTATCATGGGATCACTTCAAATAGTTGCTGGATATTTTGTGATTAACTGATATATTTTATGTGATATATTGTATAATTATACAGCATGTAGAAGTAATTTTATAGTATTCGCGCAAGTTAAAGCTGTGCACAATTAGACGCTTCCAAAAAAAATTATATACAGTTCATATCTTCTTTTCTATTTTTTTTTTCTTTCAAAATTTATTGATCTGGAACATGGAAACATAGTCTAATTTGTTCCGATCACCCTTTTTTGATGTACCATCTTGTGATAACTATTAAATCAAATTGAAGAAAAGAGAAAAATAAGAATCGAGAGCTTAGTATACACATATTCTATGCTCAATAATAGTATCTAAAAGGTGCTAAGTGTACCTTTAATTTAAAGAAGAAGAAAAAACAAGAAATTTTATTCATACTTTCATAAAGATGGATGTTCCTCTTTCACAAATAGGGTGAACCCAGTAATAGATAGAAGGAAGTTATTTTTTGGATTTTGAAATTTTATAGAAAATTTGAGGTTCGGACCAATTTTGCCCCTCCATTGACTCTTGAAATTATTTGCCCTCTAAAGAACACCGTTGAAAAATTAAGCTAATCTCTTCTTTCTTGCAAATTTGTACAAATTTAATTTAATAATTAGAGTTAAAATTATAATTTACTTGAATTTCTTCAAATTAGCAAAATATAATTTAATTCGTTATTTTCTTGCTTTCCTGATGAAAATTCTAGATCTGTCTCTGTGAAATCCCAGATAATAGGTATAGATGAAAGGAAAGTGCTTATTGTGAATTATGTCTTTTTCGTCGACTAAATTACAGCAGATACATAATTAATGGTATTTGCAAATAAGACGCAACATTTAGAATGTTACGGTGGGAAAGACATGCACTGCTTCAAGTGCGTTGATTAGGCCAACGCACTTCTATATATGTATGTTGACAGGAGAATTGTCTTAGTCTGAGATATTTTTGCCACCACTTGATTCAGATGCCTTGTCAGGCACCTGAAATAAATACAGAATCTAATTGTTAGCATTTAAGAAAGAAACACACATCTCGTGATAGCTTTTGACTCATATACAGATCCATTTAAGTTTGATCAAAACCAACCATGGAAACTCTTCAACTTCTACATGACTACCAGAAGGTCCCACCTGAGATGGCATGTCAATTTACAATTATTTGTCACCCACAAATTTATTGAATGCACATTTATGTAGAAACTTAATAATCATAACATTGTTCATCAGCGAATTTTAGACGAATTTCATCCGATCTCCCTCCTGTTATACGGCTGTTCTCAATGTTCCGGGATTGGGCTGTTAATGGGCCGGGCTTGGGCTTACACCCTACGCAGGTCAAATTCAGGCATTCAGCCCTTTATTGAGAACAAGGGTTCAAACTCAGCTCAAAATTTGAACCCCATTTGCATGTTGGACCAGTGTTCTAAATAGCGCGCTATAACGTTTTTGGAAATCAAACGCTATGCTATGACATTAAAACACACTATATGCGCTACAGACGCTATAGTGGTAATAGCGGTCCGCTATAGCGTATAGCGTGTAGCGTAAATAGCGCGCGCTATGCAACATTTGCTTTTTTTTTTTTTCAATTTATATGAGCTTTAAAATAAATAAATGGTGAAGATATTGTTTAATTTTGATGAATATTACATTATATCAAATTCAAGTCCACTATAATAATTTTTTTATTTTGCTCTTGGTTTTTTTTAACAGATGATAAATCAAATAAATAATTGCTAAATTATGAAAATTTTAGGGACTAACAAGAATTTCTTCAAGGATCATCTGTTTATTTTACTAGAAGTATGACTTTTTTTTTCTTTTCAATTCTAGGTTATTTTGAAATTTAAATAGAAAAAAGATAAATTATGTTATGATGTTGAAGATATTTTAAATAAAAAAAGATCGATAATTTATGATATTAGTATTACTATAGATATTTTGAGTCGCAATTTGGACTTTGTATTGGTTCAATATGAATATTCTAATTTTTAATCAATTTGATATTATTTATTGTTCTATGAGACTAAATAATATTGATATTTAGTACAAATATATAATATAATTTTTAAAAAAATTAAAAACACTATTTGGAATAACTTTCGCTATAGTGTCGCTATTCGCTATAGCTTTTTTTAGAGGCTTTCCGCTATAACGCGATAAACACTATTTAGAACCTTGTGTTGGACAATGTAAGATCATAATTTTTGTAATTGTTAGTGTAGTTTGGTATTTTTTTTTTTAATAAGAAAGGTGAAGGTTTAATTTATTAATTTTTAATGTACAATAAAAAAAACTTTTATCTGCTTTTATATTAAGTTTGAATCATGTAAATAATTAATATTGACGAACGAGGTCAGCACAAAAATATCTTTCACCATAAATATTTAACTTCAAAATGTTAACAACTAAAAGCAAAGTAGTAAATGATAATAATAAAAAAAAAACTCTGCTAGATTTCATTCCTATTTTTTATGGTACAATTTTTCTGTCAGTTTTGTAATCATCTTTTATTGTAAAACTGCTTTCCATCTTCTTATATTTGTTATTTTTTAATTAATTTTCTTTATAGTTTTTTCCTCCCCTAAAGTATCAAATAATTAATACAGCTGAAAATAAGTCTCCTACATAAGTTTAATTCATTCTCTATATAAAAGAACGTGTAATATTGAATGTAAAAGTAAAAAAATATCGGCTTGGCTCTTCATCTGTCTACTAATTTAAAACAAATTTATGCTGGAAGCAAGAATGATTTTTTTTTGAGTGTGTCACAAGGGACCCTCCAGCTGTAATTAGTGTGGGCAAAATGGCACCGCGGAGTCAGCTTCGTCACGAAATGGTACAGCACATGTAACTGTTCCGTGCCGTGACTCGTGTGTCGTGTGTTGTGACGACCCCTTGACATTTTGGTCACAACACGGCACGCAAAAGATCCGATCACAGCACGGCACAACACGACACGTAATCATGCGAGTCACGTATCATTATAACCGTTAGGTCTTAATCAAATGGTGAAACATAAACAAACTAACTTAAATTATGAAAAATAGTTTAATGTGAGAAATGCGACTGGTTACGTTTGGACATGGCATGCGAATAGTCACGGCGTGACTCGCGTGCCGTAACCACCCCTTGACATTTTGATCACAACATGGCACGAGACCAAAATCACAACGTGTTAATCACGGCACGTTACGTTTTTTCCACACTAGCTGTACTACTTACTAACGAGGTTGAGTGTTGGATTAACAAGTTCGCACCTATTAAGTTTGTCAAACTAATCCAATGAGTGCTACACAGATGATGCCTTTTTCAATGTAATAGGAACTTGTATCACTGTATATATGTATTAATAGTAGTTTATAATCAATAATGACTTCGAACTTCCAAGTAATGCAACGAGAAACTCAAGTCACTCTGTCACTTTGTTACGAATTTCAAATGACCACTACGTCCTCTGAAATTAATATTTTATTGTATTAAGAAGACATATTTAATAATAAGCATCCAGCACTGACTAGTCTTTCGGTCATTTTGCAAATAAAAGTGCAAAACAGACGAAATGTTGAGCATTTTTCTAAGTTCGATGAAGTGACGTAGAATTCAATGACCATAGTTTTAGCTTTTAAGACAATATTTGCGCGTCAGGTGGTGGAACTTACAAACCTCAGAAAACAAAGAAACAAAGGCCCCGAAGTCAATAATTATTAAAGGAGATGCCTCAAGAAAAGAATTCCGAGCTAGTTTCTTAGACAACACACTAAAAACCTACAATATCATTAGAAATCACTCTGTGACGCACAAAAGCCAGGGCCTCATAACTAGTTCTCGAAATAGTTTATGTATATACATGCTTTTAGCACCGTTATTGAACCTTTAAACTGCCATGAATCCATACCGAAAGAAAAGAAAAGAGAACACACACTAAAAAGCTACAAAACAATATCATTAGAAATCGCTCTGTAAGGCAAAAAGAGCAGACACACAAAAGCCAGGGCCTCCTTACTAGTTCTCAAAATAGTTTATGTAGCTATATACATGCCTTTAGCACCGTTACTGAACTTTTTAACGGAAGCGTATTTCATGACAGCGACCTACATATATGCCTTCTACATGCTATTTATTTTCTGTTTTTTAAAAACTAACCTGCGGAGGTCGTCGTCGGAGGAAAAGGAGAATTGATCAAAATCTAATTCCTCGAAAACCTAAGCCGTTCCTGGTTCTTTCGACAGTGGGGCCCACGCGCGACGTCGATTCCCAGCTTCGCCTTCAACTCCTTTTGTGCCGATTCTCTCCGGGGCCCCGTGCCTTGTGCTTTCCCTGATTCTGAATCCTTCTCTCCGGTATTGACTAACTGGAGGCGACCGTTTCCTTGGGAGAGAGTTCGTAAAGGTATACTCCCAGTCCCAGGCCCTTTATCACTGGAGAAGATGGATCTTGAGCATGAGGTTTTGTCTTCTTCCGAGGCAGTGTTTCCGATATGGGTGATTTTATTTCTTTTCTGGCACCTTCTCAACTAAATTTAAAAAGGAATAACTTTATGTGACAACTCAAGGAATAATTATTAAAATAAGAAAAATTATTAATTACACATTTTCTTTGTAGTTTATGTAGATGAGTTTTGTGTCGAATTTGTGCAGTGAAATTAATTCGTCATCTATTGATCGGCTTGAAAAATTAGTGGTATAGTTGATTTAGTTTTATAAGCACTAGAGGATGGATGGCTAATTGATTTTCAAATTTCATCAATACACAACCAATTACTACAATTTTACTTTTTTTTAAGTTTGATAACCATTTTGTCTGTTGTCACGGTAATAAAAGAAAACATGCTTATTAGTATACCCCTTCCAACATAAAAATAACTTTGGTGACAAAGTTGAAGTGTGCTTCTTAATTATGTAAATAAAATTGCAAATTGTTAGTGATATCATTTGTTGCATTGCATGTGATGAGAAGAAAACTTCACTGACACATGGAGATGGGTAGAGTTAGCTAGATGTATTCATTATAAATTTAGAATTTATTCTAAATTATAGAAAGACTGTTTAGCATCATGTTTGCTCAATAACATCTTTTGTAAAACTTTTGCTAATCCACTTGTCCTTTTATTCACCTTTTAATTACGTTGCTCTATAATAACCATGATCATTAAGTGTATTTCTTTTAAGTTCTTTTCTCTCTTTTATGTATGGACTAGAGATGTGGGGGCAGTGTGATGTAACAATGGTGGTGCTTTTCTTTTGCATTTCAGTGTCTTGTGTAGCAAGCAAGCAGGTAATAATCTACATTGTTTGTTACTTCAATTCTTATGTTCTGGAACTCAAATTATAGCTGAAAATTTATTTTTCAGAAAAATAGGTTGTGCTTTTAATTTTATTCTTAAATCAAGAAAAAGAGTTATATTAAAGAAAATAAAGAAATTATATGAGAGGTGAACAAGCAACAATTATTCTGCATTTTTCTGTTCCTTCTGTATGCGCCATAGGTCTGGTTGAATTATAACTCAACTTTTGTAAATGCATGAAAATTTTATGGGCATTTCTTTTTTTTTTTCTTACCTTGGTAGTGCATTCAATTTTTTTAATGTCCATCTGGCACCTCAGTGAACTGACTGCAAAGTTGGAAATGTGAAATCGACATGACCTTAACTGTTGTTGCAGAGTGTCGACATGGAATTTATTTTAAAGCTTTATTCCTGTGGATTATTTCAATGAGTCCCCATTTATATCCTCTTCTAGGTTGGTTGTCACTTCTTTTAGTTGATCTATGTACTACTACCTCAAACTTGAAAAATTTAAATTGGAATATGTTATTGCTTCAAACGATTTTTACTAAATACTACAAGCTTTACGTATTCCGTCTACTGCATGCTCCTCCTATGTATTCTCAAATCAAACAAAGTATATGACTGCAATTAGAATTGGTTAAGTACTTTTGTAATGAAAAAAATACTTACCAGTAATCTAGTTAACTATGTTTTGTGAGTTTAATTTTAACTAGATTAACTATGTTTTGTTAGTTCAATCATTGTCCTTATTTTTGTCCTAAGACATTTAAATTGATATTAAATTTAAAGATTTCATTACATCATTCATCAATGATACCTTTATCCTAGAACATAATATTGTAATTTATCTGGGGCCATGGAAATGCTAGTCCTATAACACCATAACCATCTCTTGCTCCAAAATAGCCAGTTCAAATTTATCGTTCTTTCACATCACTTTCTACCACTATATTCCTTTGAGCAATGTAGATATATATTGCATAGCATATCTTATAGAATATCATCATGAGACTGACCCGAGAGAAAGAAGGTACCACTTGAGAAAACAGAAATAGACAATAGCATCTAGTTTATTCAATTTTGGATCTCGGAGATAATTCACGAATATATGCATTTCCATTTTGTTGGATTTAGAGTATTTTATGTCTAGTTATCTACTGCTTCCCGGACATTAAAAACTAAGTTACATGTGCATAAGTGCTTGTTACATAAATTATGTATATCTTCATGCATTGAAGTTTATATACTCGTATAAATGTTCTTGCATAAAGTAGATGTTTTCAATTCATATATTTTTTTCTCGACTAACAACCAGAAACTTGGTGGGTTGCATCTGGTTGTATGCTAAAATTCAGATCATTCAATGCTTGGTATGAAATCAATATTTGGACCCCCTTGAGTCAGTTTAGGGGAACTTCATCTATTTTTTAGTCAAGCATTCCAGATAGGGAAAATCAAGTAGACTATATATATGGCCGTGTGTTACAAATATTAGTTTGTGTGCTACAAAATACCAAATGCACGAGATTCTAATGCAACAACATACTAATGAAATCAAGTAGACTATATATATTGCTGAATGTTACAAATATTAGTTTGTGTACTACAAAAGAGTAAATAGACTTAAAAGGTATGTTTATGGACAAAAGTTCAGGGAAATGGTGATAACATGACCTATTCTTTTCATTTTTAAATTGATGCTCTCAATCTTATTTCTTCATTTCTTGTATGCAATAGAAACTGGCCCGGAAACTAAATCTAATGTTATTAACCTAAAATAGAGCCCAATTGAACCATAAACTGTAACCAGGTGCAAATCAAACAGGTCATAGGCGGTTCCTTTTCTTTTTGACCTTAACAAGAGCATTGATGGAGGACAACTTGGGAGACTGTAGAGTAAATCACCAATCTTTTGGCGGATCCATTTCTCCTTGCCAATTGATGTTTTTGTTCTATCAGCCTACGATGGATTTTTCTTATCAATACCTGATTTTGGAAAAGGCAATCATAGGATCAATCATTTATTGAATCTCCTTTTCCTCCAAGAAGAAGACATTTGTTCAATTTCTGAAAGAGAAACTGGGGCTTTTAAATTATGGTAAGGGAGTTTCTGGTACCTTTATAGTAGCTAAAGCATAAACTCAGCATCTTCTGGGCCTATCTAATTCTCTTCTTTTTGTTGGATGCTTTTTTATTTGTATTCTCTTTCTCACCCAATCATGCTCGTCCTTTGCGGGCTATGAAATAGACCTGTGGTTTTTATTTGCGAATGTGCTCATATCCAACTTGGATTGGATAATTCTAGTTCTTTTAATCTTGATGTACGGAATAAAACAACAAAAAGAGACTTCATTGTAGTGCAATATTTAGAAAAACAAGTGGTATCTAATGGTACATGTCTCTTTAAACAACAAACTAGGCCGCTATCCTGCTAAATTTTATATGATGAACATGTCACTTTATTACCATACGAGTAGTATGTAATCGTACATGACTTGGCCAATACAATCTTGGTACCAGCCCAGTACGGACACATTGGCCTTTGCTATTTCTTCAACACATACAAGAACCAAACGATCTTCAAGCAGTACCATAGACCATACATCTCAGTATCAGGGGGAGCATGGGCTTAGCAAACATGACCAGCTCATTACTAGGTTTTGGCAAATGTGATTGAATTTTCATTGGCATAAACCTCTATATATATTTCCAACAAAATACTTAGAGCAAAGCTAAGGTTTGATGTACTTACCAAGAGAGTTTGGTGAACACAACTCCAAAAGTATATCGGATCGGTTTCAAATGACGAATCCAAACCATTGAAATCCATGTACTTCATAAGTGATGCATGTACATGCAAAATTTTGAAAGTTTTGAATTCATTTGCTACAAAGTCAAGCGGTCAAAGAAATGATGAAAAATGAATATATAAAACAACTTATAAATTAACTTATAAAAAATTTACTTTTTTGACTGCTTGACCTTGTAGCAAATGAATTCGAAACTTTCCAAATTTTGCATGTACATGCATCACTCATGAAGTACATAGATTTTAACAGTTTGGATTTGTCATTTGAAGCCGATTCGATATACTTTTGGAGTGGTGCTTACTAAACTCTCTTGGTGAGCACATCACACCCTAGCTTTGCTCAAATACTTATGTTTTTTATGTTTATACATAGGAGTGTTTGAAACCTTTAGAGAGAGAAAGTGCATGAAAGCGAATCTACATCAATACGAGTCGCTGTCGAAAACATAGAGATATTATTGTTCACACTTTGGGATACAACTAAGCCACCATTAGATGCCACGCTCCATGATTATCATTGATTCTGTCTAATAGGTGACACAACATTGAGAAATTAGAATCAAGATAAATTCCATTTCCACTTTTGACACATCCCTACTAGTAGTACACCTGCCTCTGTTACTATATAAACTGGTACCATGCTAATGGTTTGCTATAGCCTCTACCTCATACATAACCTTGTATTGCTTAGGTATCATTTACTTGATTGTTACTACATAGAAAAAAGTGATAGAATGGATTATGTTAATATTCGTCGTCAAGCTGCTTCTATGAGGAAAGGTCTTTTTGATCAGGTTTGTATTTAATTCTTTGCAGGAGATAATTTATTTTCTCATCTTAATTTATATTAATATGTACAACGTATAATCCCTCTATATAGTATCATATGTAATCATGTTTGCCCACCCCAAAAGAAAGATTTAATTTTGGAGTACTCAAAGAACAAAGAAAATTTCTGAAACAATTTTTTGTTGAGCAAGGATAGATTACACATCTCCTGCATAGGTTGGTTGTGGTTATTATGTTGTGAAAGATTTGGTAACTAGTTACACATCTTTGTGTTTTTGTTCATGCAAATAATGTATAGATGGAAGTCTGAGAGTTCGTAATTAAATACAGTTGACATGATTCAATATGAGAATTGAGTAAGAGTAATATTCAATATAAGGAGTAGCTTGGTTGTTAGTAGAATAACGAATAAAAGTACTGGATAGATCCTCCAATTATATGTAAGTGTGCAATATGTGTCTTTCTACATCAAATAAAGGGAAGAATCTTCAATAATTTTAGAAAGCTACTTATCAGAAGGTTTATTTCCATAATTATGAGACTTTCTTTTTGCCATTTCTAGAAAATTAACAAGTCATGTGACATGTGACGGGTGACTCAATAATAATAATAATAATAATAAAAAGAGGCAACAACAACACGTGACTCACAAGTTGCAAAAGTATACTCAATTTTTTTATGGTTGCAGGGTTACTTAGATGAACAATTTTATCAACTAGAAGATCTACAAGATGATGCAAGCCCTAATTTTGTAGAAGAAGTGGTCACTTTGTTCTTCAGGGATTCTCTGCGGCTAATGGCAAACATTGATCAATCCTTGTGAGTACATAGTCTTAGATTGAGGACTGTTCTACCCTTTTTATTTAATTTATCAAATATAGTATGAATTCAAAAATTGTTCTGTAGGGATAATGGTGCAAAAGATTTCAACAAGCTAGATGTTTACATGCAACAATTAAAGGGAAGTTGTACAAGGTAGGTATCGTGGCTTTTAATATGTCAGTATGTTACAATATGTTAAGATTGCTACACAATGCTAGAAGATAGATCAAATTTTTTCTTAATTTGGCTTGTTGTTTTTATTTTTATTTTTTTTGTAGTATCGGTGCTTCAAAGATGAAAACTGAATGCACCGTCTTCAGGGATTACTGTCGAGATAAAAATATTGAAGGGTCTCTCTATCCCTCTCTGTCTCTCTCTGTCATTAATTTGTATTTATTGCCCCTTTGTCCTTTATGTTTTTATCAGTTTACTTTTGACTTCTCGTTTCTTATATGTAAGTGTGTTATGCAGATGTATGAGGTCCTTCCAGAAACTTAAGAGGGAACATTCTGTTTTGAGGCAGAAATTGGAATCCTATTTTCAGGTTTTCTTTTCTGCTTTTTCCTATAATATGCATGCATAAACTACATGAAGTGTTTTTTTCTTCCTCCTAAATTCCATTCCTATCTGTTTAATTACAAGAAATGACCATTTTACCACAACCGTTTATTTGATTGATGATGGTACTATTTTTGCTGATATTTGCTCAACTTGTTTCTCTGATCCAGTATACATTTTCAACTTGAACTTACCTTTGCCTTTGGGAGAGAGAAAATCATTAGCAGTGTCCTTGTTTATTCAAATATCTAAAGTGTGAACATTTAATATTGTTCACATTCTTTGAATAATCTATAAATAGATCAGAATTTTCTTTCTTTCATCCCAAACTTTATAAATATGATATGACCAACAGATCTTATGTCACAATAAACAAGATTTTAATAGTAACTTTATAGTGATTATTCTCCTACTGTTTACTAATTGATAAGTGAAACATGAAGTATAATATTCTTAGGAATCACAATGAAAAAACTGTTTGGAATTCATTCCAATTTTGTGGTAGCTAGTGTTATTCCTAGAAATAGCACTTGAGGTAATGTGATCGTCTTTTGTAACTTTCAATCATTCAACTTGCCTCAATGTGCATGCAGTAAAATAGTATATTATATGTATAATACTAACAAGATAGATGTTCCATGTTTTCTTGGTTCCTTTTATCAGCTGTTGCAACAAGCAGGTCCCATCTAATGTGCCACCAGGCCGAGCAAGTGAAAGATGGTATGACTCGAAGCCTTTTGGTATAGACAATGTAGACATGTATCTGACAAAAATAAGAGGGTTATGTTAGTTGAGTTGTTGCATGTAACTTGGGCCTTGTTTGCTTAATAATTTGCTTATGGTAATTGTTCAAGATGATCGGCAGTGTAATAAAATGTTACCGTATTTAATTATCTTGCTTTGAGCATGTCAAATAATTTTTTTATTTCTATGTTCTCTTACTTCAAGCTGAAAAATATATATGTTAAATTACAAAATGGTGATGATGATATCTCGCCTACTTAGGATACCGTTTTCTGGTTGTTATCTTTAAACCTTGCATCTCTAAACAAACATAACAACTATTTCCTTGACATCTATCTTTTTGCTAACATTCAATTAATTCCTGCTAACAGTTAAAGGTTGGAGTTCACACGTTTTATTACATGGCTTGTATAAAATGAACAAAACATTTGTGCTGATTAAACCCCATTTGACTTTGTTCAACAGAAATAATGCCCCAAGTGGCCCACTTGGCGGGTGACATTTTTGTTTGGTTTTCACCATTGGTAAATGTAGGCTTTCTTTTAATCTCAAGCTCATAGGATAGCAGTTTTAATTTAAGGATACAGTTGCCTCAGAAGGTTACCGAATAATATCTGCTTATAGATGAAGTGAATAGATATCTGTGAATAATTTCTTTGGTATCCATATTATTTTTAATTTATAAATAACATCAGTTTTATTTGTGATTTATCCTGAATTATTTCCCAATTAAGACTTTTTTTGCTTGTTTGCTGTAAATATTACCATCTCGTATGTTATTCGTATTATAAAAATCCTAATAATTTCTGAACTGTATCTATATTGGACTCAAGTTCTGAAATTTAAATCTCGTCAGATTATTTTTTTAATTCACAATTCATTCGCAGCATCTTTTAAGAAAGACTCGATGCAGGTAGCACAGGGATTCGTATCCTCCCAGGTATTGTAAATGATTGTCCTCACTTTATGGTTTAAGATTCGGACTAGCTTAAGGGGCAGTATTTTTGGGCTTTGAAATCTGTGCCAAGTTAAAAAGAACGGTACATATTTACTAATTGTAAAAGATTCCCATATCAGGTATTGGAGAGGATGTGAATTCGGTAACACAGGAGAGCAACAGCGTTGCATCCTCTCATACAATCAGTCCAGTAATTAGATTAATTTGATTCGGCTATTTTGGATAAGAGAAGCAATTACTCGTATCGCCAAGTTGGAAATAACCACTTCTCTAAACCTTGTCATGCTATTCACACATATCAATTATAATCTATATTAATTTGTACATGGCTGTCATTTTGATCATAGTTTTTTATAGATTCATTTTCAGAACGAGTAAAATTTATTGCAGCTAGGAGAAAAAAAATTAGCCAACAAGCAAATTGCTACAAAAATGATTATGTGTGTATGAGGTGTCGTATGGCAATGAGGATTAAAAAACGGAAGGAACCATAACAAAAATGAAGCTAAAAATGTAATAATTAATATTTTTTTTTTCTGGTCGTATAAGCGCTGACAAGCTAAAATAATATGTATTTTCTTGACACCTCATTAAATTTTACATAGGAAGTCATTCGTTGTTCAAGTTATTTATTGCATCCAGGTATTTTGGTTTGACACCGCTTCACACCAAAAAAGAAGCGAGCTACGTCTTAGCTAAGCTTGGATATGGAAGTCTTCTTTTTCTTTCGCTTCTTGATGGTGAAGTAAAACTAAGCTCATGAGCTTATTATCCTAGGTCGGAATAAGTTAGTGGATAAGATCCCCTTTTTTATGCCCCTATGTCCCTGTACATAGGGACATAAAATGGAGTGGATAGGATCCCTTTTTTTACTTTTTTCGCATCTCCAATGGTCTAAAGATAGGAATCTTTGGAATATTCTAAACCATTTATGAACATTACAGCAAATTAGATCAATATATTTATGGCTCCGACATAAATAAGGAGCTGTGCGGTAGCTACAAAATAGGAGTTCAAATTTTGGTTCACCAATTCTTAATCTTTATTAAAAAAATATTTTAAGTTAAAAAATAATGTAAAAAATAAACAAGAAATCAGACAATAAGACTTTAAGTCAAATATAAAAATTCAAAAATTTTGAATTTATTATTATGGATTATCAATAAGGTAATTAAGATATATTATTAAAGTAACTAAAGATAAAATATTTTTTTGATTAAAACAGTAAGGTAAAAAATAAAAAAAGGACCAAAAATTTAGAGTTTTTTTTTTTTTTTTTTTATTTAGAATTGAGAATTCTAAGAATTTGGAATTGTTTTAAGTATTTATTATTGTCGAGCCATAGTAATTGTACCTATCAAGGAAACTAAAAGAATTATAGAAATGAGTTCAAAGGGAAGAAAAAAAATATGTTGCTAAATGAATCTCAATTTTTGAACGTTATTTATGAGGTCCTGTTCTATAATTTGGTTTGATCTTGTAGTCCAAAGAATCCAAGTCACGAAGCATTCCTAGCACATAATTTGCTCATCATCAATTTGAAAAAAAAAATTGTAATTAGATTATTTAAATTAGACTCGTTTGAATGTGAGTCGAGTTTAAGCTTGGCCTAGCCTGATCCATTCTTATTTGATTCATTTCTCAACTCATTATAGGAGAAAGATCAATATATTTTTCCAAATTTTTCACTTAACATTCGTGAAGATGACAAGTCCACATGCAGAGGCGGATCCCGAATTTTCGTCAGGAGCAAGAAAATAACGAACTCTAATTTCTAATTTTCAATTCTCTGATTTCTAATTCTAATTACCAATTAGAATTCAAAAAATTATTATAATTTTAACTTTAAATTTAACAATAATTACAAACCAAAAATTTAGAGAAACAAATAAAATTTCAGAAGAGGATAAAGTCTAACCGAACATATAAATATATATAAAACTTCAAAATTCAGAAGAAGAAAAAAAGAACAATTCACCCCTCTAGATTAGGCTAGGTCTGCCCCTCTCCACAGAAGCAGATTGAAGCTGCGGAGGATACCACAATCAGTAAATGTATGCACGATAGGCACAATTCACGTCATGAACGAGTTGCTAACGAATTAACTCGACTTGTAGTTATCCCGACTAAGTCAACCTTGATTTGATTTGACTCATCTCATTATATTAAATTTGTCTAACTTGGATTGTTTGTAACTCTGATAGTAGTAAGCCAATGATTGTGCACTAAAATTTAGATAACGGACAACACAGTGATAAATGAACACAGACAAGAAAAAAACCAAAATTTTTATTAATATCCAAAAAAACATATGAAATTTAAAAATTTATCCATTCTCTGCATTTTTTTTTTTTTGCAATTTTGGCTCAGGTTACTGCAAAAAAAAATTGCGGTAACTCTGGTCCGCAAATTTTTTTTGTGTGGTTTATAATTCCAATACCACAAAAAATGCGGTTTCAGAGGAGAGCCTGTAAACCCCTCTCATTTCCACATTACCTCCACCCACACTGCCTCCAAACCCCCTGAATCTGTCTCTTTCGGAGTTCTGACTATCTAATAGATCGGCTCTTCGATTTAGGTATTTTATTTTTTTAATTTTAATTTTAATTTAGAATAAAATTAATTAGTTCATTTGAAATAATTTACAATATTGTTTGAATAATTTAGAAATTTCAAAATGGTTTAGAATAATTTAGAAAATTCAAAAATAGTTTTAAATAATTTAGAAAATTCCAAAAATGGTTTAGAATTTTCTTAGAAATTCTTAAATGGTTTAGAATAATTTAGAAATTTTCAAAATGGTTTAGAATAATTTAGGAAATAGTTTAGATATTGTCCGAATAATTTAGAAAATTTTAAAATAGTTTAGAATAATTTAGGAAATGTTTAGATATTGTCCGATTAGTTTAGAAATTTTGAAAATGGTTTAGAATAATGTAGAAATTTTTAAAATGGTTTATAATAATTTAGAAAATTACAAAATAGTTTTAAATAATTTAGAAAATTCCAAAAGTGGGTTATAATTTTCTAAAAAATTCTAAAATAGTTTAGAATAATTGAGAAAATTTCAAAATGGTTTAGAATAATTTAGGATGGTTTAGATATTGTCTGATTAATTTAGAAAATTCTAAAATAGTTCAGAATAATTTAGAAAATGGTTTAGATATTGTCCGATTAATTTAGAAAATTCTAAAATTGTTTAGAATAATTTAGAAATTTTCAAAATAGTTTAAAATAGTTTAGAATATTTTTTTAAATTTGTAGTATGGTAGACGAAGTACTTACGAGAACGTTTAGCAACTTGTTGTGGCTACCTCATAGCAATCATAGAGTATCTGAGGCTTTTATGGAGGTAAGCATTTACTTATTTGATTTTTCATAACTCAGTTAGTAATCAAATTATATTGTAATTGGTATTTTTTCCTAATTTAGAGTGCGGATATTTTAACCGTCAAACATTATTGACTTCATTGTGTGTATGACGATAAATATGCACCGTATTTGATTCAAATGTGCTTATATCATATCGCAATTATACCTGATATCTCCCTCGATGCGGCCCTCACTCATGCACTTGTCGAGCGGTGGCATCCGAAGACGCGCACCTTTTATTTTCCTTTTGGAGAGATGGGAGGTATTAACTAATTCAAATAAATTTGTTGTTTAAATATTTTTACTGAGAAGTTAAATAAATTACAGTTACATTGGAGGATATGAGTTGTTTGTGGAGTTTGCCTATTTCAGGGCTTCCAATGATGGGAATTACAGACTCGACGAATGTACAAGTCCAGCTGTTTGAGTTGCTAGGGATCCATGACCATGTAATAGGGGGGATTAATGAAGATATGGGGAAACGATACTGCTGAGAAAATTTCTGATTGGATTGTATTGAAAAAAGAAGCTTCGTGCACTGTTCAAAACGTTGCCAGCTAACATGGATCCTCAAACATTGAAGTGGTTAGTATTTTTTTATTTAAAACCTTATTCGTAGTTTGCATTTTCAATAATGTACTCACATTTTAATCTTGGACATATTCTCGATTAGGGTTGTGCGTGGATTTATCCTGGACGATTTGGACGAGCCGAAGGACTACAATTGATCCAGAACCGTTCTCACGTATTTATATCAAAATCTATGCCTCGCATTCGCTCCTACCTGCCACTCTATACATGGTCCAACTATGCTTCTACAACACTAGTTGTGGACCCAATTTCCAATCCACTGACCGGTAGTGGCAACTCCAAGATACCAACCGGCATAGGTGCGCCAACGTAAGATACATTTCCAATTTTTGCTGCCTATGGTGTTGCCCATATAGGTACAATAACTCCTCGCATAGCAAAACCTCTGGTCCAAGTATCCCACGCAACCAATTTCAGCAATTGACGGAGAACATGGTGGAGTGGGAGCCGTACGAAAGTACTTACACCCAGCTTTTGAGAGTAACTTGAGCGAGAAGCGTACATTCTAATCAAGTTAGTTTTTTTTTGTTTATGTCATCATCATTATAAATTCTAGCTCACATTAAAACTATAAATTTATCAGCCTTACTACTTGTACCGCAGTCCTCTAATTTTTTATTGGATTGTGGAACACCACCATCCAGATCGCTGCATGCGGCAGTTTGAAAGATTTCAAGAGATCTTGCCACCACCTCCCCTAAATAAGCACGAGCACAAAGAATGCATTATAATTAATATGGTTCAGAAATAACATGTTTCAAAAATAAAAAAAATGGTGAAAATAAATAGAATAACAAAAATAAATGCATTAGAAATTAATATGGATCAGAAATAACATGTTTTAAAAATAAAAAAAATAGTGAAAATAAATAGAATAACAAAAATAAATACATTAGAATTAATATGGTTCAAAATGACAAAATTCTGCCTCTGTTTTGGCCAGAAATAGCCTATTTTGGCTCTAGTCGAATTATAGCATTTTTTTTGCACTATCCAGGAACAGACTGTTTCAGCTTGGTCGAACTATAGCATTTTCTGCACTGTCCAGGAACAGCCAGGAACAAAACCTGTTTTGGCTGGAACTGACACTATTTTGGTCAAAAACGGTGATAAAAAATCAGAACTCTTAAATAACAAACTAAATAATGTCCAAAAAATAAATTCTTAAAAATAGAACAAAATTAAATAAGAAACTAAATAAATGAGAAATTCAGAACTATTAAATAAATCAAAAATTGTACAACATAATCTCCAAATACAAACTAAACTAAATTCAACAACAAACTGAACAACATACTACTTCTTATGATGAACCTTGAACGTACATGGAACAAAGTTATCATTCGAGCTTGACGAAACTGGATCAGTCACAACAGACGACGTGCTAGCCTTAGTCTTAGCCTTAGGCGTCTCTATATCAACCTTTTTTTTTCAATCCAACTTAGTCAGCGCATTAAATTGGTGCGCATCCTCAATCTGTGTACCGGTTTAATTTGGTGCGTGAACTGAGAATGCGTGGGTAGTAGAAATTTAATTATGATAGTTTAAGTGGTGATTATTTAATTTTCATTTATTAGAGTGCTAATTAAAAAAATTCGGTCTCTACATCTCGGGACAGCTTTTGACTCATATACAGATCCATTTAAGTTTGATCAAAACCAACCATGGAAACTCTTCAACTTCTACATGACTACCAGAAGGTCCCACCTGAGATGGCATGTCAATTTACAATTATTTGTCACCCACAAGTTTATTTAATGCACATTTATGTAGAAACTTAATAATCATAACATTGTTCATCAGCGAATTTTAGACGAATTTCATCCGATCTCCCTCCTGTTATACGGCTGTTCTCAATGTTCCGGGATTGGGCTGTTAATGGGCCGGGCTTGGGCTTACACCCTACGCAGGTCAAAGTCAGGCATTCAGCCCTTTATTGAGAACAAGGGTTCAAACTCAGCTTAAAATTTGAACCCCCATTTGCATGTTGGACAATGGAAGATCATAATTTTTGTAATTTTTAGTGTAGTTTGGTATTTTATTTTAATAAGAAAGTTGGAGGTCTAATTTATTAATTTTTATTTAATGTACAATAAAAAACTTTTATCTGCTTTTATATTAAGTTTGAATCATGTAAAAAAAGTTGAATAATCAATCACCGACAACGATTGAGAGCAATCTGCTTTTATCTGTTAACTTTCCATCTTCTTATATTTGTTATTTTTGAATTATTTTTCTTAATAATTTTTTCCTCCCCTAAAGTATCAATAATTAATACAGCTGAAAATAAGTCTCCTACATAATTTTACATTTCACTCTTGGTTTTTTGTCAAGGATACTCCTGTTTAGGATATTCATATAATGGATGAGTAATCAAAGTGGATATATTTTTTCGGGTAGAGAAAAAAAAAGGGAGATCGAATCATGGGGGCAGGAAATTCCTGCCTCCAGAGTCACTGTTAGTGAGCCTCCAGTTCAAAAATGAACAGTGACCGGTTATAGTTGCAGAGATAGAGGGGGCAGGATTTTCCTTCACCCGGGGAGCAGAGGATTTGAGTTCAAAAAAAGGAGGGTTACATCAATATAGTTTAGTTGTGTATTGCAGTCGTAGATTGCACAGGATCAGACTCTAGCATTCGCCTTTTAACATAAGCGTAAATGAGAGACTAAAATAGGGGATATATTAGTATTTGAACTTGATTGCATTAGTGAAGTGTAATTTTCTCATGTCTTTGCTGCATATGCAGGTCTGGCAACTCGACTACCTTGTCCAAAGGACCTCGTAAAATATGCTAAGAGCTGTATGTACCATAGTGACGAATGCATTATTCGGATTTGGTTCGATGAGATCAAAATTCGTGATTCGGGTATAATTTGAGAATGATTTGGATCAGAGATCTCAGTCCCACAAGAGGGGAAAAAAACAAAAATATATATATATATTTTGGGAAAAATTCGTGAAAAATTCATAAAATTTTGGAAAAGTTCGTAAAATTTCTGAATTATTCGGGTTTAATTCGGTCAACCGAATAATTCTGCGTTCAGTTCGGCATCACCAAAAAAACAAATTATTCAGATATAATACGCGAATCTTGTCAATATGGTATGTACTAGCCCGTTTACCGTTGTTATAGATAAATAAAGAATAGTGTATTGTGTACTACAAATGCCGTTGTTATAGATAAATCAAGAATAGGGTACATTGTACTAATAAATGTTTGTAAAGTAGCTTGTATACCTTTTTTTAATGTAATAGGAACTTGTATCACTGTATATATTAATAGTAGTTTATGATCCATAATGACTTCGAACTTCCAAGTAATGCAACGAGAAACTCAAGTCACTCTGTCACTTTGTTACGAATTTCAAATGACCACTACGTCCTCTGAAATTAACATTTTATTGTATTAAGAAGACATATTTAATAATAAGCATCCAGCACTGACTAGTCTTCCGGTCATTTTGCAAAAAAAGTGCAAAACAGACGAAATGTTGAGCATTTTTCTAAGTTCGATGAAGTGACGTAGAATTCAGTGACCATAATTTTAGCTTTTAAGACAATATTTGCGCGTCAGGAGGTGGAACTTGTAATTTGTAAACCTCAGAAAACAAAGAACAAAGGCCCCGAAGTCAATTATTAAAGGAGATGCCTCAAGAAAAGAATTCCGAGCTAGTTTCTTAGACAACACACTAAAAACCTACAACATCAATATTAGAAATCACTCTGTGAGACTGTGACGCACAAAAGCCAGGGCCTCATAACTAGTTCTCGAAATAGTTTATGTATATACATGCCTTTAGCACCGTTACTGAACCTTTTAACTCCCATGAATCCATAACGAAAAGAAAAGAAAAGAGGACACACACTAAAAAGCTACAAAACAATATCATTAGAAATCGCTCTGTAAGGCAAAAAGAGCAGACACACAAAAGCCAGGGCCTCCTAACTAGTTCTCAAAATAGTTTATGTAGCTATATACATGCCTTTAGCACCGTTACTGAACTTTTTAAACTCCCGTGAATCCATAACGAAAAGAAAAGAAAAGAAAAGATAACTCCCATGTTTCATCTCTGATCGGATTGGATTGCCTTATCATCAGCGACTTGAGAACTGCATAAACCCCTAAATGATTTGGGGAGTAAATTCCAATAAAAAGGAGGGTATTGCATGACAGCGACCTACATTTGCCTTCTACATGCTATTTATTTTCTGTTTTGGCTGGGGAGGTCGTCGGAGGAGGAAAAGGAGAATTGATCAAAATCTAATTCCTCGAAAACCTAAGCCGTTCCTGGTTCTTTCGACAGTGGGGCCCACGCGCGACGTCGATTCCCCGCTTCGCCTTCAACTCCTTTTGTGCCGATTCTCTCCGGGGACCCTGCCTTGTGCTTTCCCTGATTCTGAATCCTTCTCTCCGGTATTGACGAACTGGAGGCGACCGTTTCCTTTGGAGAGAGTTCGTAACGGTATACTCCCAGGACCTTTATAACTGGAGAAGATGGATCTTGAGCGTGAGGTTTTGTCTTCTTCCGAGGCAGTGTTTCCGATAGGGGTGATTTTATTTCTTTTCTGGCACCTTCTCAACTAAATTTAAAAAGGAATAACTTTATGTGACAATTCAAGGAATAATTATTAAAATAAGAAAAATTATTAATTACATATTTTCTTTGTAGTTTATGTAGGTGAGTTTTGTGTCGAATTTGTGCAGTGAAATTAGTTCGTCATCTATTGATCGGCTTGAAAAATTAGTGGTATAGTTGATTTAGTTTTATAATAAGCACTAGAGGATGGATGGATGGCTAATTGATTTTCAAATTTCATCAATACACAACCAATTACTACAATTTTACTTTTTGTAAGTTTGATAACCATTTTGTCTGTTGTCACGGTAATAAAAGAAAACATGCTTATTAGTATACCCCTTCCAATATAAAAATAACTTTGGCGACAAAGTTGAAGTGTGCTGCTTAATTATGTGAATAAAATTGCAAATTGTTAGTGATATCATTTGTTGCATTGCATGTGATGAGAAGAAAATTTTATTGACACATGGAGATGGGTAGAGTTACCTAGATGTATTCATTATAAATTTAGAATTTATTCTGAATTATAGAAAGACTGTTTAGCATCATGTTTGCTCAATAACATCTTTTGTAAAACTTTTGCTAATCCACTTGTCCTTTTATTCACCTTTTAATTACGTTGCTCTATAATAACCATGATCATATATTAAGTGTAATTCTTTTAAGTTCTTTTCTCTCTTTTAGGTACGGACCAGAGATGTGGGGGCAGTGTGATGTAACAATTGTGGTGCTTTTCCTTTGCATTTCAGTGTCTTCTGTAGCAATGTCTTCTGTAGCAAGCAAGCAGGTAATAATCTACATTGTTTGTTACTTCAATTCTTATGTTTTGGAACTCAAATTATAGCTCAAAATTTCTTTTTCAAAAAAATAGGTTGTGCTTTTAATTTTATTCTTAAACCAAGAAAAAGAGTTATATTAAAGCAAAGGAAAGAAATTATATGAGAGGTGAACAAGCAACAATTATTCTACATTTTTTCGTTCCTTCTGTATGCACCATAGGTCTGGTTGAATTATAACTCAACTTTTGTAAATGCATGAAATTTTTATGGGCATTTCTTTTTTTCTTACCTTGGTAGTGCATTCAATTATTTTTAATGTCCATCTGACACCTCAGTGAACTGACTGCAAAATTGGAAATGTGACGTCGACATGACCTTAACTGTTGTTGCAGAGTGTCGACATGGAATTTATTTTAAAGCTTTATACCTGTGGATTATTTCAATGAGTCCCCATTTATACCCTCTTTTAGGTTGGTTGTCACTTCTTTTAGTTGATCTATGTACTACAACCTCAAACTTAAGAATTTAAATCGGAATATGTTACTGCTTCAAATGATTTTTACTAAATACTACAAGCTTTACGTATTCCGTCTACTGCATGCGCCTCCTATGTATTCTCAAATCAAACAAAGTATATCAATTAGAATTGGTTAAGTACTTTTGTAATGAAAAAATTACTTACCAGTAATCTAGTTAACTATGTTTTGTGAGTTTAATCTTAACTAGATTAACTATGTTTTGTTAGTTCAATCATTGCCTTATTGTTGTCCTAAGACATTTAAATTAATATTGAATTTAAAGATTCCATTACATCATTCATCAATGATACCTTTTATCCTAGAACATAATATTGTAATTTATCTGGGGCCATAGAAATGCTCGTCCTATAACACCATAACCACCTCTTGCTCCAAAACAGCCAGTTCAAATTTATCTTTATTTCACATCACTTTTTACCACTATATTCCTTTGAGCAATGTAGATATATATTGCATAGCATATCTTATAGAATATCATCATGAGACTGACCCGAGAGAAAGAAGGTACCACTTGAGGAAACAGAAATAGACAATAGCATGTAGTTTATTCAATTTTGCATCTCAGAGATAATTCACGAATATATGCATTCTCATTTTGTTGGATTTAGAGATGTCTAGTTGTCTACTGCTTCCCGGACATTAAAAACTAAGTTATATATGCACAAGTGCTTGTTACATAAATTATATATATCTTCATGCATTGAAGTTTATATACTCGTATAAATGTTCTTGTATAAAGTAGATGTTTTCAGTAAATATTTTTTTTCTCCACTAACAACCAGAAACTTGGTGGGTTGCATCTGGTTGTATGCTAAAATTCAGATCATTCATGCTTGGTATGAAATCAATATTTGGACCCCCTTGAGTCAGTATAGGGGAACTTCTTCTTCTAGTTTTTAGTCAACCATTCCAGATAGGAAAATCAAGTAGACTATATATATGGCTGTGTGTTACAAATATTAGTTTGTGTGCTGCAAAATACCAAACACGAGGTTCTAATGCAACAACATGCTAATGAAATCAAGTAGACTATATATATTGATGTATGTTACAAATATTAGTTTGTGTGCTATAAAAGAGTAAACAAACTTAAAAGGTATGTTTATGGACAAAAGTTCAGGAAAATGGTGAACATGACCTATTATTTTCATTTTTAAATTGATTCTCTCAATCTTATTTCTTCATTTCTTGTATGCAATAGAAACTGGCCCGGAAACTAAATATAATGTTATTAGCCCAAAATAGAGCCCAATTGAACCATAAACTGTAACCGGGTGCAAATCAAACAGGTCATAGGCGGTTCCTTTTCTTTTTGACCTTAACAAGAGAATTGATGGAGGACAACTTGGGAGACTGTAGAGTAAATCACCAATCTTTTGGCGGAGCCATTTCTCCTTGCCAATTGATGTTATTGTTCTATCAGCCTACGATGGATTTTTCTTATCAACACCTGATTTTGGAAAAGGCAATCATAGAATCAATCATTTATTGAATCTCCTTTTCCTCGAAGAAGAAGACATTTGTTCAATTTCTGAAAGAGAAGCTAGTATTTTTAAATTATGGTAAGGGAGTTTCCGGTATCTTTATAGTAGCTAAAGCATAAACTCAGCATCTTCTGGGCCTATCTAATTCTCTTCTTTTTGTTGGATGCTTTTTTATTTGTATTCTCTTTCTCACCCAATCATGCTCGTCCTTTGTGGGTTATGAAATAGACCTGTGGTTTTTATTTGCGAATGTGCTCATATCCAACTTGGATTGGATAATTCTAGTTCTTTTAATCTTGATGTACGGAATAAAACAATAAAAAGAAACTTCATTGTAGTGCAATATTTAGAAAAACAAGTATTTAATGGTACATGTCTCTTTAAACAACAAGCTAGGCCGCTGTAGTGTTACATTTTATATAATGAACATGTCCCTTATTACCATACAAGTAGTATGTAATCGTACATGACTTGGCCAATACAATCTTGGTACCAGCCTAGTACAGACACATTAGCCTTTGCTATTTCTTTTTAAGAGTACACCAACACTTACAAGAACCAAACGATCTTCAAGCAGTACCATAGACTATACATCTCAGTACCAGAGGGAGCATGGAGTTAGCAAACATGACCAAGTCATTACTAGGTTTTGGCAGATGTGATTGAATTTTCCTTGGCATAAACATCTATATATATTTCCAACAAAATACTCAGAGCAAAGCTAGGGTGTGATGTACTTACCAAGAGAGTTTGGTGAACACAACTCCAAAAGTATATCAAATCGACTTCAAACGACGAATTTAAACCATTGAAATTCATGTATTTTATGAGTGATGCATGTACATGCAAAATTTTGAAAGTTTTGAATTCATTTGATACAAGATCAAGCGGTTAAAGAAATGATGAAAAATGAATATATAAAACAACTTATAAAATAACTTATAAAAGGTTTATTTTTTTGACCACTTGGCCTTGTAGCAAATAAATTCGAAGCTTTCAAAATTTTGCATGTACATGCATCACTCATGAAGTACATGGATTTTAACGGTTTGGATTCGTCGTTTGAAGCTGATCCGATATACTTTTGGAGTTGTGCTCACCAAACTCTCTTGGTGAGCACATCACACCCTAGCTTTGCTCAAATACTTATATTTTTTATGTTTATACATAGGAGTGTATGAAACCTTTAGAGAGAGAAAGTGCATGAAAGAGAATCTACATCAATACGAGTCGTTGTCGAAAACATAGAGATATTGTTCACACTCTGGGATACAACTAAGCCATCATTAGATGCCACCCTCCATGATGATCATTGATTCTGTGTGATAGGTGACACTACGTTGAGAAATTAGAATCAAGATAAATTTCATTTCCACTTTTGACATATCCCTACTAGCAATACACCTGCCTCTGTTACTATATAAACTGGTACCATGTTAATGGTTTGCTATAGCCTCTACCTCATACATAACCTCGTATTGCTTAGGTGTCATTTATTTGATTGTTACTACATAGAAAAAAGTGATAGAATGGATTATGTTAATATTCGTCGTCAAGCTGCTTCTATAAGGAAAGGTCTTTTTGATCAGGTTTGTGTTTAATTCTTTGCAGGAGATAATTTGTTTTCTCATCTTAATTTATATTAATATGTACAACGTATAATCCCTCTATATAGTATCATATGTAATCATGTTTGCCCACCCCAAAAAAAAGATTTAATTTTGGAGTACTTAAAGAACAAAGCAAATTTCTGAAATAATTTTTTGTTGAGCAAGGATAGATTACACATCTCATGCATAGGTTGGTTGTGGTTATTATGTTGTGAAAGATTTGGTAACTAGTTACACATCTTCATGTTTCTGTTCATGCAAATAAGTAATAGATGGAAGTATCAGAGTTCGTAATTAAATACAGTTGACATGATTCAATATGAGAATTGAGTAAGAGTAATATTCAATATAAGTAGCTTGGTTGTTAGTAGAATAACGAATAAAAGTACTGAATAGATCCTCCAATTATATGTAAGTGTGCAATATGTGTCTTTCTACATCAAATAAAAGGAAGAATCTTCAATAATTTTAGAAAGCTACTTTTCAGAAGGTTTATTTCCATAATTATGAGACTTTCTTTATGCCATTTCTAGAAAATTAACAAGTCATGTGACATGTGACGGGTGACTCAACAATAATAATAATAATAAAAAGAGGCAACAACAACACGTGACTCGCAAGTTGCAAAAGTATACTCAATTGTTTTATGGTTGCAGGGTTACTTAGATGAACAATTTTATCAACTAGAAGATCTACAGGATGATGCAAGCCCTAATTTTGTAGAAGAAGTGGTCACTTTGTTCTTCAGGGATTCTCTACGGCTAATGGCAAACATTGATCAATCCTTGTGAGTATATAGTCTTAAATTGAGGACCGTTCTACCCTTTTTATTTAATTTATCAAATATACTATGAATTTAAAAATTGTTCTGTAGGGATAAGTGTGCAAAAGATTTCAACAAGCTGGATGTTTGCATGCAACAATTAAAGGGAAGTTGTACAAGGTAGGTATCATGGCTTTTAATATGTCAGTATGTTATAATATATTAAGATTGCTACACAAGGCTAGAAGATCGATCAAATTTTTTCTTAGTTTGGCTCGTTTTTATTTGTATTTATTTGTAGTATTGGTGCTTCAAAGTTGAAAACTGAATGCACCGTCTTCAGGGATTACTGCCGAGATGAAAATATTGAAGGGTCTCTCTATCTCTCTCTGTCACTAATTTGTATTTATTGCCCCTTTGTCTTTTATGTTTTCTATTAGTTTACTTTTGACTTCTCATTTCTTATATGTAAGTGTGTTATGCAGATGTATGAGGTCATTCCAGAAACTTAAGAGGGAGCATTCTGTTTTGAGGCAGAAATTGGAATCCTACTTTCAGGTTTTCTTTCCTTCTTTTTCCTATGATATGCATGCATACACTACATGAAGAAGTGTTTTTTTCTTCCTCCTAAATTCCATTTCTATCTGTTTAATTAGAAGAAATGACCATTCTGCCACAACCGTTTATTTGATTGATGATGGTACTATTTTTGCTGATGTTTGCTCAACTTGTTTCTCTGATCCAGTATACATTTTCAACTTGAACGTACCTTTGCCTTTGGGAGAGAGAAAATCATTAGCAGTGTCCTTGTTTATTCAAATATCTAAAGTGTGAACATTTAATATTGTTCACATTCTTTGAATAATCTATAAATAGATCAGAATTTTCTTTCTTTCATCCTAAACTTCATAAATATGATATGACCAACAAATCTTATGTCACAATAAACAAGATTTTAATAGTAACTTTATAGTGATTATTCTCCTACTGTTTACTAGTTGATAAGTGAAACATGAAGTATAATATTCTTAGGAATCACAATGAAAAAACTGTTTGGAATTCATTCCAATTTTGTGGTAGCTAGTGTTATTCCTAGAAATAGCACTTGAGGTAATGTGATCGTCTTTTATAACTTTCAATCATTCAACTTGCCTCAATGTGCATGCAGTAAAATAGTATATATGTATAATACTAACAAGATAGATGTTCCATGTTTCCTTGGTTCCTTTTATCAGCTGTTGCAACAAGCAGGTCCCATCTAATGTGCCACCAGGCCGAGCAAGCAAAAGATGGTATGACTCGGAGCCTTTTGGTATAGACAATGTAGACATGTATCTGACAAAAATAAGAGGGTTATGTTAGTTGAGTTGTTGCATGTAACTTGGGCCTTGTTTGCTGAATAATTTGCTTACGGTAATTGTTCAAGGTGGTCAGTAGTGTAATAAAAGTGTTACCGTATTTAATTATCTTGCTTTGAGCATGCCAAGTAATTTTTTATTTCTGTGTTCTCTTACTTCAAGCTGAAAAATATGTTAAATTACAAAATGGTGATGATGATATCTTGCCTACTTAGGATACTGTTTTCTAGCATGCATGTTGTCTTTAAACCTTGTATTTCTAGACAAACATAACAACCATTTCCCTGACATCTATTTTTTTTGCTAACATTCGATTAATTCCTGCTAATAGTTAAAGGTTGGAGTTCACACCTTTTACTGTGTGGCTTGTATAAAATGAACAAAACATTTGGGCTGATTAAACCCCATTTGACTTTGTTCAACAGAAATAATGCCCCAAGTGACCCACTTGGCGGGTGACATTTTTGCTTGGTTTTCACCATTGGTAAATGTGGGCTTTCTTTTAATCTCAAGCTCATAGGATAGCAGTTTTAATCTCTCGAAAGGATACAATTACCTTAGAAGGTTACCGAATAATATCTGCTTATAGATGAAGTGAATAGATATCTGTGAATAATTTCTTTGGTATCCATATTATTTTTTAATTTATAAATAACAGCCGTTTTATTTGTGATTTATCTTGAATTATTTTCCAATTAAGACTTTTTTTGCCTGTTTATTGTAATTAAATTTACCATCTCGTGTGTTATTTATATTATAAAAATCCAAATAATTTCTGAAATTTATCTATATTGGACTCAAGTTATGAAATTTAAATCTTGTCAGATTATTTTTTAATTCACAATTCATTCACAGCATCTTTTAAGAAAGAATCAACGCAGGTAGCATAGGGATTCGTATCCTCCCAGGTATTGTAAATGATTATCCTCACTATACGGTTTAAGATTCGGACTAGCTTAAGGGGCAGTATTTTTGGGCTTTGAGATCTGTGCCAAGTTAAAAAGAACGGTACAGATTTACTAATTGTAAAAGATTCCCTTATCAGGTATTGGAGAGGATGTGAATTCGGTAACACAGGAGAGCAACAGCATTGCATCCTCTCATAGAATCAGTCCAGTAATTAGATTAATTTGATTCGGCTATTTTGGATAAGAGAAGCAATAACTCGTATCGCCGAGTCGGAAATAACCACTTCTCTAAACCTTGTCATGCTATTCACACATATCAATTATAATCTATATTAATTTGTACATGGCTATCATTTTTATCATAGTTTTTTATAGATTCATTTTCAGAACGAGTAAAATTTATTGCAGCCAGGAGAACAAAAATTAGCCAGCGAGCAAATTGCTACAAAAATGATTGTGTGTATGAGGTGTCGTATGGCAATGAGGATTAAAAAACGGAAGGAACCCATAGTAGAAATGAAGCTAAAAATGTAATAATTCATATTTTTTTTATCTGGTCGTATAAGCGCCGACAAGCTAAAATAATATGTATTTTCTTGACACCTCATTAAATTTTAAAAGCCAGCATATATAATCTACATAGGAAGTCATTCGTTGTTCAAGTTATTTATTGCATCCAAGTCACAAAGCATTCCTAGCACATAATTTGCTCATCATCAATTTGGAAAAAGAAAATTGTAATTAGATTATTTAAATTAGGCTCGTTTGAATGTGAGTCGAGTTTAAGCTTGGCTTCGCTTGATCCATTCTTACTTGATTCATTTCTCTGTTGGAATTAATTTCAATTCATTACAACATATGTGGACTTATATGTAATATAAATATATATATTGAATAATAGACTGTCAAAATTTAGACCCGTTATGAAGTGATCAAATTAAGTATTATTTATCGGGTTTAATATGTGTCATGAGAAGTGGGGCATTTAATGTGCAGAATGCGTATTAATAACTTTATGATTTAGTGATGGTCTAAATTATATAAATTTTGGTAATAATATAACTATGCTATTGGTCTCTGGGGAACACAATCAAATATGACATTGTTCCGTAAATAAGGAAATATCCAATAAGGCATGCAAGTTCTGAATTCAGACCTGCTAAGGATCCAATAAGGAAAATAAGATTAATTAATTAATTAAAGAAAGAAAGAGACCTATTCATTTGATTAAATGAAAAGGCATATTAATCAGATGGATTTCAGCACCTATTCATCTGATTAATAAAAGGGCGCATAAGGATCTGTATCCTATTTGGATAAATACATGGGCCTGTATCCATTCAGAATACATACGGCTCTATCTCTCTCTCTAGCTTCTCTCTCTATAGAAAACAAAATTAGAGATTGATATCTTGTGATTGAGAAGGGGATTTTTGGTAAAGAACTTGTGATTTGGGTATCTCTTCTTGTGAAGAACGGAGTGTTGTTGTTACCGTCTCTCTCGCTCTCTCCATCGGACTTGAGAGGGATTGCTAGGAAATCTAAAAGCATCCGGTGATCAACGGTGATTGTGCATTCCTGAAAGACCATGGCTACCGATCAAGGTAACTTTAAATTTCATATTATGGTTCACTAGAGGATCGTGGCATATCTAAGGTTTATATATGTAATACGGTTCTGCATAGAAATAAATCCAACATTCTCAACTCATTATAGGAGGAAGATAAATATCTTTTCCGAATTTTTTATTTAACAATCGTGAAGATGACAAGTCCACATGTAGAGGCAGATTCAGAATTTTTGTCACGAAGAAGTAAGAAAATAACGAACTCTAATTTCTAATTTTTAATTATCTGACTTATAATTCTAATTACCAATTAGAATTCAAAAAATTATTATAATTTTAACTCTAAATTTAACATTAATTACAAATCAAAAATTTAGAGAGAAATAAAATTTCAGAAAAGAATAAAGTCTAACTGAACATATAAATATATATAAAACTTCAAAATTCAGAAAAAAAAAAAAAAAAAAAAAAAAAATTAACCCCTCTGGATTAGGCTAGGTCTGGCCTTCTCCATAGAAGTAGATTGAAGCTATAGAGGATACCACAATAGGTAAGTGTATGCACGATAGGCACAATTCACGTCATGAACGAGTTGCTAACGAATTAACTCGACTCATAGTTATCCCGACTAAGTCAACCTTGATTTGATTTGACTCTTCTCATTATATTAAATTTGTCTAACTCGGGTTGTTTGTAACTCTGATAGTAGTAAGCCAATGATTGTGCACTAAAATTTGGATAACGGACAACACAGTGATAAATGAACACAGACAAGAAAAAAACCAAAACTTTCATTAATATCCAAAAAAAAACATATGAAATTTAAAAAACTAACAATAATTTTGAAAGATTTTGAAATCTACCCATTTCGCAATTTTATTTTGCGATTTTGGCCCAGGTAACCGCAAAAAAAAATTGCGATAACTCTGGTCCGCAAATTGTTTTTGCGATTTTTAGTCTCAGTACCGCAAAAAAAGAATTTGCGATTTCAGAGGAGAGCCTATAAACCCCTCTCCTTTCCGCATTGCCTCCACAACCCCAGATTTATCCCTTTCGGAGCTCTGACTGTCTAATCGATCGACTCTTCAATTCAGGTTTTTTTTTAAATTTTAATTTAGAATATAAGCCCATTCCTACCATATAAGCTATGACTGTTTAATCGATCGACTCTTTGACCAGTGTTGCAAAAGCACTGATTGTGGACCCAATTTTCAATCCACCAACAGGTACTGACAACTCTAGGATATCAACCGGCATGGGGAGCGCCAACAGAAGATACATGTCCAGCTTTTGTTGCCCGATGGTGTTGCCCACATAGGTACAAGAACTCCTCGCACAGCAAAATCTCTGGTCCAAGTATCTCATGCAACCAGTTACAGCAATTGACGAAGAACATGGTGAGTGGGAGCCATACGAGGGTACTTACACTTGGCTTTTGAGAGTAACTCGGACGAGAAGGGTACATTCTAATCAAGTTATTTACTTTTTTAGTTTATGTCATCATAATTATAAATTCTAGCTAACATTGCAACTATAAATTTATCAACCTTATTACTTGTACCGCGGTCCTCTAATTTTTTATTGGATTGTGGAGCACCACCATTTTGATTGCTACATGTGGCAATTTGGAAGATTTCAACAGATCCCGCTACCACCTCCCCTGAATAAGCACGAGCACAAAGAATGCATTAGAATTAATGTGATTTAGAAATAACTTTTTTTTTAAATAACAAAAATGGGGAAAATAAATAGAATAACAAAAATAAATGCATTAGAATTCATATGGTTCAAAAATAACAAAAATGGTGAAAATAAATAGAATAACAAAAATAGATGCATTAGAATTCATATGGTTCAAAAATAACATGTTTTAAAAATAATAAAAATAAATACATTAAAATTAATATGGTTCAAAAATAACAAAAATATATGCTTCCTGCTTCTATTTTGGCCAGGAACAGTCTATGTCAGCTCTGACCGAACTATAGCATTTTTTGCACTATCCAGGAACAACCTGTTTCGGCCAAGAACAGACTGTTTCAACTCTATCCTAACTATAGCATTTTCTACACTGTTCAAGAACAGCTTGTTTCGGCCTGGAATAGCTAGGAACATAACCTATTTTGGTAGGAACTGACATTGTTTTGGCCAAAAAGAGTGGTAAATATTCAGAACTCTTAAATAACAAATAAATAATCTCCAAAAAATAAACTCTTAAAAATGAAACAAGATTAAATAAGAAACTAAATAAAATGAGAAATTCATAACTCTTAAGTAAATCAGAAATTGTACAATATAATTTTCAAATATAAACTAAACTAAATTCTACAACAAACTGAACAGCATACTACTTATAATGAGCCTTGAACGTACATGAAAAAAATCATCCCTTATTGGCCTCGTCAGACCACTCATCACGTAGCTATGTAAGATCTTATCTATCGAAAATATATTTGATCAAATTTTGCTATTTTTTATGAAGCATTAATTGTGATAATTAGTTGAATGGAAAAAACTTATGCACCATGCATGTTTTGGCCAATTTGTTGGATCAGGGATTAATTGTAAGTGTTGACAAATTTCCCCTAACTTGTACTTAATTTGAATGTCCTATTTGAAATAGGCCAACACAAGCCCCTTGTCTTAGTCTGAGATATTTTTGCCACCACTTGATTCAGATGCCTTATCAGGCACCTGAAATAAAAATACAGAATATAATTGTTAGCTGTTAAGAAAGAAACACACATCTTGTGACAGCTTTTGACTCATATATAGATCCATTTAAGTTTGATCAAAACCAACCATGGATGTTGTAGACTTGTAGTTGATACATCATTTCCATATTACCTTTAATTGGAAAGGAAACTCTTCAACTTCTACATGACTACCAGAAGGTCCCACCTGAGATGGCATGTCAATTTACAATTATTTGTCACCCACAAATTTATTTAATGCACATTTATGTAGAAACTTAATAATCATAACATTGTTCATCAGCTTATTTACATTGATCACTAGTCAGTCATGTAAAACACAATCTTAATGTTCCGATTGCCTGCTAATGGGCCGGGCTTGGGCTTACATCCTACGCAGGTCAAATTTAGGAATTCAGCCCTTTATTGAGAAAAGGGTTCAAACTCAGCTCAAAATTTGAACCCCCATTTGCATGTTGGACAATCTAATATCATAATTTTTGTAATTGTTAGTGTAGTTTGATAAAAGAAAAATAAGAAGAAGAAGAAAGGTGGAGGTTTAATTTATTAATTTTATTCTATGTATATAAATAATTTTCATCTGGTTTCATATTATGTTTGAATCATGTAAAAAAGTTGAATAATCAAATAATCACCAAAATTAATGAACTTCAAATTGTTAACCACTAAAAAAAAAGGTAGTAAATGATGAAAAAAACTCTAATAAATTTCATTCCTAATTTTTTTTATGGTACAATTTTTCTGTCAGTTTTCTTTTCACCTTTTATTGTAAAACTTCTTTTCATCTTCTTATATTTGAATTCTTTTTCTTAATAAATTTTTCCTCCCCTAAAGTATCAAATAATTAATACAGCTGAAAATAATTCTCCTACATAAGTTTAATTTCATTCTATATATAAAAGAACGTGTAATTTTGAATGTAAAAGGAAAATAAATTCGGCTTGGCTCTCCTCATCTGTCTACTAATTTAAAACAAATTTATGCTGGAAGCAAGATTGCTTCTTTTTTTTTTTTTTCTTTTTCTCTAAGTGTGTCACAAGGGACGCTCCAGCTGTACTAGATAGGTTGAGTGTTTGATTCACAAGTTAGCACCTATCAAGTTTGTCAAACTAATCCAATTAGTGCTACACTCGTAGCACTCATTGGACCAGCATTTAAGGTTGATGCACATAATTGCTAACCACTAAAAAAAGTATGTTATCTTGTTATATGGTCATCCTTATTATAAGAAACTAGTTCTGCTCTTCAGTGGACGGCTTAAATTTATTTGTCAGGACCTCACAACTGTATTATAATGGGTTGGATGTACCTTTGGAAATCGGTCCAATACCCATCCAACCGAGATTTAATTCAAGAATCAAGAGACAGGTCAGCTGTAGGGCTAGGCAAAAAAGTTTGAACTCGTAACTTGCTTATTTACAGCTCGTTTAACTCGACTTATTTACAACTCAGCTCATTTACAACTTGAGTTGGCCAATTCGTTTAATAAATAAGTTGAGTTCGAGTTGGTCCCAACTCGCTCATTTATAACTCGAGTTACATAAAGTTACACAGTATTGATCACAATAAATCTCAAAATAATTAAATCCGAATATCTAGATTGTTATTTGTGCTTTGAGATTCGTGTAAAATATGTTTGAACTTGTGTTGTAACACTATCACTGGTTAAACGAGTTATAAACGAGTTGTGAGCCAACTCAAGTTGATAACGAGTTGAGTTTGAACTTGTGTTGTAATACTATCACGGGTTAAACAAGTTGTGAGCCAACTCAAGTTGATAACGAACTGAGTTCAAATTGGCTCTACAACTCGTTATTATCATCTCAACTCGAGTTGGCTCACTCGTTTATTAAATGAGCCGAATTCGAGTTGGAGGTAACTCGCTCAAATTCAGCTCATTTACAGCCCTAGTCGGCTGTCAAACTTGGCGCCTATTTAAAGGATCGAGGACGATTAGATGAGTATCACGTTAAATTTGATCTGATATTCTATTTAATTTTTGTATCAAGATTCATATGCATTTTATTCAGGTGAATTTTAAAGCTGTACGTGCAAATATTAATATGAATAGGTGATAGACCTAAATTATATACATATTCGATTTGATTTTTATCACAAAATAACACTAAATATCTTGTATTTTGAATATAAAGTGAATAAAATACATCTAGGATCAAGTTACTGCGTTTGCTTGATTTTAACTTGCAGGAAATGAAGAAAAATGAAGAAAATCGAAGAAAAATGTCCAGTGCAGACACACGGTTTGTGATATGGCTGCAATAAGTACTTAGATTGATTTCTGGACGCACACCAATTTTAAAAAGGTATAATAAGTTATTTGTCAAAATACGTGCGGATGCACGGATATCGATGCAGCCGCACTCTAGTCGCACAAGAAAAGTCCGAGCCTAGAGCGGACGCAATTTCACCCGCAGTGCGGGTGGTGCAGACGTAGTGTGGATCCCAGTGCAGATGGTACTGTAGCAGTGCGGACGCACTGTAGCAATATAGCAGATGGTACTGTAGCAATGCAGATTCCAATGCGGACGCACTGTAGCACCAGTGCGGGTGGCCCGGCTGCACTGTAGCAGAACGCATAACTGCATCCTGAACTTAAAACTGCCATAATTTTTGACTCGTAACTCTGATTAAGGCTTGCGACCACTTTTTGGAAAACTAGGAAAAAGATCTACAACATGAGAAACTAAAAAACGAAATTTGGAGTCAGTGGGACACACTAAACTTGCAGGCAGCCAGAAATACACGGTTTCTATTTTTGGTGCACCAAGGACACATTTTTACAGCCGAATGTGGACAAGGAAATCCTGAGAAATAATCCAAATATAACACCCACTAACTCCACTTCCTAGCCTCTAAATTGGACATGGTCTTTACTTATAAAAGAGGGGGTTCATTCTCCATTCAAGGCATCTCTTCTCATCGATCAATCCAATCTCATTCTCTTTACACACACACTTAGCGATAAATTCTGAAGTAAGGAAAGCTTTCAAGCAAAGAGAAAAAGGGTTTCCTGAGCAAGTTTCGGCAAGATAGAGGTTCTTAATTCAATAAAGGGTGTAATCATTTCTTTATTTCATTTCTTCTTATTTTTGCCAATTTTTGTAATGGATCTCTCCATGAGGGAGTAGATCTCTCTCTAGAGGTTTAGGTCAATGCATGAACTTGTTTAATTGTATCTCATTCGATTATTTGTTTTTGTTATTATTATTTTATGGGATTTGATGTTAATTTATGTGATTTATCATTTGTGTTAATTACATAATTAGTATTTGAAATCACAGTAGTCTCGCTTTGGTATCTCTTTGTCAAAGGATCCAAAGAAGTTAGGACGAGAGGAAAGTACCAAATTATGAATGCAAATACCCTAGGTTTGGATTAGGATCTAACCAATTTGTAATCTAGGCCGGAACTACAGAAATTAAGGTTAGGAATTTGGTGAAGGACCTAACCGTGAAGCCAAACCCTAATTAGGACATCTCAAATCAAATCGGGTATTGGTATGATGGACTTAATCGTGAAATATCAATATTTGAGGAGAGGAGAGACTAACAAGAGCATATGATCTAGGTAGCTAAGGTGAAGGACCTAACCATGAAGTCCGAATTACTTAGACACGTTATTAATTCACGAAAGTGACCCTTAATGACATATTAGGTTAGAAACCTCATCAAATCATACATGAACTCAAACAAATACCGAATAGATAGAGTTAGCAAGGGATTGTAGACCAAAGACCTATAGATCTCTAAATCTTGAAAGCAAATCAATTCATTTCTTTTACTTTTATTTACAATTATTGTTTCAAACTCCTTTCCTTTGGGTATTGAATCCAACCTTAGGAATCGCTAGAAACCCCCTCCCTCCCCCAATTTACTTTTATTGCACTTTACTTTGTTTTATTTTCTGAAATTTATTACTAAAGTTTTAACATAGTAATTAAACGTACTCTCTGTAGATCGATACCCGACAATATATTACACATTAGAATTGTATACTTGCAATCTAAACCGAAAGTATATCTGGAGTTAAAAAATACATCTTGATTGTACTGAAACTTTTTACCATACCCTTTAGACATATCAATAGGATGACTCTGATTTTGCACAGCAAGTGTTCATCAGATTACTCTCGATTCTGAATTAAAGGGGATGAGGCCGGCTTCGTTATTTTGCATACTATCACCTATGTTAAATAGAAAAATAAACTGATTTATATATATATAAAAAAAAATCTCAAGAATCAAGAGACACGTCGACTGTCTAAATCAGGGATGATTTTGAGGAGTTCAGATCCAATGTGTACCATACCGTTATCGTGTAGAATGAGCTTTGCAATATCGTTCTTTTTAACCTGGCACGAATCTCAAAGCAACTCCTATATTCAAATAGCAACCAAAAATCATTTTTAGTTCGGTTGGGAATAATTCTACATGGAAAGATACTGTAGAGGATACTCACCCTTTGAAGGAGTGGAGGCGATTGATTCAATACCAAATTATATATTTTTTGATTAATAATGATTCGTATTAATATTTATGCATACTTTGATTCGTACAAATTTTAAAGTTATCTACATAAATTTTTTATACAAATTGAACGACTTTTATTTATCATGAGATGAAATTTGATCTAATGCTAATCAATCCGATTCCCGAGTTAATGGGGGTGAGGTTGGCTCCTCTATTTTGTATAATGCCATCCATGCTAAATAACAAAATAGTGTGGAATTGGGTGTTCTTAAGTTCACCAATTTTGTTTATGGACTCAATTCTAAAACTTATCGAATAGATTTTTAAATGATGAATCTAAACTATTGAAACCCGTCTATCTTACGAGTGTTATATCTATATGCAAAAAAAATATTTTTTTCAATTAATTTTGTTAGAGTCAAATAATCAAAAAAAGTTCAAAACATGAATGCATTAAAATTAATTTATAAACCTTTTAATTTTGACCGCTTGGATTTATACTAAATTAATTCAAAAGTTTATTTTTTTTTCATATAGACATATTACTTATAGGATAAACGGATTTCAACAGTTCAGATTGATCATTTGAGGTCAATCTAATAGATTTTAGCATAGAGTTCACAAGGGTTGGTGGACTTAAATAACAACCTAGTTCTACTCTAACAAAATATATTGATTTATAACATATTTTATGAATAAGGCTACGGTGCTACGGCTCAATATTCGAGCTTTCAAAATTTTAACAGTCGATCTGAATCGTTCATCTTGTTCTCCATATTAATATGTATTTGGAGACCAAATTTTATATTTTTTTAAAAAAATTTACTATTTTTTTAGATAGGTAAAAATTAAATATATGAATGATGCAGAATTTTTAAAATCAAGTAATTTTCTACATAGAATATATTTTAGTTTGAATCGAACAAATTAAAAAAAATGAAATAGGATTTCAACTGTGGTAAAAAAATAGATGGCAACACAACCATATGCCACGTGGCCTTAGTGCCACGTTTTTTTTTTTTTAAATGTTTCACCTTCTAATGTACAAAATTTATAAAGAAGTCTGAAAAATAACAATAATTTAAATTGTGGGATGTTACACGACTGGAAAGTGGAAAGCACATGCAATGTTTTGTCATCAAGGAAAAGGTCAATTCTTTCTCCTTTTTGTTTTTCCCTTTTTAAATGCATGTTTCCTTAACTCTATCTTTCACATGGTTTCCAGTTGTTTTCATATGCTTCTAGTTGTAGATCTACTCTAAAAAAAAAAAAAAAGCTGTGCTCGGCTACATGTCATATTGTCATGGGAATAATCAATACGACGATATTCTATAGCCACCATGTGACATAAATTTTACTATCAGGGTTTAATTAAGGAGATCGAATCCTCTGTCTTTCTGGGGCAAAAAATTTATACTTCTAGAGTCACTGTTGGTGAGGCTCCAATTAAAAAATTAATAGTGACCAGTCCCATCCAACGGTAGTGCGTATCCTCTGAGATATCTCAACTTTTGTGTGACCGACGTGTCCAGTGCTTATTCGAGGGTGATGTAGGGGGTCTCTGAGATATATGCTTCAAGATTTGTGCAGAACGTATTTAAACGGTTGAAATTTTCCATAAAGTCACGCAAAGTTTGAGATATCTCAGAAGATATGAATTCATCCAACGGTATCTGAGGGACCAGAATTTTACTGCACCCCAGAGGCAGGTGATCTCCTTCCTTAATTGAGATCTTGGAACGAGTTTCAGTTGTCCCTTGTCAGTGGCTTGCATAGCATTAGACGGTTCATGCTCGCCACACAAAATCCGAAGATATTTTCACTTTATTTAAATTAATCCCGCAGGATTCTTTGGGTGTTACCGTGTCAGTAAAAAAGAAAGAATATTGGCGGCATTAATGACAACTATCACCTGGTGTCAGACTGACTGTCAGTGACAGTCAAATTTAGGAAACCAATAAATTACGCAGATCATAGTGGGACATATGTACAGTGCCGGTATCAAAGTATTAATTAGTTAAGGATGATATAAGTGCATGCCATTTTTACTAAGAGGAGGGATCTCTTACACAATGCCCTCGAGCATCCAACCCGGACCGGATCGTGCCCGTATCACGGGTATGCACGGGTACACGGGCACATAGGGACGGGTATTAAACAGGTCGGATTCGGTTTTTTTGAAAAATATCCATGAGAATCCGGACCCCCGTATCCGTAACCCGTGCCCGTGACCGTGAGCCCCTGACAGAATTTTTTTTTTTTTTTTTTGGGTCTAAAATTCAAAATTTGAACTCAAATTCTCACACCCCCCCCCCCATTCCCCCCATCCCCCCACATCCCCACTTTTTATCCGGACTCTTACCCATTTTTTTTTAATTCAAATTTTAATCCCTCCAAACAAAATTCTATAAATATACACCCATTCCTTACAAATTTTCACATCTCTCTCAATATTTTCATCTCTCATTCTCTCAATCTCAATCTCAATATTTTTATTATTCTCCAATTTTAATTTTATTGTTAAAAAAAATAGTTGTTAATTTAACAAATACACAAACACAAACACGCAAATGGAAAGGGAATTACGAAGGCATTCTCGAAGATTTTCCCACGAAATTAACAAGGTAACATTAGTTTTTGTTAGATTATATTTTGTTAGATTAAATTTTGCTAGATTAAATTTTGTTAGATTGAAATATTGAATGTTAGATTTATTTTTGTAAAAAAAATTTAGAATTTAAATTGAATGTTAAGTAATTAGATTTGTTATATTTCTTGAATGTTAGATTTATTAAATTTGTTAAGTAATTAGATTTATAAGATTTATTTTATGTTAGATTTGTTAGATTTATTTAGTTTATATTAGATTTGTTAGATGTGTAGTAATTAGATTTGTTATAAATATGTGATGTTAGATTTTATTTTTGAAATTCGGATTTATTTTTAATAGGTTAATAAAAGATGTTAGATTTATTTTGTTGAATATGTGAAGTAATTAGATTTGTTTTGAATAGGTTATATTTTATTTTTGAAATTCGGATTTATTTTTAATAGGTTAAATAAAGAAGTTAGATTTTTTTTTTTTTGAATATGTGAAGTAATTACACTTGTTTTGAATAGGTTAGATTTTATTTTTGAAATTCGGATTTATTTTTAATAGCTTAATAAAAGATGTTAGATTTATTTTATTGAATATGTGAAGTAATTAGATTTGTTTTGAATAGGTTAGATTTTATTTTTGAAATTCGGATTTATTTTTAATAGGTTAAATAAAGATGTTAGATTTATTTTTTTTGAATATGAAATGTTAGATTTTATTTTTGAAATTTGGATTTATTTTTAATAGGTTAATAAAAGATGTTAGATTTATTTTGTTGAATATGTGAAGTAATTAGATTTGTTTTGAATAGGTTAGATTTTATTTTTGAAATTCGGATTTATTTTTAATAGGTTAAATAAAGATGTTAGATTTATTTTTTTGAATATGAAATGTTAGATTTTATTTTTGAAATTCGGATTTATTTTTAATAGGTTAATAAAAGATGTTAGATTTATTTTGTTGAATATGTGAAGTAATTTGATTTGTTTTGAATAGGTTAGATTTTATTTTTGAAATTCGGATTTATTTTTAATAGGTTAAATAAAGATGTTAGATTTTTATTTTTTTGAATATGTGAAGTAATTAGATTTGTTTTGAGTAGGTTAGATTTTATTTTTGAAATTCAGATTTATTTTTAATAGGTTAAATAAAGATGTTAGATTTTTTATTTTTTTGAATATGTGAAGTAATTAGACTTGTTTTGAATAGATTAGATTTTATTTTTGAAATTCGGATTTATTTTTAATAGGTTAAATAAAGATATTAGATTTATTTTTTTGAATATGTGAAGTAATTAGACTTGTTTTGAATAGGTTAGATTTTATTTTTGAAATTCGGATTTATTTTTAATAGGTTAATAAAAGATTTTAGATTTATTTTGTTGAATATGTGAAGTAATTAGATTTGTTTTGAATAGGTTAGATTTTATTTTTGAAATTCGGATTTATTTTTAATAAGTTAAATAAAGATGTTAGATTTTTTTTTTGAATATGTGAAGTAATTTGATTTGTTTTGAATAGGTTAGATTTTATTTTTGAAATTCGGATTTATTTTTAATAGGTTAAATAAAGATGTTAGACTTTTTTTTTTGAATATGTGAAGTAATTAGACTTGTTTTGAATAGGTTAGATTTTATTTTTGAAATTCGGATTTATTTTTAATAGGTTAAATAAAGATGTTAGATTTTTTTTTTTTGAATATGTGAAGTAATTTGATTTGTTTTGAATAGGTTAGATTTAATTTTTGAAATTCGGATTTATTTTTAATAGGTTAAATAAAGATGTTAGTTTTTATTTCTGTTTTTTTTTCCTTTTTTTATTTCTGTTTTTGAAATTCTGTTTTTTTATATCTGTTTTATTAATTCTGTTTTTTTTAATTCTGTTTTTTATTTCTGTTTTTTTATAATTCTGTTTTTTTTATTTCTGTTTTTTAATTCTGTTTTTTAATTTCTCTTTTATTAATTCTGTTTTTTTTTAATTCTGTTTTTTTATTTCTGTTTTTAAATTTTGTATTTTTTTCTGTTTTATTAATTCTGTTTATTTTATTTCTGGTTTTTATTTCTATTTTTTAATTTCTGTTTTTTATTTCTGTGTTAAGTAATTTACATTTATTTTTTTGAATAGGTTTAAAAAATGACAACTCCTCATCGCGAATCAGTGCAAGAAACCATCCGAAGATTTTCAACCAATATTTTTGGCTCCGATATGCCACATAATTATCCACAAAATTATCAACCCAATTATCCTGATAATTCCTCCCAAATGCCACCATCTAATTATCCACCTAATTATCCACAAAATTATCAAAGAAGGGACCAAATGCTAGATTTAAATTATCAACAACCCCCTTAAATGACCGCACCATATTATACTTCAAATGATCCAAACATGTTTATTCCACAAGAAGCACATCAACCGATACTACCGTATGCATATGGAGGCACTTCTTCTGTAGCATCAAGTCAATTCACGAACACTGCCCCTATAGGAGGTACTCCTTCGACAAGTGTCCTTGAAATTCAAGAAGAAAATGTCCCTCCTTCGACAGAAGAAGGGCCCCCACAACAACCAGCAGGAAAGAAGGCTAAAAAATGGCCCGAATACAATCAACCGTGGTTGAGATACTATGATTGGACAAGAGATGAGGAGGGCACCATGCAATATCTACAATGTAAGGTAAAAAAATGTAAGAAACCAAATTGGGAGTATAAAAAACATATTGGTATGACTAGTTTTAAGAGACATGCCGAAATGCACGAAAAAAAGGGTCAACAACCAAGTGAAAATGTTGGATCGAGACAAATCCAAACCCTATTGAACGCGGATGGTACTAGAACCAACCCAAAATTCGATGAATCAAAAATGCTTAGTGAATTGGCTCGGTACATTACCCATAAAAAACAACCAATAAGTATGGGTGGTTGCCGGAGTTTTGCCCGGTTGGTCATTCGGGGGTGTGCTCAACCAATGTACAAGAGGATTCATCATAAAAAGATGGTTAGTGAAATAAAAAACCAGTTTACCAACATAAAAAATGACCTGAGAGCTACATTTGCATACCAAAACAATAAGGTCTCAATTACCTCCGATATATGGACTGCTGGTAAACATGGACTCGAGTACTCTTGTATTACCGGGCATTGGATGGATGATAATTGGGTATTACAAAAGAGGGTATTGAGTTTTCGAGTGTTGAAATTCTCGCACATTGCAAATGTAATTTTTAAATCAATTATTGAGGTTTTAGAAGATTATAACCTTAAGAGGAATATGGATAATAAGATTTTTTTCTATCTCATTCGATAATGCTAGCAACAACATAGCTTCCATTGAGATTTTTAAACGGTCACTAAACCCGATTATGAACGGTGAAATGTTTCACCAAAAGTGTGCTTGTCACATACTTAACCTCGTCGTGAAGGCGGGTCTTAAAACAGAAGCCGTAAAGCTATTGATAATTAAATTTAAAGATGCTGTCAACCACATTGTTTCGAGCCAAGAAAGAAAACAGAAATTTGCGAGATTATGTGTCCACTATAAAATGAGCAAGTTGAAGGTACCTTGGGATATAGATACCCATTGGAACTCTACCTATAGGATGTTAAACCGATGTCTTCCTTACAAAGATGTCATAGGGGAGGCTTTGAGAGGCTCCATCCCCGAGGGATTGGCATTGGAACTCACCAAGGGAGAATGGGAGCAACTAGAAAGGGTTAAAGAGTTCCTAAATACCTTTTTTACAGTAACCGTTCAACTATCCTGCTCGTACTCACCAACGTCATTTGAGTTACTCAAACATCTCTGTAACATCTCCAAGGTATATAGTGAATTGGAACAAACTGAAATCCACGATAAATCTCTCACACCGATTGTAGATACCATGAAACAAAAATTCCCAAAATATTGGGAAGATGTACCCCTCCTGACCGTTATCGCAAACTGCCTCAACCCGGCATACAAGAAGTATTACACAATCAAATTTGTTAAAAGGTACAAAGATAATCTACATTTAGACAAAACCGGGGTGGAGGCATATGTGGATTCAAAGTTCAATGAGATGTTTAACATATACAGCTCAAGAATGAGCAGCAATCAGAACCCGTCTTCGTCCCATGCTGGCCCTAGGTATAAATATAAATATACATGTGTTTTTAATATTTATTATTTATAATATCTACATTATTTGTTCGCTAATTTTTATTTTTATTTTTTAATAGTTCCACTTCTAGGAGCACTAGAAGTGGTGGATTGTTAGCAGATTTTCAGTCGGAGAGCCAACCGCACACATCCACAAATGAGATATTGAGCTATATGGCGATGCTGAATGAACCCGAAGATGTTGACATCATTGGGTGGTGGAGGAGGCATGCAAGGATCTATCCAATCCTGGCGATGATGGCCCGTGATGTATTTGCCGTGCCGGTGTCAACCGTCCCTTCCGAAAGTTGTTTTAGTTCGGCGAACAAGATCCTCTCTGACAAACGCAGTAAGCTGGGTGCACATGTCTTTGAGAGACTTGTGTGCTGGAAAGACTGGATTGATGCTGAAGAGCGCACGCAACATCTGCCTCAACAACAATCATCACCCGAAGCCAACACTGAAGAAAGCGATACCAAGGTGCGGCACGAGGGCGAGGCTAATTCGGATTCAGACGGTGCAGAAGAGAGCAAACAATGGTATAGGAATGCGAACTTCTAGATATGTAGTGTCGGTATATATTTCTAACATCTTTAATTTTTATGGTTATTTTTTAAATTATAAATTTCTAAATATTTCAGTTAGTTTTTAAATTATTCATTTTAACAAAAAATTACTAACAAAAAAAAAGTTAGAACTCTGCCTATGTTATTTTACATAGCCGGTTCCAAGCCCGAAATAAAAGAGGAGGGTAACTTTTATTTTTTAATCTATTGTTTTAAAATAAGAGCTTAATTATTTTTAAAATAATTGATTTAAGAAATTTTTGATTTATATTTTATTATAACAAAAATTATTGAGTTCAAATATACAACCATGTCAAATGAGTTTAAATTGGTATAAATTTATATTTATAATTTATTGGTTTTCAAAAACAAAAACAAAAAAAAAACAGCAAAAAAAAAAACAAAAAAAACAGCAAAATAAATCAGAAAAAAACAGTAAAATAAAACAGCAAAATAAAACAGAATAAAAAAAAAGAACAAAAATTAGAACGGAAAAAAAAACAGAACAAAAATAAATAGAATCGAAAAACCGAACAAAAAAAGGGAAAAAAAAAACAAAAACAAAAAACAGAAAAAAACAGAACCAAAAAAACCGAAAAAAAACTAGAAGAAAAAAAAAACAGAACCAAAAAAACCGAAAAAAAACTAGAAGAAAAAAACCAAAACAGAAAAACAGAAACAGAAAACAGAAAACAGAAAAAAAAACAGAAAAAAAAACCGAAAAAAAACTAGAAGAAAAAAACCAAAACAGAAAAACAGAAACAGAAAACAGAAAACAGAAAAAAAAACAGAAAAAAAAACAGCAAAAAAAAACAGAACAAAAAAAAATTGAATGAAAAAATAGAACGAAAAAAAACAGAACAAAAATAAATAGAACCGAAAAACCGAACAGAAAAACCGAAAAAAAAAAACAGAAACAAAAAACAGAAAAAAAAAACTGAACCAAAAAAACTGAACCAAAAAAACTGAAAAAAAAACAGAAGAAAAAAACCAAAACAGAAACAAAAAACAGAAAAAAAAAACCGGTCCAGACTCGGACCAGATCGGACCGCCCGGCCCTCGGTACCCGTGACGGGCACAGGTATTAAACGGGCAGGGCAAGATTTTTGAAAAAAAACCCGTGACGCCCGGCCCGTTGTACCCGTGTGCCTGTGATGCCCGTGACCGTGGCTACCCGTGCCCGTGCCCAGGTTTTGCCCGGACCGCCCGACCCGGTCCGTTTACCAATCACTAACCAGGGGCGGACGCAGGATTTTTGTTAGGGCGGGGCAATAATTGAATGCAAATAGCTTATCGGGTTCAAACCCAATAACTTATTGGGTACAATTCAACATAACAAAAAAAATATCAATCAATATAATAAAAATCCTAAATTACTTGAAAAAAAATCAACAATTCAACATTTTAATTGAACTTGGTAGTCTTTGCCTTTGAATTAAAAAAAAATAAAAATAAAAACATTTTGGTTAAACTAATTTTCGGTATTTGGGATCAGCGCCTATTTGGGCTCCGCTAATTTGTTTCGCTCAGAGTTTATATGGGCTCTGTTACGTTACGAAATTTTTACAATTAAATTCAAATGATTGAAAGGCAAGAATCGATAAATCATGCTAACAAAATAGAAGTTTAAACCTTAATTAAGGTTCCTCTAAATAAGTAAGTTAAATACGAATCGAAACCGCGTTGAAATTTCGAGATTTTGAGATTTTATAGGCTCAGTGCGAATTGGTTAACCCGCACTACGGGTTGGTGCATCCGCACTCATGCAATTATGTGTTAGTCTGAATTTTTCTAAGTCCTCAGTGCGGATTGGTTAACCCGCACTGCGGGTTGGTGCATCCGCACTCATGCAATTCTGTGTTGGTCTGAATTTTTCTAAGTCCTCAATGCGAATTGGTTAACCCGCACTGCGGGTTGGCGCATCCGCACTCATGCAATTCTGTGTTGGTCTGAATTTTTCTAAGTCCTCAATGCGGATTAATTAACCTGCACTGCGGGTTGAATGTATCCGCATTAGGCTCGGACTTTTCCTAAAATTCTGTCAAAAAAAATTTACTAAGTTCCCACTGCGGGTTAAATGACCCGCACTGCGGGTTAGGTTACCCGCACTGCGGATTATTTCTGTGTTAGACTTTTTCTGAAAATCTGTCAAGAATTTACTAAGTTCGCACTGCGGGTTGTTTCTGTGTTAAATTTCATGTTCTGAAAATTGACTAAGTGCTGAGTGCGGGTCAGGTAACCCGCAGTGCGGATTGGTTAATCCGCACTCAGGGTGATTTTTGCCCTAAAACTCAAATCAAACCTTCTCTCTCTCCCACTTCGTTATTTTCACCATTTTTAAGTGATTTTCGCCAAGAGAGAAGATAAAAGAGCGTGTGGGTTTCCGTTTCTTTCAGACTTTCGATTGTTGCGAGAAATCGAGTTTGGAACTGAGTGAGCAGCTGAGGATCTCTCCGAACTCTCCTATTTGGTATTTCTTTCTCTCTTTCTTTCGAAACCTCAAATTTTCTCGATTTCTTAGATTCTCGTCTTAAACTCGAGATTTGTGTTCGAATTGCTCGATGACTAGTTCCTCTACACTCCTTGCTTATTTATTTGCCAATATTTTTCTGATTTCCTTCCAATTTGTGAAATCTGATTTCTAGGGTTTCGTGCCAAAACTGAAAGTTGGCATAATCGTGATTTGATTTGTTTAACCCGACCAATTAGACTTGTAGTCGGTAGGGTTGCTTCCTGATCTTGAATTTTTAGAACGTTTAACGGTTAAATTGAGGTTTTGACCAAATTAGGGTTTAACCAATCGGTAAATTGAATTGATCCGAGAACCAAAGTAGTGAAACGGCGATTGATGGTTACCAAAGTGAAATGGTATATGGCTAGAGGGCCCAGATGCAATTGTGCACGTTATATGAGATTTTTAATAAGAAAGAAGGAACCGAAAAGAATCGATACCAAAACATAAGAATTGATTTAGGACTGTACAAACCTTAAGTAAACGTATAGACCACTGAACCCGAATTAAACCAAGTAAACGTATAATATAGGTGTAGGCTCGGTTGAGCAAGACTTACCGAGACAGTTCGAGACGCCCGATCCGTAGCTAAGCGGTACGCTCGTCTTAAACAGGTGCGGGATTCTTGGACTTGTTTGATACTTTATTTTCAAGAATTAAACTGTTTATTCATTTGTCATGTTGAATATCATTGATTGCATCTTTGAATTGTGTAGAGCATGTGCATAGCCCAATCAAATTCAACTCGAATTGATGTGACTTGAATGATTTGCATGCTGGTATGGTTTTAAGTTGTGTCGATCTATTATGATATGATTTGATATGATCTAATTTGATTGAAAGTCACCACGATTGGATTTGGATATGTATGTGAATGGATTTACGAAGTTAAGCACTTGGATCCAATGAATTTGCCAAGTCGGGCTGTATGCTGACTTGGATTCCCAGGATCCTAATGGCCTTAGGTGAACGGCCCTCGATATTTCTAGTACCGGTTGGGACGAGGGAGGGTGATTATGTGATGATATGTGATATGTTATGATATGTGATTTGAGGTCGTGGGTGACTTGTGTAACGTCTGTGGCTCGGTGGTATTCTCCTACGTGTTAATGCATTTGGAAAGGTCAATTGAATATTACGACTATTGAAATGATTCCAAAGTGGATTTTCTTTATATGATTCGAACCATACCTTAATAAACTATTAAGCCAAGCGATTGCAGATGGCTGTCAGATAAAGGGTCCAGCAGTTGGCCATCTGTATGTGTCAATAACCCTACAGATGTGGGTTTGATAAAGGTTTAGCTCGAAAGAACATCTGTAATTGCTACAAGCCCTAATGAATTGAGTTATGAATCGAGTTAAGCCAAAATATATGTTGTGTTTGAAATTCATCTTGGAAATTCCGTAAACTGTGTTGCAGGTTGATTTAACTGTTGTCGTGCATTGGCATTCTGTTATTTATGATTATATGTATCTGTTTGCATTGTTTATTGTTTGGGTTTCATTTTTGAATATAGAGTTTGATTGCAAGTCCAATAATTCATATGTGGCAAATTCGCACTGAGAATTTATTCTCACCCCCACCTTCAGATTATTTTTACAGGTACGGGTGCGATTGATTCCGGCGAGGCACGCGAGTAGTAGGCCTTACAGTTTACCATTTACTTGACCCTAGTTATGTTTTGTTGTGTAGTTTAGGTAGGCCTCGTGGTTGATATCCGGATGAGATACTTTTGTTGTATTATATTCTGACCAGACTGTGTACTCTGATTATATATATTAGAAACTTGTTTTATATTTTTTGTTGTTTTGGTTGAATTGTTAATTGTCTTGTAAGCATACATGGCATTGTATGCTTACGGCGGGAGACTGTTACGACCCGTGGCCGCGGGGTGTGACAGGCTCCGTTCCATCTATTAAAATTTCAGAATGGGCTATAGGGGGGCAATTTGAATTCCAGAGAGGGGCAGAGGTCCGAAAAGAAGATTTTTAACACTATTTTTAAAAATTCAGCGGGGGCAGCTGACCCCCCTGTGCTACAGTAGATCCGCCCCTGTCTCTTACGTCTGTTTTGGTGACACCGTATTATATTTTATATTTTTAAAATTTAATTAGTCAATTGAAATTGTTCAATACGATGAATATGTTAAAATGTATTTGCATATCAAAATTTATATATTTAAAAAAAAATTAGTATTTATTAAGATGGATACAAAAATTCAAAGGTCTGAATATAGCGATTTTGTTAAATACTTAATAAATAGTAAAAATAAAAAATATATAATTTGATATGCAAGCACATTATGTTGAACAGTTTGGATCGACTATTAAAACTTTGAAAACTTTGAAAATAAAAAGTATAATTCATTGTCACAAAAAAAGCGGCCATTTTTATTAATATCCCTGAAACAATTAAAAAAATTACAATTTTGCTACAGTACGTGTACAGCAATCGCTACAGTAAATGAACAGTACGCTACACTAAATATACGGTACAGTAAATGAACAGTATGCTACAGTAAATGTACGGTACGCTACAGTAAAATGTACGGTACGCAACAGTAAATGAAACGGTCAAAAATAACTACAGTAATTACTAATTATCAACAATAATGACTAATTATCAACAGTAATGACTAATTATCAATAGTAATAACTAATTATTATAATTAAAAAACATACCTATTCACTCAATTTCTCGCCTCAAGCGAAATTCTCAGAATGGAACAGCAGTAAATGCACAGTCTCGGAACGGCTTCTTTCTTCTTCTTTTTTCTCTTTTTTTCTCTTTTTTTCCTCTTTTTTTTCGGCAGAAAGGATGGGGGAGAAGAGGCAGAGAGGAGGGGCGGCTTACGGGTGAACACATGGGCAGTGGGGCGCCAGATGGGGGGGCGCCTCACTTGGCTTATGGGGCGCCATAAGGGGGGGCGCCTCACTGGTGTTGTGGGCCGCCATTTGGGCCGGCGCTCCATAGGATTTTTTGGGCCGCCCGAGGCCCAGGCGGTCAGGGCATAATTAAAAAAAAGTTGGAGGCAGGGGCATTTGTAAAATTTTCAATTGTTTCAGGGATATTAATAAAAATGGCCGCAAAAAAAAGTGTAATTGGATCCCTCCTCTTTTATAAATTCATATCACCAACTCAAATTTTGATTTTAATCCAGAGTCAGTGGCGGATCTCAGTGTTTTAGAAAGGTGGTTAAGCGATTTTAAAATTTTAGTTATATGTATTGAAATTTAATTAAATTTATTTTTTTTAGAATTTTTTATATAGTGCAGTCCCCCCTCAATAATAATTAAATGTATACTTGTAGTCTAATTGTTAGAGTTTATTCTTGCACATGAAAGATCTTCAGTTTAAATCTCACCCACTACGTTATACATTTTAATTTAATTTTTGGACCCTCTATCAAAGTTTTCTAGTTCTGCCTCCGAAGCGTTGGATATGCTTTGACATAAATATTGAAGGGTTCATGCATTTTACTTTGGACCATGGCCTGAATTTGAGTTTTCTCAAAGGATCAAAAGAGTTCCAGACTCATTTTTTATGCTTACGTTTATATAAATTAAAAATATTACATATTTTAAATTTAAAATATAAATTAAACTCGTCTATGTTTATGCTTGTGCCCAAGAAAAATCATAAATTAAAAATGACGGAATACATTTTCTAAAGTGCTTTTGTCAATCTCACCATGGAAAGAACTTGTCTTTGAATTTATGACCATGAATGTGATAACCATAAAGCTACCGTACTATTTGCAAATGTTTATTTTTTAAAAGAAATATTGTTTGAGCTAGAGCTTTTTCAAATCAAGTAATCAACCAAAGGACTGAAGAAGCTAAATATTGACAAAAATGGAGAACTGAACAAAATATTCTCATTATATAACAGATCGCCGCAACAGGAAGGATATTTAAAAAAAAAAAAAAATCAAAACTATCATCTACAGGTAGAATTAATCATATAAGCAATATGAAAGCTATAATGCTACTGCTAAGTAGCACAACAAACCATGAGGTTGATCTACAAAATTCTTCGTCATCTGTTACTGTGAATTTACATACCCGCGCTATAGTGCCGGAAAGTAATTTTGAAATTGCCAAGGACCAAAATATAAAACAGACAAATATGGCAGCTAGCCCCTTATTCTCCATTTCTAACTGCCTTTCTTTCACCTTCTCAACCTCTGATCTGCAAGAGATAAAAGTGTTGTCAGTATTTAGTATTTACAACATGTTAGAGGGTACATTCTGCAATAAAAAATTTCAAGGGAGATATTTAAATTAGGTCCAACCTGAGTATATCACTGTCTTTGAGATACTTCTCCATTTGTTTGGAGACAATAAATTTCCAGTCCGTTATATCTCCAAGTTCATTCACCTACACATGAACAAATCAGTAAGACATGAACAAATTATAAAGTATGACAAAAGGAAATTTTCAAAACATCAGATTCTTTTTTCTGATCAGGTTTATCCAAATTAAACAATCAACATGCACATTTATAAAAAACACCACTTCAGAAGTTAATCAAAAGAATGATATAACTTACAAGAGTTTCTTTGCTCGCTTGGAGACCCTTAATCTCTGCCTTCAATAAATTCAATAGCAAATCGAAGTTTGCCATGTCACCATCAAAATCTTTGAAAATCTGTCCATACCGACTGTTCAATTCCTCTAGATATCTCTCCAAAACTGAAAAGTTTAAATCTAGCTTCTGAACTTTCTGCATTAAAACCTTTAGTACCGTATCTCCTGGTATTCTTCCCACCTGAAGAGCCTTTATGTCTGTTACCGGGTCAGGCACCGGTTTTACTACTGGGTCGGGTAAGGGTTTCCCTGTTGGATCCGGTACAAATTGTTTTTTTATTTCATTATCACGGTCTTTTTCTAAATCTTCAAAGTTGTTAATCCCTTGTCTCGGTTCATCCCTTTCAACATTTTCTTTTGGCGGTACAGGTACAGTTTCATTTACTTCCTCGTTATTTTCCAAAGTTTTGCTTTTCTCATCAGAGATTAAATTCTCTAACATTCTCTCAACAGCATCCACCCCATAAACCTCAATCGAACTCAGTGTACAGTAAAATTCAGATCCGTAATGGCTCAAAAGATTAAATTTCAAATAACGGACCCACCTTGGTTCTGGTAGATTGAATCTCTGTTCGTGCTTTGAATTTTGGGCAAGAAATTCACCTATATAGTCCCACTTTTCCGTTGGGTACACCAAGCTGCTAAAAACCTCAAACTGTCTCAAATTCGATGAATAATGCTCAAAATTTGCGATTACAATCATATCCACTAAGGTTTCTTCAGACAATTCTATAATGACAAATTTGCCCTCGACTGAACATGGGTTACGGAGATACTTATCTTTATCTTTATCCAATATGTTTGAAGCACCTTTCGCTTCTTTGTTGAATGCTAAAACCTTTGCTCCTTTGGATTGAGAGGCGTAGTTATACTCCTTACCACCAGGTTCTACACGGCGTATCACTGTACGTTCTGTACCAGTCTGGCTAGGATTGGTTTTGCCCTTGGAGTTAATTATTGCCTTGCTTTTGAACTCATCTAACGGGAGAGGGGTGATTCGAGAGATTCTCTCGGTTCTCTGACCATTCATTTCTCTTTCTTCCTCCTTTGTTTCTTTGTCTTCCACCTTTTTCACTTTCTGTTTTTCCTTCATTTCTCTCTCTTCTTCCACTTTTGCTTCTATCGCTTTCTCCTTTGTTTCTTGCTCTTCATCCTTTGTTTCTTGCTCTTCCTCGGTTTCTTTGTTTTCTTTATCTGGCATAGTTCCAGGCTCACTAGCTAGCCCTTCATTTTTCGGTAGAATAGGTTTAGGAGAAGGGGTGTTTTTCTCATTTTCACCGTCAGAGAGGAGTGCATTTTGGTAAACCTCACTCTCAGGGATAGCAAGATTATTTTCGTACTTCTCACCCCGAGTACGGGTATTTTCATAATTGTTGTTTGGAGCAGAGTCAAATACATTTAATTTCTCTTCTTTGGGCGAGATGGATTGAGGAACAGCATCATGCAGTTCATCTATAAAGTTAGATATTTTAATATTTCAGTCCACATTGATAAGTTAACTGACTATACTGCAATTATTAATATATAGACAGAAATACACAAAATTAGAACTAAAACATAAACATTGAACTAGGAAAAAATAATTGGTTTCAAAATACATTCGAGGTAAGGATGGTAAACAAACCAATCTGACAATACTAAATATATATATGCAAGTACAAAACCAAACAATAGTCAGTTGTTATTGAAAGATAAAAACCTACTTAGTCAAAAGTCTTCAATTACGTAGAACCAATAGATATTGTTTGAATACATATAAACCGTACAAACAAGTTCATTGTGCTCAGATATTATTATTTAGATAAGGAGACTTGAGTAATTAACCATTATATGACAAAATCAAAGTTATGTAATGCTTTCATGCTGATACCAACCACCAATAAAATAATAAATGATTATGGTTTGATGACATTGACCATGTACCAAAATTACAAGAAACAAAAAAAAGAGGAACTTGGAGGTATGGATAAGAAACTCCAATATTATTTTTTAACTAAGAGATTAGCAAGGTTCAACTCATAATAAAAAACAGGTATGATACTAGCTTTCATGGATGCAACTAACTTCAAATGAGAGAAAGAAAATCCATTGCCTTAATGACATAATCCACACACAATAAAAATAACAGAGAAAAGGAAAATTACCTCTATGCCCATTACCATGGCTGATGAGAGAACTGAGCATAAAAATGAGAACCCATAAAAGGAGGACTACAGAAAGAGATTTGTAAAGCTTTTGTTTCTCGACAGTGCTGGTTTTCTCTAAGGCAACGGCTCTTCTTTGGAGAAGAGCTCTGCGAGACCTCTGCATTGCGCATCAATAGTATTTCTTTCACATCTGCATTATTCAAATCAGAAGATGTAACCATTAACTGCAGGAAATGCAATACAAGAACTCTCCATTCGAATCAAGATTGAATCGAATTGAGTTCCTTACAATTTGTTCAAGCTCAATCAGAAAATAGTATTAAACTGCATTACTCCTTGGCTCTACCTCTGTAAAATAAAAAAATTGTTCCCCTAAAATTTAAAAAAGAATGAAATTTGTACTTTTGTGACTTAGCTTGCAAGAAAAAACCTCAGCGAGAAAGAGGAGAGTAAATTTTACCTATAAATTGATTTCCTCTTCCACAGTGCTAAATTAAAATGCAAAAGATCTTGAAAACCAGCATCTGGCAACAAAGACGGAGCGAGAGCGCGACAAGATATAATTCATTGTTTCTACCATGGTTTGGAAAATCTATCGGCAGCCACGATCCGACTGTTCGTTTATGGAGTTGGGACAAACTGATTCTTCAGATTAGATCTTTCACCGATTCTTTAAAGGCAAAGGCGCAGGTAGATGCGATTGATTGATGACCAGAAGAGGTATTTGGGATCGCGTGAAGTATGTTTCGTGAATTGAAAGAGAAGGAGAAAGAAAGATAGATAATGGGTTTGTTCGCCGGGTTTGAGGGGCCCGATGGTCAGACAGGCGTTTTATTAAAGAAAGGAGAGCCCGAGAGACTGAGAGAGAGAGAGAGAGAGAAGCGTTTTTATTGGAGAATTGGAAGAGGCAAGAGTGACGTTGGGACTTGGGGCAGATGAACAGAGCAATTAATAATTGTGATTTTAAAAAGAGTAGGGATAAATATGTGAATTTTCTTTTCACGGAAGCAATGGGGAATTTTTTTTGTAAATCATAATTAGAAAAAATATATATATTTTTATAAAACTAACATGATTAAAATTTTTTTAATTATAAGAACCAAAATGTCATTCAATTCAGAATATATATTTTTTTGGACTAAAATGACAATTCGGTCTCAGATATTTTCATAATTTTTAATGTATTTTTTTTTCTTAAAATATGTAAAAACGCATGGGACTAAAATAACAATTTGGTCAAAAAAAAAGGACAGAAATGACATCTTGATTCTTATGATTTGTAAAAAATAAAACAATCAAATTGATTTGGTAAAATTTATTTTTTATTTGGTTTCTAAAAATAATTCAGCAATGGGGGTTTAACCGTTTAAATGCTTGAGATTTCCTTAACGCCTCCGAGAATTGGGGTCAAGATTTTAACAGAGTATATTTGGCTTTATACAGCGCATATTCTATAGAATCAAAACAGAATTTCATACGGTTCATGCGCTGCATGAAGCTAAAACTGCTCTGTTAAAATCATTACACGAGATTTGAGAAGGCTAATGGGGGATGGATGGAAATATCATGGGAACTAATAATGAATCTGGTTGTACAATAATTTGATTTGGTTTCATTAGGAGTTCACCTTTGCTTTGCTCATCTCAAATCAGGGAATTTTATTTTTGTCAGAATCTTTTAGATTATTTCTTTCCTTAAAAAATGTTTTAGATTATTTCAAATTCAACATTATACAAAACTTCTAATTGATTTGTCAAAACAAATTAAATACTCATTATAAAAAAAATTTATACAAACTTTTAATTGATTTGTCAATGCAAATAAAATATTCATTTGATGATTTCCAAGTAAACATGTCTTTACATAATTAATAAATCGATTACTTTATTCCAAATAATTTTGAGAAATCTGTGACAGACTACACTTTACATTTGAGGTTTTTTATTTAATAAACTTATATTCATGTTATGGCGTGGAACTAGGGGTGAAAACGGGTCGGATATTATCCGTTCGTATTCGGATCCGTATTCGAATTTTTGCGGATTCGAATATTCGGATACGGATAGTTTCCGGATTCTGATACGAATACGGATATTATTATTCGAATACGGATACAAATTCGGTATCAATTTCTAAATCGGATACGAATACGAATACGGATAATTATCCGTATCCGAATATTTTGTCTTGTCGGATATCCGGATTTTTGGATTTCCTATTTTGTTGTATCATGTTTCTCAATTATAACTTCCCGCTCCACTTCTTGACTTTATCTCACATAACACCGACAGATGCACAAAACCCTAGATATGATTTAGGCGAAATTGTTCGATGCGATTTAGAGAGAAACCTTCAACGCCATTTAGAGCGACCGAGGCGAAATCCTTCACCACCGACGCGATTTAGAGAGAAACCTTCAACGCGATTTCCATCCGACATCCTTCAAGGTAAATAAAATATCTCAAGATAATCAAATATTTTTCGCCGTTGATCAGCGTATTTCTCAAAAAAAATTGCAAGTAGTGGCACTGGGGCCATGCGACCCATGCCACGCAGCCATCTTTGCCTTTCTTTATTGTGAAATTTGCCTTTCTTTATTTTGAAAGTTTTAATATTTGACTAGGTACGTATTTTAATAAAAAATATCTCAAGAGAAATATCTCTTCTAGGAAACAAAGAAACTGTGATAAAAAAAGTACAAGTTTTGTCTTTTATCAAAGTTGCTTAAATTATATAACACACATAAAAAAAAACTAAAATTCATTTAAGCCTCATTACTTGCAATCTGTATTATACCTGATTATCTAATTTTCAATGTGTATTATACCATTGAGATTATTTGCGAAACAAGTTCCTTTCCTGGTACAGCTATAGCTTTGGACACAATTAACCACCTTTATTATTTAATTATTTTAATTATGCTAGCTGAATGAAATTAATGTAGAAAAGTTATTTGCAAAAATAGTCTAATTCTTCTAATTTTTTAGGTGTTTAGTCTAAATGGCATCATCGAGCCGACTTGTTGAAAGCGAGCCGCCTCATAATTTGGCTCCAACACTTACTGCTAATGTTAATATTGATGGTGCTACAAATGAAAACCAACCTAGTAAAAAGCAGAAGAAACTGAGTTCAGCAATTTGGGATCATTTTACTAGAACTGAGATTGGCACTAGTGTAGTAGATGGAAAGAAGCTGAAACATTTTACTGCAACTTGCAAGGTTTGCTCTCAAAAGTTTGTAGGAGATAGCAATAAGGGAACTACACATTTATGGAATCATCAAAAGGCAAAACATAGCCGTTGTAAGGGGCAGAGAGTTCTTAATACAAATGTAGAAACATTCAAGTATGATGAGGAGTTGAGCCGTAAAAAGTTGACACTTGCTATTGTCATGCATGAGTATCCATTTCGTATTGTTGAGCATGAGTATTTTGTAGACTTTGTCAAATCCCTCCGTCCCTCTTTTCCAATGAAATCACGGATTACTTGTAGAAAGGAGATATTGGATATGTTCAAGGAAAAAAGGGAGAAGGCTTATCAATTCTTTGGTTCACTTTCATGCCGATTGAGTTGCACCATGGATTTGTGGACTTCACGTCAGAATATGAGCTACATGTGTGTGACAGCTCACTTCATTGATGAAAATTGGATTATGCAGAAAAGAATCATTAGGTTTATGCGCTTGCGAGGGAGGCATTCGGGTGCAAATTTATCTCAAGCGGTTATGAAAGTGTTGTTTGATTGGAACATTGATAAAAAAATGTTTTCAATTACATTAGATAATGATAGTGCCAATGGTGTGTGTGTGAGGGATATGACCATGCGGCTCACTCAAAACGGAGGCCTTTGTTGTGATGGAAAGCTCTTTCATGTGAGATGTGCCGCTCATATCATTAATCTTGTTGTGCAAGATGGGATAAATGTCATAAAGAAAGGGTGCGATAGCATACGAGAAGTGGTGGGGAAAGTGAAAAACTCTTCTATAATGCGGGAAGAATTTGAGAATAGAGCTAAAGATTGTAAGCTAGATACAAGGAGAGCACTTTCTTTGGATGTCTCTACTAGGTGGAACTCGACCTATATGATGCTAAGAGATGCTATCTACTACCGAAAGGCACTTGAGAGGATGCACATCCTTAACCATGCATGGTTTCCTAATTTTCCTTCAAGTAGTGAGTGGCAAGAGGCAATTGAGTTATGTAAAATTTTAAAGAGCTTCAATGCAGTGACCGAGATTCTCTCGGGTATTTCTTATCCAACCTCTAACTTGTTCTTTTCAAGATTTTGTGAGATCAAACTCAAAATTAGAGCATGGCTTAAAAATGAAAATCCAATTATTGTTCAAATGGCTTCATCAATGAAGCTAAAATTTGACAAGTATTGGGATCAATCAAACATTGTACTAGCAATAGCGTCTTTTCTAGATCCACGCTCTAAGATGGTGTCGATTGACTTCTTTTATCCTCGGATTTATCAAAACGAAGGACATAATGAATTAACAGAGTTCAAAAGGGTTTTAAAAGAGATATATGGGGAGTATGTATTGAAGTACCAAAGTAGTGTAGAACAAGCAACACAAACTGGTGGGGGTGCTATTCCAGGTGATAACTCGGGTGATGATGATGAGGATGGGGACAGCGAATACAATCAGTATTTGTTGGAAAGAAGTCAACCATGGAAGGTAAAATCTGACCTAGATCGGTACATAGAGAGAGATGCTATTTTGTGCCCCCTAGGTCTAGAGTTTGATGTACTTGCTTGGTGGAAAACAGAAGGTAAAGAATACCAAATCTTATCTAAACTTGCTCAAGATGTGTTGGCTGTACCGGTCTCGTCGGTTGCTTCAGAGTCTGCTTTCAGCACCGGTGGCCGTGTTATAAATGCATATAGAAGCAGTCTAGACTCAGAAGTTGTTGAAGCGTTAGTGTGCATACAAGACTGGGTTAGAGGCAATAAGAAAGGTGATGTTTTCTTTTATAGTTAAATCAATTCTTTTATTTAGTTATATTGAAAAACTAACAATTCTGAAATATTTTAGTAGCAAGTGTGGTGATAAATGCCACTGGTGAATAATGAATCATGGGTCAGGACTTTAGGGGTATCAGTATTGAAAAATTAACAATTCTTTTATATTAATTATGTGGTTTTGTGATTATATGCAGTTAACTATATTTATGAATATTTTTTTGAACCTTTATGAAAACTTGCAGAAATGTAATCATAGTAAACAGAGTTATAGATCTGTGCATATCTCTAAGTGAATTGTACAAAAATTTGTATATGTAATAAAATATGCAATTTCAGGTTGTTTGTATATTTTATTAATTGAATTTTAATTTCAGATCGTGTGACATCAATTCTTGATTTTATTGAGGAAATGGAGGGAGGAGGTGATGAAACTTGCTCTGAAGATGGTGATACTGCTTGATATGCTAACGTGATTGAGTTATCTCTTTTTTGTTGCAGAATTATGTAATTCTAAGTTTGGAGAAAAAGAAAATTGAATGATATTCTCCTTTTTGTTTTAGAATTATCTGTTTTTTGTTTTGATATCATTTTGATTGATATGCTAAATTGAAGATTCATCAGTAAATTGATATCATGATATATGTTAAATTTGTACTCTTTTAAATTTGTGTCAAAGCCTCTACGGTACTATCAGTATGCACGATATCTTTGATTGATATTCTAAGTGAATAAATTGATATGCTATAATGCTAACATGATTGTTATACAATCATGCTAAATTTTACTTCTATTTTTAACGGGGAAAACTAATTTGTTATGTTAATTTTGTTGTAATATATATATCCGAATTAGGAATTCGATTTATATTCGTATTCGTATTTGTATTCGACTAATATTCGATTCGTATTCGTATCCGATTAATATCCGATCCGTATTCGTATCCGATTAATATCCGATTCGTATCCGTATTCGGAAAATAAAAATGGATACGAATATGATTTTATCACTATCCGATCCGTATTCGATCCGTTTTCACCCCTACGTGGAACTGATTTAAGATGAATTGAGCTTTATCTAATGTTGGATGAAGATAAAAAAAAAATTGTGGAGGGACGAATCAAAATTTAGTACCCAAAACATAGCCAACGCTCTACAGAATTATTTAAAAAATTGCAAATGCATATAATTTGAAGACTTTATTAAAAGAAATGTCACAATCATACTTGAGTTTGTAATTTATATTAATTAATATAGGAGCTTCTGCCTTATCGTTAAAACAAAAAAATAATACAAATACAAATACTAGCGTATGAAAATTGTTTGGTATTGGCTATCAAGTTTACAAATTTGTTGCCTTATTTCCGGTGTTTTAAAATGCGGTTTTGCTAATGCATGAGAAGGCCACTGCATACCGCATATGCGGCATGCGGTTGCATATGTGAATTTATATGCGGAAGTGCATGTGCAGTTTTACTATGCTTTGTTAAATAAATATAGATAAAATAAAAACTAATTTATATCTAAGGACTTGTTTAGTTTAGTACTCAAGTAATTTATGATCTTTATCATATTATAAAGGTTACAAATTATAATCTCCTCTACAGCAAAATAATTTTTTGATTTTTTTTAAGTTTACATGAACTGTATATGTATTCGTATATTCAAAACCACATAAATTTAACTATATAAGATTTTGTATGTAAAAGACCACTGCAGCCGCATATACGGTCCATACAACTGCATTTTAAAACAGTAATTATTTCAACGGAGAGATTTGAACCCTCTTTAAAAAAAAATACACACATAAGATTCACTAAAAAAATTAGAATCGGCAGTTAATTGACTTTTCCGCGTCCATTAAATGCTTTAAAGTGGGAGAATGTTATTGTGATTTGTGGCCCATTGAATTGAATATACGGTCGTGAATAAATAATACAAACACCAGAATGCTGAGTTGGCCTAAGTTGGAACGAGCAGTCATTCGGTCATTTGAACTTTCAACGGCTTAAAATTTCTTAAGGCCAAATCAACGGCTGGGGATGTCGGCAATGACGTGGAGATCTCTCAATCTCCGTGTGGCCATGTGGGACAGCGATGATTGCAAATTTAAACTTAAATTAAGGCAATCAAACCCAAATTGTCCCCAGCGACGCGTCGTTGTGGATTCGCATCCCCTAAAGTAACACAAAGTTTAAGTTTATAATCACACTGTTTGATCATAATCCGCATAAATATTAAAGAGGACCGCCAATTTCAACTTAGATTGGATCAGTGTTTTAAAATACAGTTTTTTTCATACATGTAGAATGTCACTGCATACTGCATATACGACATTTGTATGCAGAAGTACATATACAATTTTACTATACTTTATTAAAAGAAATATAAATAAAATAAAACTAATTTATATCTAAAAACTTGTTTAATCTAGTAATTTGTGCTCTTTATCATATTATAAAGATTATATATTCTAATTTTCTCCACAGCATAATAATTTTTAGATGTTTTTTAAGTCTACATGGACTGTACATGTGTTCTGTATATGGAAGACCACTGCATAAACATATGCGGCCTCATATACGGTCCATGCAGCTGCATTCTAAAATCGGATTGATCCAGATTCTAATCGGACGGTACTGATCCAAACACAAATTTTGAGGTATTTTAGGGGATCAAACCATGTCGACTGTAACCTCTTAGCTGGCATTTCTTGGCTGGAAAAACGCCAACGGTAACGTAACATCAGTACAGGGCCCCACTCACCGTCCGCCATGTAAGCCCCGTACGAAGGTCGATTCAAAATTTCAAATTCTTCTCTCTCTCTTTCTTTGAGCGTAACATTTTGGTTAATTCCTTCTGTTTTATTCCCTGGAAGTTGTTTTAAACTTTAATTTGGTTTTAATTATATCCATCTAAATTGGAGGTGTCCATTGTAAGAGAGTGAATGTCTCTTAAATGTTGCAATTTTATTATTATTATATTTTTTTCAAAAAAGGGCTGTTAGTTCAGCATTATTTGTTTACATTAAATATTAAATATTGTATTTGTTTAGTTTAGTTTTTAAATTAAATTTGCCTTTCTCCGTAAGAAATAAATATCTAGATCTGTATAAAATATCGTATTTGTTTTAAGTCTAAGAGAAAGAGATACTTAGGCTGTGCTTCAAAAACAGTGTGTGGAGAGGAAAGAGAAGGAACAGGGAGAAAGGTGATCAGCGCGTCGCTTACCTCCGAATAGTGTTTCGTACACCTCAATTTGAGAGTAACAAATCTCAGCAAAATACACAACGTTGTTACTTTTGAACAGTGACAGTTCCCTTATGTTTTCCTCTGCTACCTCTTCTCTTCTCCGCTTCTAGAGAAAATGATGAAATCCGGACATCTTATGGTCTGGTCGCTCTTCACCTCCTCTCCTGTTCAATTTTTTTAATGAAGACCTCTTCCCCTCTTTTAGAACATAGCCTTATGGCATCGACCAAATCTATCCAAACAACTTTATCAAAATTTTGTGGACAAAATTATAATTTTGACTATTAGCAATTTTGTTATGATTCTTTTGCTGGGTTTAACCTAGATTACTTCCTAAATACTTTCTTCTTGCAGTTCATAATAAAATTCTTAAGTACAAAAAAATGTGCAAGTGCATGTTACTATTAAGATATAAAAAAAAATCTTCAATAATACTCAACAATTTTCAAAAGTGGATCTCTTGAAAAATCAGGAAACATTAAAAAATTGTTTAGCTTTAGTTTGTGAACATTGTATTTGGAGCCATTTTGTTCTTTCTATGATATTGTTTGAACTTGCAAAATGAAATCCACATTCATTGTTTAGTATCTTTTAAAAAAAAAAAATTAGAACAAATTTTATTGAAAACTGAAAAGAAAAATTATATGTTTCTGCTTATTGAACGTAGGAAACAAAAAATTAAAAATATCAATGATATATTTGGTTTACCCCAAAATAAAATAGCGTACGCATTCTTAATTTGATTGAGATAATATTATGCCTTTTAATTTATCTATGCAAAAGATAAAGAATCAAGGTTTTTTTTTTAATAGCAAAGCGTACCTCACAAAGCACCTATTTCAATTTTCTATTAAAAAACAATGTAAGTCGGCATTACTAAAATCCATCTTTTTCGACCTCACAAAGCACCTATTCCATTTAAATGTCAATTAATAATAAAGGTAGAATAGCACGACAGCTATAATGCCCGCTACCAAAACAGTACCAAACAATCAGTGCTAAAAACATTCACCATGCTTAGAATTTATTAAAGAAGAACATCCATCATGTTTCATTGAGACAAGCTAGAAATCTCATAAAGTCATACTAAATTATGATCCAAGCTTGCTTTAAACTTTAGCAATTGTGAATTTGTGATGAGTTGTTTGTTTGGATTCGAGCCTATTCTCCACTGGAAACCTTAAAAATATGGAAATTTAGAATGTGATAAAGACGAAAGCTAATAAATTATAGGAAAATATACGAGTTATTTGATAAATATCTGTTTAAGTTGTTCTCTTTACTCAAAATAAATAAATGTTATACCGGTTTAAAAGAAGTCAGGAAGACAAGAACACAAAACGTAACAAATTCGGATCTCATAAAGTAACTCAATTTTGAGTTTGAATCCAAACCATCCAATCTACTCTAACACAAATAATAAAGAGACTGCATTCCACTTCATATCTAATTAGTTTGAATTATAATCGGCCGGATCCGAACTCAAAATTTGAGTTACTTTAAAATATCCAGACCCAAACTGGGCCCCTCTAGGAGGAATAGGGGTGGCAACCAACTAGCTTAGAGTTCGAGCTAAAAATTACAGCTCGAAATTGTCATGAGATAAACTCAATTAGCTTGCGAACTGACGAGCTAGTTTATTAGATCTATTTAGATCTTGTTTTTAAGAAGAAAATAAATTCTTCAAATTTTTTGGACCGAACTGGATAATATAAAATGCACACAAATTCATACAAATTCACAAATTGATACCTAGTCGAGCTGACAAGAAAGCTAGATCTTAGTTTGAACTCGTTAAATATGGACCAAGCTAGTCACGATCTGACTCGTTCACAGCTCAATTCAGTAACAAGCGAACGAATCCAATACGAGTTACAATCGAACCACGAGCTATGAGCATTTTTGCCACCCTAAGGAGGAACATGTATCCTCGGCATTAACTCAAAATTTGAGTTAATACAGAGTTTGGCTAGTATAACATCAGTGTTATTTTAGTCTATATAACACCAACTATAAAATCTATCAAATCAACTTCGAACGACTAATTCAAACCGTTCAAACTGATTTACATTATGAGTGATGCGTTTTACATACAATCTTTTATATTTTCAAGTTATTTTAGTATCAAATCCAGCAGTAAAAATATTGAAAAATTAATGTATTAAAATTAACTTAAAAACTCACACATTTGACCGCTTGACTTAATACTAAATAAATTCGAAAAGTTATAAATTTTGCATGTAAACGCACAACTAATGAAGTAGATTGGTTTGAACGGTTTGGATTCACAGTTTGAAGTCGATTTGATATGTTTTAGAGTTGGTGTTATGTAGGTTGAAATGATACTGATGTTATACTAGCCAAACTCGTTAATATATGTTGATTATTTAATCAGGAACCAATCCGTTCTGAGATAGATTGCACGAGATCTTTTTAATATTCATACTGACATGAATTGGACGGTCCGGATTCATTTCTAGTAACTCGATTTTTGAGTTAATACAGACGATACGAGTTCATTTGGAATTAGAGAAGGAAATATGTGATACGTCGTGATGTGACGTGACAAACACTATGATTTGCTCACGTGACGTGATGTGACATGATTAAAATAGTGGCGGACGGTCACGTCACGTGAATAGTCATGTCACGTATAGTCATGATGGTGGTGGACGGTCACGTCATGTGAATGGTCATGTCACGTATAGTTACACTATGACCATACATGCCTTGACGTAGATTAGTCACGTCAAATATTTTTTATATTTTAATTTAAATTGTTGAAAATACAAAAAATATATAAAAAAATATGAAATTTTTTAAAACAAGTAATAATTTTATAAATTTTATTTTAGGAAATACAATTGGATATATGATATTTTTTTAAAAATTCAAATTACAAATATTTATGAGACTAAAATAGAGAAAATAAAAATCAGTATACATGAGTGCTAGTATCTCTAAACTTACAGTTAAAGAGAAATTTGGATATTCTATGTGTACTAAAAAAGTTAAATACTCTATGTTTTATACTATGACATAACTGATTTGCGTAACATAACGTGATATATAATTTTTACTTAACAATCACGTCACGTAAATAATTATCTCACGTAACACGTGAATCACATCACGTAATTCACATCACATAAAAATCAGTATACATGAGTGCTAGTATCTCTAAACTTACAGTTAAAAAGAAATTTGGATATTCTATGTGTACTAAAAAAGTTAAATACTCTATATTTTATACTATGACGTAACTGATTTGTGTAACATAACGTGATATATAATTTTCACTTGACAATCACGTCACGTAAATAATTACCTCACGTAACACGTGAATCACATCACGTAATTCACATAACATGATGTAAAATGACAACATTATGTAACATAATTGATTACGCCATAACTAATTTCCTTATCTATCCGGAACTTCATTATTCTCCGGTCTTGACTCTTGATTCCTATCACTGTATGGATATGATTTCAGCGGTAGAAGGTTTGACTCGCCGATCCAACGACCAATATCCCTACATATATGTCTCTCTGATCGGACGTATCCTGAGCTGTGCGCTGACACGGCACGTATCGGCCTCAACAAGAAGTGCTACAGTGAAATTAAATCCTCAGTGGCTCACTGGATCTGAATTCCTGGCTCACTGCTTTTCATCCATCTCTTTCCCCACTTCTTGGAGATCACTTGAGAGTTGCGGCGACGCACATGTCGCGAAGTACACCTTCGACGGTTTACATAGGTTAATATCTCTCCTTTTCTGTAATTCGTTTCTATTTGAATCCAGCTCTCATTTACTCTTTCTACTGCTTGCGATAGCGGCTTTCAATCGTGACCTCAGTATGTTTTCCTAGTTCTTTCTGTCCTCGGTAGCTCGATCGTATTACACATTTTAGGCTTTCGTAATCGGTTTTAGTTTCTCCTAATGGAAACCCTAGGTCAACCCGAATTTAGTACTTGTAGGTGATGCTATCTATAGCTGAAAATAAATCTAGCATCAAGCGAAATTGTGTAATTAGGGACCAGTAATATTGAAACCAATGGGAATCAAAATCTCTTTGCAAAGCAACTGGTAGTATGTTACTCAAATTTGCAACCAAAGGTAACCAAAACATTTAACAAATTGCTGGTATATTGACTGGGATGAGTGGACAGAGAAAGTGTGACATGAGAACAAACTCGAACAACAGTAATACGAGTTTTGAGAAAATAAAATAACTGTTGTATCCTTCTATGGATTTTGTTTTCTTGGTTATAGAATCATAATCAATTTCAGAAAGAATGAATTAGTAAAATGTGAAGCAATCACATTTCAAGTGATTTAATTGATTGATGTTCTCGTGATACAACACTTTGCATCACATCTTCAAAATTTTCACTAATTGTTTGATTTTTCGTCATTTTATCTTCTGATCGTGTTTCATTTATAGTTAATTTATTATCACATACTTGAATCTATTGGATTTGACATATAAAAAGATTTTGCAAGGATCTAGTAGAAGTAAGTTATCAAAGGATCTGGGAGATATGAAGAGAACAAAACCAAGCGCTTATCTTCTGAATGATAGAATAGCTAATTGGCTGTTCTAGTTTTCAATCTGATGCTCTCACCTCCTTTTTTTAATCTGTTTTCATTCATGTTTTTTCTTTTTGTAATTCTCTCTTAGTCCAAGTTTTGTTGGAGGTTTATTTTTTTTACCAAAGATTTGGATAGCTTGATAAAAGGTATAAATAAAGCACATTAACCATCTGAAATTAACTCTGATGGTATAGCTCTATTAGCTATGTAGTTTTCAATCTGATTATCTGAAATCCTTTTAATTTCTGTTTGTTCAATTTCTCTTTTGCTTCGAATACTCTCCTAATTTGGTTGGTTTTAGTGATTTATTTGCTTGTTACTATCATATTATGACTCTTTTGTATATTAGTTTTTAGTTTTATCTTTGTTCGGGATTGTCATATTATCCTTTTTTGGGATATGTACCAGAAAGAACTAAAGATTTTTTTTTTTTTTGGTTGCAAGAAATCGTTTTATTTATTTTTAATCTAATTCTCTAAAATGCCAAGGTGTGAAGTAAACAGTTAATGACAGTTGTACCCTATACTGTGCACATTTTTTTTATTAGTTTTTATGTGTATGTGCATATTTATTCTGCAAAGGTTCCCTTTTTCCTCTTTATGTGCCCTTTGTAATTTAACATACATGACATACATTATCTCCTTTCTAATAGGAAATTTGGATGAGAGAGTGTCTGAGAAGGTATTGTATGAAATTATGATACAAGCTGGTAGATTAGTAGATCTGCATATGCCTCGTGATAAGGAAACCAACAAGCATAAGGGATATGCTTTTGCTGAGTATGAATCGCCTGAAATTGCAGACTATGCAATCCGCCTTTTTAGTGGGCTTGTTCGCCTCTACAATCGACCTGCCAGATTCGCGGTTTGTCCCTTTTTTTGTAATTATTTTGCTTTTTTTTGTTTTATCTATCACTGTACCCAAGTTTTACCTTGTCAACAACATTCCGTGCTTTTTATATTTGCAACAATTACGAGTTGTTGAAAGCAAGGTTTGAATGCTGTCACCTTGATGTGGGGCTGAAATCCAAAGCCCCGCAAGAATAAATAAGCAGTACTGGCTATATATTACCCTATTTTTTATATACCAGTCTACTGAATCTCTTCATTTTTTTTTCTTTTTAATAAAATTGGCTATTCCTCTGATAATCCTAAAACATAAAAAGATTTTCATTCATAATAGAAAGAGTTTCTCTGAGTACAAAATAGTAAAAATTCTAGCTACTAACCCTTATCCAAATACTAACCTGAGATTAGAACCCACCAACAGGTAACTAACCCATGGTACCAGAGCCCCTCAGAGTAAACATTCATTTGTCTAAAGATTAAAAAAGAAACTAGTGAACATAAATCTGCTGGGCATCAAGAACAACCAAATTCAAAGCGAAAACAAACATAATAGAATGAAACAACTGGAAGTTCCTGGCAGGCAAAAGTAGTTTTAATTGAGATTGAAAATTTCAACCTTTTTTCCTGCCCAATAATATACTGTATACAATGCTAAAAGCACATGGACCTTTTAAAGGTTTTAACTACAACTCCTTGAAAACATATTCTATCTGACATCACAGTACCTGTAATTTTTTTCTAGTATATCAGTATTTTTTGAAAGGAATCACTGATATCTACGAGTCAGAGATCATCTATACAATAACATTGCAATCAAATATAAAATTTGTTAATCTAGCTACCCATAACCATAGAGCATGATAAATAAACAATAGATAATGTTTATATGAGAGCAAAACGAACATGAAGGTAAAAAATATTCTAATTTTGAATGGTGATGAGGTCTTACAAATATAATTAAATTCAGGGTGAATCCCCTCAAACTCTAACCAACTATATAGAGAATTAATAGTAAAACAGGCTTTTGGAGTCTAATCTCTTCAAAATGCTTTTGTATAATCTTAGAGCCAGATATCAAAAATCACTTGGCTTGTTGTATTGCATTAATTTGGGACTAGGAGTAAGATGCTTATTTAAGCTAGATGCGTCTTGTTCCCTTACCCCAATGTTAAAATGCTGTGTTGTTGACAAGGAATTTCTTGCTGATCATTTATGAGTATACACTCTTTTATTTAACAAATGTACTTATGTGAGCTTTCCATTTTTAAGTTGTCGGGTCAGGATAGACAAGCTGCAGTTGATAGCACCCCTCCAGTGACACCTGGATCATCTTCTCCTCAAGTACAAATTCCCGCTGCTTCTCGAGGTTGAATACATTTTTATATTACATTTTATCTTACACGAGTTTATCCAAGTAATTTGTTCTCATACATCATTTCTTTCATCTCTGTTTATGTTTTTATTTTTTATTTTTATTTTTTTTCCTTCCAGAATATGACCGGTTAGGAAACAATAATAGGGAGTCAAGCAAAGGAAGTTATGAATATACTAGACGTGTATTTGGTTCCGTGTTAGGGGATGCTAGGCGATCACATTCTGGTGTTTCTCATAGGCCCTAGTGCTTTTTTCAGCGTTATACTTTAGTACTAGATAAATAGCTTTTTAAGTAATGTGGGGAGGTCTGCTTGTGTTCATCATTTGTTATAATTGGAAAGAATGAAACAGACTGTTTTGTAACAATATATGGTGCTTACTTTAAGAAATGTTTTGTGTTCTTTTGTTTTGAACTTTTTCAGAAGTTGGGATGTCTGATGTGAACGGAGACTGATACGTGCATGCATATTGCATAGATCAAAGGTGTCTTTTTTCCAATTGAGCTGGATAAAAAGAGCTTGCAATTTTGTTCATTGTTTGAATATTTGATTCCAATTTTCCTTGTAAAGGATAGGTCTTGCAACGTTGCTTGGTAATAATGCTGTAAATAGATGTTAGTGTTCCATATGCACGGAGCTACATATGTGCCAAGAGGTACATGCAAATAGTGGGGGTTATTGGACATGAGTTTCTTTTCATTACAACAGATACAGGTACATGCGTTGTTGTTTTCTTAAAGAACCATCCCAAGCATAAACCTTGCTTGTATTAGTCTGTGTTGCTGGATAATAGATGCACTAAACCTTTAGTGGCCAAAATATTTTATAATTTTTCTTTAGTTGATTGAGAGAATGAGACAATAAGAGCACATCAAACTTGAGACTTCAAAGTGGTATAAACTAGACCAAAAATTGCAGCTGTTGTTGGGCTTTAAAAAAATCATGCTCACAAGTAAAAGTTGCACATAGGAAACAAAGCAAGGTTATCACATTGACCCCAACCATGAAGCCCGCCTGAAGGAATTAAGTGATATGATGTGAAATAGCTTTAATCCTTGGTATATTATAGTTGGTGCATAGGGTCAATTCTTAAGGATTTGAGTACGAACTTACGGGTTGTCAAGACTATGAAATACATAGATAGTATTCATGACAAAATAAGATTGAAAGTAATGGCGTGAAATTTAAGAAATTAAACAAATTGCTTTGAGGAGAAGACAACTAAAAATAGTGTTAACACATATATTATATGAATAATATTAAGCTTAGGTTTTTTCTGATTTGAGAACTGATACGAAACCTTTGCAGTATTGCCACAAGTGTAAATCCAGTTGATACACCATAAAAAAATATCATCAAAAATTCAATAATACAATTTGAAAACAGAGTTTAATGGTTCTGGTGGTTGGTCGATATGGTTTTATCCGATTAACTTGGTCGATAGGCTAACATGACTTGAAAATTACAAATTTTGATTTTGATTGATTAAGTGCGGATTCGATTTTGTTAGAGAAAAAAAAAAGAACAAAATCGATTCGACGTAAAGTATTTTTGTAAAAAAAATATTTTATATATAATAATATGTGATATTATTATAAGAGATGGGCTATGGTGCATTGGACCATAAATCACCGATTCAAAGTCCAAATGACCGATCCAAACTGTTCATCTTATTCTCCATATTAATATGTGCTTGGGGACCAAATTTTACATTTTTTAGAATTTGTTTACTATTTATTAAGCCACTTTGAAAATCGCTGATCCGGTGGTCCAGAAAATTTTACTGTTCATCCAGATTTTCAGATTTTCAATAAATCTAAAAAAATAGTAAAAAAATTTCAAAAAATGTAAAATTTTATCTCCAAGTACATATTAATATGGAGAACAAGATGAATGGCTTGGATCGGTCATTTGGATTTTGAATCGGTGATTTATAATCCAATGCACAAAGGTGCCTATGCATTGCAATGCACCATAGTCCATCTCTTATTATAATATACCATGTTATTTTGCTACTTTTCTTTTTTATTTAGAATATATTCTATATTGTATTTTCCCCTTAATTGTGTTAACATTATATAATTGATTAGTCATTAACTAAAATATTTAATCTGAGCACCCTTCACTTAACCGCAGTCCTGAATTTGTACCAAATATAAAGAAGAGATTGGTACGTAGCATGACTATGCTTTGTACCAAACATAAATGTGGCCATAGCTCAGATGATGCATAAAAACTGGCAGCAACTAATGTATCCTTATTGTGAGAAAATTTACTTGCACATACGGAATTATCAACATTTGGAATTTTGGGCATTATATTTAACCAATTCATATATACTTCTTAGATTAGCATTTTCTATTTTAACATTTATTACTGTCAAGCTGGAATTGTTATGACATAGAAAGATGTATGGTAGCTCTTCCAAGCATCAAATGAGTCTGAATTTATGTGCCTAAAGATAATAGCAATAACATATGATGGGAACAAAACTGAAAGGGCGGTTGGTATTTGTCAGAATGTAATTAAATATTTATGTCAAACAGCTGATGACAACATATCTAAGAGAAGTCAAAGGAACATTAACAATTAAGTAACCAGTATTATTTATTAGAGCAAGTACTATTTGATTTCCTTCTTCTTTTAATAGTTTGACAAAAGCATCTCAGACTTATGCGCATTCGGGATCATGCTGACTTCAAAATACCAAATTAGCAGCTAAAACAAGAAAATAAGAAGAACCGAGCCGGTGCACAAGCCCAGTGGACCGAGTCTATCGAGTAATTTATTATTCTACATCATTATCAGTTTCAGTCTAATTTTCTAACATATGTTTGATTTTTTTTTTATTAAATGTTCTGGTACACTACGTATTTTTTATATATTATTTTTTGAGAGGGAAACTGCTCTCTCTCTATAGAGAGACAAGGCTTGTGCGGCTTGTACTATTGTACTAAATTTGTGATTTATGAAACATTAATTTTAAAATTTATGAGAATCAGTATTTAATCTAGTGACAAATAGCAACACCCTCAATGTGTGAGATCATTCATTTGAAACTAAAATGGAATTTTTTTTATGAACAATTAAATGAAAATTGATAGACTACACCTCCACCTTTCTATATAAAAAAAAATATAAAATTGACATTTCTTGTTATTGGGTAGAAATAGATATTATTATTGTATGAAACATATTTTTCAAGTTACTAAGAGCATCTTCATTCTTTTTAATTATAACAGATATAACTTTTATGCCATGTTAGCAACTTTGAAACTTATTCAATAACTTTCACAACCATCTCTAACATTCCAATTGCATCCAATTTAATTTGTCAGATATGTTGAATGTTGCAATGTATTTTTAACATCTTTAGAATTTTTTTTTTCATATTAAAATTAGCACTTGAAAGCAATTGGAAATGATGATGTAATATTATTAGAAAGATTGCTAACTTACAAGATTTCTAATTAATAATTGTTTCACATCCTTACGATTGAAATTAAAATTGTAACATCAGCATTTACAATTCTATTGCAAGTAAGATAGAGACTCCAACACAAAAATACTCTAATGTTTGGATGACATTTTAATAGAGTGAGATATACGCCTTAACATTGATGCTCAATACCTTCTGATAATAATTAAAATCAAATAACCGATTTTGTTAGGGGTGTCAATGGCATCCTTTTACCCGTTTACCCAACCCGTATCGTATCCGAAAACACGGGTAAGGATAAGATTTTTATTTCGTTAGCTAATCGGGTATGGATAAGGGTAATGATTTTTTTTCGTTATCTTACCCGTTTTAGTATAAGATAATTTAAAAAAAATAAAATTACATATATAAATATATATTTGTATGAAGATGATACATAATACAATAAATTTTTTGTATTTTATTAAATTTTCATAATACAAATTAGTTGTATTCATTATTACTTTTTCTTATTTTAAAAATTATTTTATTGAAAACACAAATTGAAATGTTAATGGTATTTTTTTATCCGTTTACCCGACCCGTACCGTATTCGAAAATACGGGTAAGGGTAAAGATTTTTTTTCGTTATCATAACGGGTACGGGTATGAAAATGTCTCCACCCGACCCGTATCGTACCCGTTGACACCCCTAAATTTTGTTCATACATAAGAAAATATATTATTTAGTTAGATAATCACAAGACCGTCGAATTCATGACCCAAACTTCAGAGTATAACTGGTGTTTTCACCAAATACTTCAAAGCGCTTAACTACAAAATATATTAGATTGGTTTCTAACGATAAATTCGAAACGTTGAAACAAATATATCTTACTGATGATGTATACAAACAAAATTTATAAATTAGTTTAGTATAAAATCAAACTGTCAAAAAAAAAGTTTGTAAACTAATTTTTATGCATTTTTTCTATAATTTTTCTTTTTTTTGAGTAAAGATTGGAGGTCAGGCCACCCAACTATTTAATACCCTTGTAATACAATAAATGATTTCTCTCATTTGAATTTTGAACTCATGACCTCTCACATAGAAACTGTGTCTTTGCCACTAGATCAAATGCTAGTTTTTTTTTCTTATACTGAGCTAATCAAAATTTTATAAATTTTATGTGTAAACACATCACTCATAGAGATTGATTGAATTCATTGTTTAAAGTCAATTCGATAGATTTTAAAATTAAGCTTATCAAGGAACACACCTCAATTTTTCTCTGCTAATTCATACTAATAGTTGGAAGGATAATTGTCGCAAATTGAATGTCACTAAGGGCACATGATGCCACGATTTAGCGCGGTGGTGAGAGCTTCGTCTCTTTTACGAGAGATGTGTGTTCGATCGACTCTAAAAATATTTAGATGTATCAGATTCTCTAATAAAGAAATTAATTAAGGACATGATGGGCTATTCAAGGGTGGAAAGTAATAGAATCAAAAGGGGGCTAAGCCACCTTCGTACATTGAAAATTTGTAATTTTGTCCATTAAATTTTATAATTTTTATATGTGTTAATACTTTTAGCTCTCTATAAAATAAAATTACACTACACTTTAATTTCTAGCCCCCTCAATTTAAAAAAAATATATTTATAGGAGGTCAAAGGGAACTGACATCCATATAAATGAAAGAGTTGCATCAGATTGCGGCCATGCAAGCACGAAATATTTTTAGAGAAATGTTCCTGTACCCCGAGCCACCAAATCCGAGCCCGTCCCCGAACTGGTTTAACTGGGTTTAACTGTCCGCTAATAAAGATAATTTATTAATTTTTCATTAATTAACGAATTGTTGTTTTAACGCATTGCAGTTTTACATTGATTGCTTTAAATATTAGCTTTGCATGCTTTTGTCTTGCGCTTTAATTTCGTGGACAGTCTGTTAGAAACAGTTGTAATCACCAATCTCCAAATTAGTCCCCCAGATTGTTAACGGTCCTCTATTCATTAATTAACTACTTACTTGAACGTACTTTAAAGTATAATTTAAATCCAGTTAGCTCGGGGATGCGATGGGGGATTGGTTCTAATTTTAATTATGCAAATTAACAGCTTTTTATATTTAATAACTACAAATACAGTCTCCATTTTGAACAAGTAATCCATTAAATGAAGATTTTTCAATGTTTGTAAACACAGGTTTATATGCTTTAAAATATATTTGAAGAATAAGTTTTAAAATGTGTTTGTAAACATAGGTTTATATATTTGTAATATAGATTTTTTAATTTTTGTAAACACTGGTTTATATGCTTTAAAATGTGTTTGTAAACACAGGTTTATATGCTTTACACACAGGTTTATATGCTTTAAAATGTTGTTTTCTTGCCAATATATATTGGTTTACTTGCACAGGTTTATATGCTTTAAAATGTTGTTTTCTTGCCAGTATATATTGATAGACCTAAATTATATACATATTCGATCTGATTTTTATCACGAAATAACACCAAATATCTTGTATTTTGAATATAAAGTGAATAGATTACACCTAGGATCAAGTTACTGCGTTTGCTTGGTTTTAACTTACAGGAAATGAAGAAAAATGAAGAAAAACCGAAGAAAAATGCCCACTGCGAACACACGGTTTGGAATATGGCCAAAATAAGTACTTAGATGGATTTCTGGACGCGCGCCAATTTTAAAAAGGTATAATAAGCTATACATCAAAATCCATACGGATGCACGGATCTCGATGCAGCTGCACTCTGGTCACACAGAAAAAGTCCGAGCCTAGTGCGGATCCCAGTGCGGATGGTACTGTAGTAATGCGGATTGCAGTGCGGACGCACTGTAGCAGTCAGCCAAAAATAGAGTCTGAACTTAAAACGGTCATAACTTTTGACTCGTAACTCCGATTAAGGCTTATGACCACTTTTTGGAAAGCTAGCGAGAAGATCTACAACATGAAAAACTAAAAACTAAAATTTTTCTCAGTGCGGATCAGCCCACCAGCAGTGCGACCCAGAGAACCCGCACTGGACCCGCAGAAAGCCAAAATTGCACGTTTTTGACAGTTTTTCTATTTTTGGTGCATCATGGACGCGTTTTGACAGCCACATGTGGAGAAGACAATCCTGAAAAACAATCCAAATATAACACCCACTAACTTCACTCCCTAGACTCTTAATTGGACATGATCCTTGGCTATAAAAGAGGGGATCTCTTCTCATCCCATCCATGATCTCTTGAAAAAGATCAAAATCCATCATCCCTCATTCTTTCATTCTCTCTCTACACACACACACAATTCTTAGCGATAAATTTTCAAGAAAATGAAAGCTTTCAAGCAAGGAGAAGAAGGGTTTCCTGAGCAAGAAGTCGGCAAGATAGAGGTTTTTGATTTGTCAAAGGGTGTAATTATTTCCTTTATTTCATTTCTTCTTATTTTGCCAATTTTTGTAATGGATCACTCCATGAGGGAGTAGTTCTCTCTCTAGGGGTTTAGGTCAATGCATGAACTTGTTTAATTCTATTTTATTCGGTTATTTGTTTTTATTATGATTGTTTTATGGGATTTGATTGTTAATTTTTGTGATTTAATAATTTGTGTTAATTACATAGTTAGTACTTGAATTGTAGTATCCCGTTTTGGATTCGAAAGAACCAAAATTGACTGTGATCAATAGGATAGTACCAAACTATGAATGCAAATACCTTAGGTTTAGGTTAAGATTGTAACCAATTTAATCTAAGCCGGAACTATAGAAATTAAGGTTAGGAATTTGGTGAAGAACCTAATCGTGAAGTCAAACCCTAATTAGGACATCTCAATTCAAATCGGGTATTGGTATGATAGACTTAATTGCGAAGTACCAATATTTGAGGAGAGGAGAGACTAACAAGAGCTTATAGGTCTAGGTAGCTAGGGTGGGGAACTTCATTGAGAAGTTCGAGTTACCTAGGCACGTTATTAATTTACGAAAGTAACCCTTAATAACATATTAGGTTAGAAACCTCGTCAAATCATACATGAATTCAAACAAATACCGAATTAATAGAGTTAGCAAGGAATTGTAGACCAAAGACCCCTAGATCTCTAAATCTTGAAAGCAAATCAATTCCCTTCTTTTACTTTTATTTACAATTATTGTTTCAAACTCCTTTCTTTTGGGTATTGAACCCAACCTTAGGAATTGTTAGAACAAACCCCCCAATTTACTTTTATTGCACTTTACTTTATTTTATTTTCTGAAATTTATTACTAAAGTTTGAACTAAGTTTTTATCGTACTCCCTGTGGATCGATACCTAAAATACTACTTTGATAGAATTGTGTACTTGCAATTTAACTCAAACGCGTGTTAAAGGTTTAAAAGGTACATCTTATTGTATTGAAACTTTGTGCATACGTTTTTGCTCGCATCATATATTGGTTTACTTGCACAGGTTTATATGCTTTACACACAGGTTTATATGCTTTAAAATGTTGTTTTCTTGCCAGTATATATTGGTTTACTTGCACAGGTTTATATGCTTTAAAATGTTGTTTTCTTGCCAGTATATATTGGTTTATTTGTACAAGTTTATATGCTTTACACACAGGTTTATATTGTTTTGTAAACAATTGTTGTTTTGAAGTAGTAGTTTCATTGTTATTTAATAGAGTTTTACATGCTTAGAAATTGACATTGTTGGGACAAGTTCTAAATTTATGATTGTTTTGAAGTAGTAATTTTATTGTTATTTAACAGAGGTTTGCATGCTTAGAAATTGTAATTGTTGAAGTTTTGACTAACATAAAATAATTGATGAGGCTGCTAACAATTGTTGTTTCGAACCAGTAGTTTCATTGTTATTTAATAGAACTTTGCTTGCTTAGAACTAGTAGTTTTGACTAACATAAAATTCAGAGCTATAAACATTTTGGTGGGGGACGCGCTCGGGTATTGATACAAATTTAGAGCTTTAAATTTTATGCTCGGGAACGAATTCGGGGATTCGTTTTTATTTTAAAAAATAAAAAATTAACTCATTTATAATGAAAGTTAAACACTTGAATGCAGTTGTTTAAACGTTTTCCTTTATATGTTTAAATTATCCGATTGTTTTGCTGTATTTGGTGGTACCTTTGTTAATTTTTTTAACAGAGCGTTTTTCTCTTCATGCAGCAAAATTATGTATAGTAAAGAAAGATTGATACTGTTATTGCGCTGTATAAAGTAAAACCTGATCTTTTTATCGCCGATATTCTAGAAAGTTGGAGGACGCGTGCGGGTATTTTGTTTGGGGTACAATTATCAGCTTCCATATTTTTATATGGAAGAAACAAGAACTCTGAAATGAGAATCTACGACTCGACTTATTTTTCGCTGGTTTTCCATCTTACCTATTTTTTTATTTGAGTACTTGAGAGCAAATTCTTATTGGCTAGCACAAACCATTTGTATTAGTAGCAATTTCTTAATATATAAATTAGGATACCCGAATTCAAAATTATGCAAATGTTAGATTTAGAAATCTTTGGTGCCGTTCAGCAATGGTTTTCTTAAGCCTCTTTAAGATTAAAAGAGTCTTTTTTAGCTTCTTTAGTCACTTAATCTTGCTGAATACTGGTTTCTTAGCTCGGATTAAGATAATTTATTTTAGTCTCATTTTGTCTGGATCTTAATCTCCTGTTCCTTTCTTAAAGCACCTCTCCCCCTTCCTTTAGCTATCTTAATCCTTTACCTCTTCCTTTAGCTTACCGAACAACCCCTCCTTAGCATGGATTATTATTTAATCCACTATGTGTTGCTGAACAGCTCCTTTTCAGATTGAACTCGAAGAAACCGTTCAGCAACAAAGGATTAAGAATGAAGGATTAATAGTTTAAGGAGCAGTAAGGAACCAATATTCGGTTGTCTTAATTCGTGAATAAAAACTAAGGAAACTAAAGAAAGGAGTAGAGGTGCCTTAAGGTCTGGACTGCGAATTAAGATCCGAACAGAAGGAGGCTAAAGGAGTCGTTCTTAATCCATACTAAGAAATTGGTGTTTGGCAAGATTAAGTAGCTAAGAAAGTTAAAGGAAGTGGATTAAGCCTTAAGGAGACTTAATCCTTTGTTGCCGAATGGTTTAATAGTATTAATTTCTATGATAAATAGTTGATCAAAGGGGTTTCTGTAGGGGTGAAAACGGAGTCGGATTATCTGGCGGATATCTGCTCCGTATCCGGATATAATCTGAATCCGGATAATCCGGATTCGGATAAAAGATCTGGATACGGAGTCCTAAACGGAGCGGATATCCGGATTATTCGGATTCGGATAGTTTGGCCGGACTCATATAAGAGAGAAATAAATATTTGCTATAGGTGGAATTTGAACCCATGTCCTCTCATCTCAATGCCTTTAGACTAAGTTTCAAACCACTACACCACAACATCTTTTGTTACCATACACTTATTTGATATATATATATATATATATATATTATATGAATAGATTATCTCTCATCTCTTATAAGTTCATTAATATTTATATTTAATATTTTAATTAATATTTGTATGTTAGAAGTTCATATATCTTAATTATCCGACCATTATTCGTTTTATATCCGTATTTGAATCCGTATCCGTAGACTATCCGTTATGTATCCGTATCCGTTTAAGGCGGATTTGGTTTTGAATTTTGATATCCGTTTACTATCCGTATCCGTATCCGCTCATTATCCGACAGATGCGAATATAGTTTCAGCATTATCCGCTCCGTATCCGCTCCATTTTCACCCCTAGGTTTCTGACTTCAAAATGAACTTTGAAAAAAAAAAAAATTGTCTCCACTCCCTTCCATTTATTTTCTTGGACATCACCATTCATAGAAAAAGTCAGCACAAGACAAGGGATGATCAATTATTTTATTATTTTTTATATCTCATTATATTTTTTTATCATGCACACATGATTTTCGATAAAATATTTCAGTGACATTTTTGTTTATTATTTCGTAAGGGATGATCATTTATTTTATTATTATTTTTTATATCTCATAAAAGTTTATATCATGCACATGATTTTAGATTAAATATTTCAATGACATTTTGTTTATTGTATTTTTAACAGCTCTTTTCGTAATCGTTTGCTTTTATTTAAAATTATAATATATATATATATATATATATATATATATGAGGAGGGATCAAATGACACCATTTTTTGGTCACATGGAATGACACCGTCCATTTTCAAAGTCCAAACAGTCGATCCAAACCGTTCAACTTGATGAATATGTTAAAATGTGCTTACAGATCAAATTTTACATTTTTCTGAATTTTTTTTTGGTTTATTTAGAGGGGTTCAAAAATTCAACGGTCTGAATATAGCAATTTTGTTAAATACTTAATAAATAGTAAAAAAATTCAGAAAAATGTAAAATTTGATTTCCAAGTTACTCTTAATATATTCATCATATTGAACGGTTTGGATCGACTATTTGGATTTTGAAATTTCAAAAATGGACATTGTCACACCATGTCACCAAAATAGTGGTGTAATCCGATCCCTCCTCTATATATATATATAGAGCAAAACTAGGGTGTGATGTGCTCACCAAGAGGGGTTGGTGAGTGCACCTCTAAATGACTATTGGATTGACTTTGAACTACGAATCTAAACCGTTGAAATTCAAGTACTTCGTGAGTGATGCGTGTACATGCAAAAATTTTAAAGTTTTGAATTCATTTAGCAATTGGTCAAGTAGTCAGAACAAAAAACATTTTATAAATTATTTTTTTAAATGTTTTATGTATTAATTTTTTATCATTGTTTTGACCGCTTGACCTTGTATTTAATGAATTTGAAACTTTAAAGTATTTTATATACATGCATCACTCATGAAATACTTAGATTTCAACGGTTTGGATTTGTAGTTCGGAATCAATCCAATAGCCATTTAGAGATGTGCTCACCAATCTCTATTGGTGAGCACATCACACCCTAATTTTGCTCATATATATATATATATATTGGTTCCTCCATTTTTAAAATAATACTACAATGAAACAAAACCACCAATCGAAATATTGGATCATCAAACCATTTTTAAAAGAGAGTGAGGAGATTTAAAAAAAAAAACACATTTCAAAAGGAAGACCAGTCAATTTCCAACATGTCAAAAAAATATTTCCACTAGGTACCCATTTGACTAACTTCCCAGTTTTATAATTCAAAAACAAATTTCAGAATCGTAATCCCAATTTGTGAGCGCAGCTTGAATAGTCTTCAAGGAAAAGCAATCCTTCGCGTACCAAATATGGTACCTATATCTTCTATTAAGATTTTTTTTTTATTATTAAAGGAATGATTTTGCTCGCTTAGATAAATTTCACCGATTGCCCACCAACTTTTTTGAGTGCATTTTATATATTTTCGATCTTTATATGAATTCTATATAAATTTTAATTTTCAGTATGATTTATACTTATATAAGATTTTTTTTAAATGAGGAGTTTTGTGCCCCCACATTTTTGGTTGCTTAGAGGAAAATGGTAAATTTGAAAATATCTTTATATGAAAATAAATCTAAGCAAATATCTTTATATGATTTATACTTATACCATTCTCCTCTAAGCAACCAAATTTACCATTTTTGGTGCCTCCATTTTTAAAAACTTTAATAACTCAAAATTTAAATCTTAAAATCAAAATAAAACCTTTGGATATGATCTACATCATTTTATCTTTGCACTTGTAAAAAATTATGACATTTCAACTTTATTTTGATTATCATCAAGAGCTTGTAAAAACGTATTAATATGGATAATTTCTAGACATTGCTTTTTCAACTAATTGATTCACATAAAAAAAAAAACCGAAATGTGATAAAATTTTTTGAGTACATAGATAAAATAATATAGATCACATCTAACGATTTTATTTTGAAGTTTATGATTTAAATTTTGAGCTATTAACGTTTTGAAAATTGAGGCATGGTGGAGACACCAAAAATGAAGGCATTTGAACCCTCCTCGTCTATTTTTTATGGTAAATCCAACTCTTATAGTACATATATTAAAAAAAGTTTATTCAATTAAAATTAAAATTGCATATATGCTCTTAATTATTTAAATAAATTATGTATCACATTTGAGTCAATTTATTATTTGATTGGTTATTCATCATAAAATCATTACATTTACATCGTCAAACTTTAAAATTATTTGATGGAAAGCTAAACTTCTTTCAAATCAACTCAATTTTGAAACGCATTTTACATAAATAATTGAGAATATATTTACACTTTTAGTTTATAATTTTAATAATATGTTCTGAGATATATACCATAAAAGTTGAATGTAAGTTAGAATTATTTTTTAAAAGAATATATATGCAAGTAGCATGGCAATAAAGTATTAATACAGCAAAATATAAAACAAAAATTGTCTTTTTTTTTTAAACTCTGGTTATTTAGGTTATTCATTTAAAAAACCAGAAAAAAAAAAATATACCAAGGAATATGGAGGGAAAAAATAATGTGGTACGTGTAACATAGCATTTCCAGAGCGGGTAAATATTTAACATAGAAGCTTTAGCTTCATACAGCTCATTAACTATAGGATCCAAACAGAAATGCTCTGTATGAAACTAAAACTGCTCTGTTAAAATCTTTAACCTTCCAAAGCATTTTCACTGGAAAAGAAAGAATAGCTTAACTAAATTACATACAAAAAAATATATATATATATATATTCTTCCATTTTGTGCCCATTCGGCTCCCATTTCCTCAAGGTCAAGCATTTTGCATTTCTAAAGCGGGTAAATATTTTAACAGAGTAGTTTTAGCTTCATGCAGCTCATTAACTAAAAGCTTATGGTTTAATCTGCTTTATTTAGTTTTCTTAACTATTTAATTCTACCAAACTAGTTCCTTAGCATAGATTAACAACACTTTTTTTAACTTTTTTGTCCGGATTTTAATCCTCTGTCCAGATTTTAAGACATCTATACTATTTTTTTAGCTTTTTTAGCTTTATCCACAGATTAAGACAACCGAACATCGATTTCTTAGCGCTCTTTAAGCTTTTAATCCTTCACTCTTAATCATTTGTTGCCGAATGACTCGAGATTAGGATCCAAATAGAAATGCTCTGTATGAAACCAAAACTGCCCTGTTAATATCTTTTCCCTTCCAAGTTCCAAAGCATCTCAACTGGAAAAGAAAGAATAGCCTAACTAAATTAAAAAAAATATTCTTCCATTTTGTGCCCATTCGGCTGCCATTTTCTCAAGGTCTAAGTCAAAATGCTTCGCTCCACGCCTAGTTACCGGAGAAAAGTATCTACAGCCTAATGGAAACCAATATTAGGTATCAATTCTTGCTCCCGATCGCTTTCTAACTGCCATTTTTTTCAAAAAAAATCTCTTAATTTCGATTCCTTGACGACGAACCACTCATCTTTAGCTTCAATTGCCATTCAAAGCATCTAATGCTGCTCCCCCTTTTCTACCAATTTAGATTCTATCTTGCGTACACATCATCATCAAAAGCACGAACTTGCGACCCAAACTTTGCAATTTCCAATTATTCTTGGCTTTTGTTACCAAGTTACTGAAATCTGAGCTAAAATTTAAGGATTATTAACCAATTGGGCGATCTTACTTTTTCTTCTTCATGCCATATTAATTTTATGTCCGTGAATTCCTTTCTTCATCCAAAGCAATGGACGAAAACTCGGATGGGATCACCAACTGTTCAATTGAACCTAACAATCCATCCACCAGCCCTACTTTCTATTGTTGCTTTGCAAGAGGCCGCAAGATTTTGTACCAATACAACAGAAATGGGCCCGAGGTAGAGTCTCTAGCAGCACTGTGTCTAGATCAGACACCTCCCTACCACAAATGGTTTTTCCACACAGTTGGTACAAGAACCTATGGTTATTTGATGTCTGATAACTGCACCTATTTTGCAATTGTTGAACCCACAATGGGTAGCATTGTGTTGCATGATTTTTTAAATCGTGTGCACCAAGTTTTTATTAGTGTGTCTAAGAGAAATTTGGAAAGTACACTGGCACCGGTCATGGCCCAATTTGCTGAGTCATTAGAGCAAATGCAGGGAAACCAAATTAGTATTGTGCATGGTGATGAATCATTTTATGAGCGAGAGGTGGTGGTGAGCGGCCACAGTAAGAGAAAGAAGAGAGAGAAGAAGGATAAGAAAAGTAAGAGAAATGAAACTGAAATGGAGGAAATTGCCATTGTCAGAGAAGGGGAGGGGAGAGAGAGAGGACTGAGGATGGATGTGATGGGAAATGGAGAGGAGAGGGGAATAGATGGAATTGAGAGGAACAGAATGATGAGAAGACAGCTGTCAGGCAGGCGGGCCGTGTGGTGGTCCCATGTCAAAATCGTGGCAGCAGTTGATGCGGTTATATGTTTCGTGCTGTTAGGTATTTGGTTGGTGGTTTGTCAAGGTGTCAAATGTGTTAGATAGTCTATTGAAGAAAAACATTGTCAAAATGAAAATATTTGGTTGCTTAGAGGAGAATGGTAAATTTGAACTTTTAGTTGGTTTGGGTTTTTTTTATCTTTTTTCCTTGGTATATTCAGTATGAGTAAAATTGATTTTATTTTTTGTAGTTTTTGAATTTGTGAATTTATATGTCGAAATCGGGACATAATTGGATATATATAGAACGGAAATTTGAGGCTAGCCATCTACCTTATCATGACAAGCACATGTTATTTGATTGAAATTGACATGGGCATGTCATGCAAGAATGGGATGCAAGTAAACAGAGTTTGGGAAGATGACGTTTTTGGAAGTAAATTAAATTTATTTGAGAAATGTATATATCTTGGTGATATATGTGAGATACGCAGAGAATTTCTTTTATTTACTTCTGATTTCTTTGTAACTTTTCTGGATTGTCACAGACCATTAGTTCTTTTATTTCAGATGGTTTTTGTGTGGTTATGGAGTTTATTGATGTAAATTAGATATTTGACTTTTTTTTTTATTGGAAATATCTTCTATTTGTCCGGAATTTGTTTCGGGAGGGAAATTATATAGCTAATTTGACTGGTGCCTTATCTATCAGGAATCAGAATCCTTCACGTATCAACTAGAAACATGAGTTTGCAATTTTGCATAGTTGACAACTTGACATAATGATCGATACTCTTTCATTCTTAAACTGTAATTGTTGATTTCTTTACATTATATTCTCACTTTGTGTGGTAAAATGCCTCTTTGGTTTCTAAAGGTTTTGACAGATTTGATAAATAGAAGCCTCGATTTGACTGGTCTTGTTTTTATAGTAACAGCTGAGACTGATGCATTGTATAAATCAGACCAACCAGCAGGCCATTCAGCATCTATATATTCACAGGTGATGATAGTGTACATTTTCTTACAGAATTTACAGTAATTTATTGTAAGGCTGACTTAGTTACATGCATTTCTGCAAAGCGTTGGATTTAATTCGTATCCTGTGTGTTTTTTATGGAAACTTAGAAAGGAAATAAGTACAAATTTAAGAATAAAGTAAATAAAAGCCCTAAAAATAGTGTCAAATCCTGCAGGATGCTCATTCTAGGTTAAAATAAACTGACGGTGCATCTCAAATGTGTCAAAACATCTGTTATAATTTGCATGTATCATTGAACATTGTGGAACAGCCCGATACATTGCTTAGAAAAGACAAATGACTGATAAATTTCAAGCATACCTAAAAAATAGCAATTTCTTTTATACCCTTGAGGCAAATTCTTAGTCTATATCAAGTTATCCATCAGATGTTCAGATCAACAATCACCAATGATGTGAATTTTTGAGGAAAAGAGAAGATATGCTAAACAGTCAAAAATAGTGATGCCAGGTTTTATAGTCAACTCACTATTTTCTTTTCCTTGTGAGAAAGAGACAATTGGAGCTGTTTCTGTGCAGTATATTCACCTATCCATATAGTGAAGTGGTATTGTGCAGTCAAATACCAATACCCGAGGCTTCTATACCATACTGTATATATAAGCTATAACTGATACTGAGGTTGCACTGGAGTGAAATTGGTGGGACACTGTTATTGCTTAGTTTAAACCTGGCAATGTTTAATCAGCCACCCTCAGGAAATTTGGTTAGTGACAGTACTGGTACAACTAAGAATGCATCGGAACTGGTAAAATGCAGCTTGCTCAAGGCTCGGATGTAGTCTTTTATTGGTGGGGGGTGGGGTGGGGGATTTGGTAAAATGCACGGATTTGTTTTGAGGTGCACATGTGGTACATTGCGCCTATGGGGTTTGTTTTTACCACCGGTACAGGTTTTATGTTTGCTGTAACCTCTCCTTTTTCTCCCCTTCTTTCGCCTTTTTCTTTGGAACGGGGCCATCTGTTATGTTCATACCTTCATTTTTTTTCTCCTCTTTTTGGATCAGTACCAGTCTTTGGTACCATTCATTTTTTTCAATTTTTTCTTGCTTCTCTGTCTCCTACGTTGTACTGTTTTTGGGTTGCTTTAACATTGGGATTTTTGTATTATGTTTTATATGTAATTTGTCAATTTGATTATGTATTAATTAATCTGTATAAAAAAAGAAGAGCACTGGTATCAAAAAAATAACAACATAACAACATAACAACATAATCAAACTGAGAGGAGCACTGGCATAAAAAAAAATTAAACGGGCCGTGAATCTAAACCATCCATATAAATTCTGATACGGATCAGATGGTTTAAGTCGAACTTTAATAAGACTTTGTGCTAAGATTTTTTTAGCAGCTTCGAAAGTAATTACTTTAGGGGAGAGCGCCTAGACTTCTCTACCAATTCTCACATTATCTCCATCATGATTTCTTCTAATCATTCTTGGCCAGTAATTTTTGTCACTCTCATGGTAAAATGATGGCACGCATATGTTGACTCAAGTATTAATCTTTTATAAGTTTGATTTTACATCTAAAATAAATAAATAAAATGTTCATTTTAACTATAGCTTTAGGAAAATTGTTTTTTTTTTTTTCCTTTCTATATATGCTGAACTAAAATGAGCAAGAACAAACAACATATTACAAAAAATAAAAAATAAAGAGCTCTGACCCTTCTAATATCTCACAAATCCTTTCTCGGTACAAACAACAAATTACAAAAAAAATAGAAACAAAAATAAAGAGCTCCGACCCTTGTAATATCTCACAAATCCTTTCTCGGATCTGTAATATCGATACGCCAATGCTGATCAGGATGTCCAATTTCCCCTGCTTTCTTTCGATCCCACAAAAGCTCGATCTTTCTCCGCTCCGAGAGCCGACAATACATCTTCATGTTCTCATCCAATTCATCGTAAATTTTCCACCACTTCTGGTTCGCTGTGTCACTTGCAAATATATTCATATGCTCTTTATCCCAGTTACAGTCATAATCTCTATAACACATCCAGGGTTTCACTCCAAGGTAGTGAATTGAATACAGCTTTGATGGTTCTGCCTTGAACAAATCCTCCTTGATCAACCTCTGTTCTTCGGTGATGTGCTTCAAATAGTTCATCCGCCTAGGAAACCGGTGCCACCATACAAAGTTCTCATTCATGAAACCCTGGTCCCCACCAGTGTAAGAGGTCAAATTGTCATGATTTTCCATTAGGGTATTGAATGTGCAGTTGGAGGGCTCGATGACCATAATCCCGGCATTGAAAATGAATTTATGATTGTTAGCAGCAGACATCTGTGGTAGGCTAAATAAAACATCAAGATTACGCAAGACCAACACATCGCCATCGACAAAAACTATTTTGTCGTATTCAGTCAGCTGCCACAGTCTCATCTTGCTATAGTTGTACTCGTTGTAGGATCCGTGTTCCCCTCGAGGATTGCGGATCCGGGTTATTTTTCGAAGGATCCAGCCCACAGCGGCAAGGGCTTTTAGCTTGTCCTCTGGAATTGACTCGTCATGGAGGAGGATGAGGTCGCGAGTGGAGCCTGAGCGGCGTATGCTGTGAGCCAAGGTTATGGCACCACAAACGTAATTATCAGACGAGTGAAGAAGTGTGGCATAGGCTTCTCGTCGGCCTGACACTGGTGATATAATCTTTTTGGAGGCTTCGAGTTCATTATCGATTCCTTCAAGTAGCAAATTATTGTAGTTAAATGATTGAGTAAAATAAAGGTGCTACGTAGAAATAATAATTGGAAATTGTGTACACAATTAGTAATTTCTACATGGAAATTGTTCAATGAGGCAGAATAGAGTACTCAATTAAATAGTACATTATATCAACCGAAGTAGAAATTACTATTGAATCAGGGGTTCAACTTTTATACTCTTGGAAAATTCATTGTTTTACTGTTCTCTGAGAAATACTTCACAACTGATGACTATAAGACTAATTATTATTTGATTCTACAATTATTATTATAAGTTCTATAACAAATTATACTTGTTTTGATCATAAGAGCAAAGTATATATTATACTCCAGTTAAATTAAATAGGACATACCTTGACCCCATATAGGTAATGCAAAATTGCAAGAGCCCAAGGGCCATCTCAACTTATCCTCAAGTTTGTCGATGTTTGCCTCGTACATCCACCACTCCTGTTCCCTTGCCACCAAATCATCACTTCGAAAAATGTCTATCATGGGTACGCATCTGCTCAGAAATATCAATTTTACTGCCCCATATAAATTTCTTCTCCCTTTTCTCACCACTAGATTAGCAGAAACCATATGAACTTGAAATCGGAACACATCCCTGTTCCAGCCATCTTTCGGCTTCCTACATGGCAGCCTGGCTATGACAACATCTACCTCATCGTATCTCGTAAAATCTGGCATCGGTATTTCAGGGCACAACGGTCTCTTGCTGTTATCCTCATCATCCCACTGAGGGAACAAATCATCCCATACAATACTGCTAGAAACCCGTTCAAACTGTATAGTCATCGACTTACCACTCGTGCCCCAGTCACTTAGCTCATCCTCTTCCATGTTGACTAAACCGATTTTCATATTGCCATTAATGAAATCAATGAAACTAGGGGCGATTTCCTTTGTTCTGTTGCTTTTGCTTGTTAAATTTGGAAGGACTCCTGACACCTACAATTTAATTATCCAAAAAAAAAAAATCATTGTTAGTAGCTTTCAATAATCAAATATAATCTTGAATGCCTTTATATGTGAATTGTTGCATTGATTATTGAAAAATTATATTATGAGCTACCAGTGTTAAATTTCAATTTTCTTTAGAAAAAAAAAGCATCACTTAAATGACAAAAATGATTGTACATCTGAAACTACCACACCAAAATAAATATACTTTCAACACAGAATTTTATGTCCAGCACTTAAAAACAAACTTTGTTCATTTAAACAAGATTGAGACTTGTATATGAAGAAGACTAGTATATATATGGAGAATTCATATCCCCTAAGGCTGCTCAAATTTAGAGTTTAGATTTGGACCGTTTGATATGCTTTAACATGAATATTAAAGCTCGTGCATGCATTCCACCTCGGACTGGATTAACTCAGATTTTGAACCGGACGGTCCATATCCAAACTCAAAATTTGAGTTACTTTAGGGGATCCAGACTCATATATGGATGCATACACAACACAAGGTTATTGTATTGACTATTGAGGTTAATAGGATATATATATATTTCTTATGAAACAAAGACGAACGAAGTAGAACATTAACCTTGCAATCACGAGAGGTGCACCGGACAAGCGAGGCGACATTGTCCTTGCTATTGATACCAAATATCAATGATGGCCGGAGAAGAAGGAGAAGGCAGGAGACAAGTAACAAAGTCAAAAAGGCAATGTTGATTTTTAGGACTATGCCTTTAATGGCAATAGCTTTGTACATTTCAGATCAGAGAGAGGCCTTGCCTGAGAAATTATCAACCAAACAACAGCAAATCAGCAATTGCAATTCTTGTAAGCACAAGGCCAGGGTTTGTAACTAAGCCATGCTTCCCACTAATCCTCCATGTCTCTTAATTTTTTTTGTTATTAGAGAGATTTTGTTGGATAGGTATCATTTATTATATATAACATAACTGGTGGTTGCATATGGTATGGAGACCAAGTACAAGCGTTTGTAATTATTTTATCATATATGTTTTTCTGTATCCCATTCTTTTATTATTTGATCAGTATATCATTTATTATATAATAAAATTTGTTGGCCAATATCTCCATCATAATTTCTTGTAATCATTCTTGGCCACTGGCAAATTAAGTGGCCAGGTAATTTTCAATAGATCACTACAATAATGTAGATACTTTTTGCGAGAGAAAAAACAAATTTATGACGGTACTCCCTCACTAAAAGTACCGTCACAAAAAAAAAAAAAGCTGAAGAATAAGAGTAGTCCGTCGCAAAAAGTCACTTTTTTTATTCTCGCAAAAGGTGTCTTATTCTTGTTGTGAGATGAATATATTTTTTTAGACTCTCATGGTAAAATGATGGCACGCATATATTGTCAAGTATTAATCTTGTATAAGTTTGACTTTACTTCTAAAATAAAAAAAATGTGTCCATTTTAACTATAGCTTGAGGAAAAATAGTTTTTTTTTTTCCTCTATATATGCTGAACTAAAATGAGAAAGAACAAACGACATATTACAAAAAAAAAAATAGAAACAAAAATAATGAGCTCCGACCCTTCTAATATCTCACAAATCCTTTCTCGGATCTGTAATATTGATACGCCAATGCTGATCAGGATTTCCAGTTTCCCCTGCTTGCTTTCGATCCCACAAAAGCTCGATCTTTCTCCGCTCCGAGAGCCGACAATACATCTTCATGTTCTCATCCAATTCATCGTAAATTTTCCACCACCTCTGATTCGCTGCGTCACTTGCAAATACGTTCATATACTCTCTATCCCAGTTGCAGTCATAATCTCTATAGCACATCCATGGTTTCGATCCAAGGTAGTGAATTGAATACAGCTTTGATGGTTCTGCCTTGAACAAATCCTCCTTGATCAACCTCCGTTCTTTGGTCATCTTCTTGTAAAAGTACTTCAAATAGTTCATCCGTCTAGGAAACCGGTGCCACCATACAAAGTTCTCGTTCACAAAACCCTGGTCCCCACCATTGTAAGAGGTCAAATTGTCATGATTTTCCATTAGGGTATTGAATGTGCAGTTGGAGGGCTCGATGACCATAATCCCGGCATTGAAAATGAATTTATGATTGTTAGCAGCAGACATCTGTGGTAGGCTAAATAAAACATCAAGATTACGCAAGACCAACACATCGCCATCGACAAAAACTATTTTGTCGTATTCAGTCAGCTGCCACAGTCTCATCTTGCTATAGTTGTACTCGTTGTAGGATCCGTGTTCCCCTCGAGGATTGCGGATCCGGGTTATTTTTCGAAGGATCCAGCCCACAGCGGCAAGGGCTTTTAGCTTGTCCTCTGGAATTGACTCATCATGGAGGAGGATGAGGTCGCGAGTGGAGCCTGAGCGGCGTATGCTGTGAGCCAAGGTTATGGCACCACAAACGTAATTATCAGACGAGTGAAGAAGTGTGGCATAGGCTTCTCGTCGGCCTGACACTGGTGATATAATCTTTTTGGAGGCTTCGAGTTCATTATCGATTCCTTCAAGTAGAGAATACTTGTAGTTAAATGATTGAGTAAATCGAAGGTGCTATGTAAAACAAAAACAAAAATTGCAAATTGTGTACTTGTGAGAATCATTCTTCAAGCTTTTTAAATAGTATATTTCTACATGGAAAATATTCAATGAAGCAAAATAGAGCACTCAATTAAATAGTACATTATATCAACCGAAGTAGAAATTACTATTGAATCAGGGGTTCAACTTGTGAACTATTTATCAGAGAACAGTAAAACAATGAATTTTCCAAGAGTACACCGATGGGACCTTTAACTGATGACTATAAGACTAATTATTATTTGATTCTACAATTATTATTATAAGTATTTGTTTCTATAATAAATTATACTTGTTTGATAATAAGAGAAAAGTATAACATATACTAGAGTTGAATTAAATAGCAGATACCTTGACCCCATATAGGTAATGCAAAATTACAAGAGCCCAAGGGCCATCTCAACTTATCCTCGAGTTTGTCGATGTTCGCCTCGTACATCCACCACTCATCTTCCCTTGCCACCAAATCGTCACATCGAAAAATGTCCATCATGGGTATGCATTTGCTCAGAAATATCAATTTCACCGCCCCATTTATATTTCTACTCGCTTTTCTCACCGCTAGATTAGCAGAAATCATATGAACTTGAAATCGGAACATATCCCTGTTCCAGCCATCTGTCGGCTTCCTACATGGCAGCCTGGCTATGACAACATCTACCTCATCATATCTCGTAAAATCTGGCATCAGTATTTCAGGGCACAACGGTTTCTTGCTGTTATCCTCATCATCCCACTGAGGGAACAAATCATCCCATACAATACTGCTAGAAACCCGTTCAAACCCTATAGTCATCGACTTACCTCTCATGCCCCAGTCACTTAGGTCGTCCTCTTCCATGTTAACTAAACCAATTTTCGTATTGCCATTGATGAAATCAATGAAACTTGGGGCAATTTTCTTTGTTGTGTTGCTTTTGCTTGTTTCCAAATTTGGAAGGGCCACAGACACCTAAAATTTAATTATCCAAAAAAAATATTGTTAGTAACTTTCAATGATCAAATATAACCTTGAATCCCTTAATATGTGAATTATTATTGATCACTGAAAAATTATATTATGAGCTACAAATGTTTAATTTCTATTTTTTTAAGAAAAAAAACATCATTTAAATGGGAAAAATTATTGTACATCGATAACTACCACACCAAAAAAAATATACTTTCAACATAGAATTTTATGTCCTGCACTTAAAACAAACTTTGTTCTTTTAAATAATAGTATATGGAGAATTCATATCCCATATCCGGACCATCAAATATGTTTTGGCACGATTATTAAGGCGGCGTTGTGCATTCCACCTCGGAGCGGATTAACTCAGATTTTGAACCGGACGGTCCATATCCAAACTCAAAATTTGAGTTACTTTAGGGGATCCAGACTCGTATATGGATGCATACACAACACAAGGTTATTGTATTGACTATTGAGGTTAATAGGGTAAATCTTATAAAACAAAGACGAACGAAGTAGAACGTTAACCTTGCAATCACGAGAGGTGCACTGGACAAGCGAGGCGACATTGTCATTGCTATTGATACCGAATATAAATGATGGCCGAAGAAGGAGAAGAAGGCAGGAGACAAGTAACAGAATAAAAAAGGCAACGTTGACCTTTACGACTATGCCTTTAATGACAGTAGCTTTGTACATTTCAGACCAGAGAGAGGGCTTGCCTGAGGAAAGTATCAACCAAACAACAGCAATTGCAATTCTTGTAAGCACACGGCCAGGTACCAAGCTGGTCTTTTAGTTTATATTAATTTATTCTTCTGGTGAAAAAGCATGGTTGGTAAGAAGCCATGCTTACCACGAATCCTCCATGTCTCTTAATTTTTTTTGTTATAAGAGATTTTGTTGGATAGGTATCATTTATTATATATAACATAATTGGTAGTTGTATACTTGTATGTTATGGAGACCAAGTACACTTAAGCATTTGCAATTATTTTATCATATTTGTTTTTCTGTATTACTTCTTTTATTATTTGATCAGTATATCATTTATTATATAATCAAATTGTTAACCAAATCTAAATGTACGGAATTTCAATTTTTCAGAAAAAAAAAATTTAGCTATATTACCCTGCGAAGTCAACGAATTATATAGTAATTATATCCTATAAACATTAAAATTTTAGTTTTCAAATTTAAAGGTTATATAATTAGTAGTAGAGATTGATTTTGGTATATTATCTCCCTATCAATTGGATTCGAAGTCCGCTTTGTGTTATTTATTATTAGTTGGAATAAGGTACAACGAAATTATATGAACTGATTTGATTTTTTTTTTTTTTTTGGAAGTTTGAAAACCAAAAACTTGTAATCTTAACGATATGACCTCAAATAAGAAGAATCCCTATAGCTGAATATTTTTGTTTAGGTCCGGGCCATCGGATCAGAATCCAGACCAATTCAGTTCAAGGTAGAATGCACGGACAACTTTAATATTCGTGTGGATTCTTGATCGGACGGTTCAGATCTAAACAAAAATATTATGTTAATCTGAATTTGAAATAAGAATACTGGGTTTAGAAAAAGAGGAGGGTTCAAATGCATCCAAATTTTTGTGCATTCAAATGCCACTCTATTTTTCAAATTCTTTTTCTCCGTTTTCAAAGTCCAAAGAGGTAATCCGAACCATTAGATGTGATCTACATATTAATATGTACTTGGAGACCAAATTTTACATTTTTTGGAATTTTTTTACTATTTATTAAGCCACTTTGAAAATCGCTGATTTTACATTTTTTGGACCATTGGATCAGCGATTTTCAAAGTGGCTTAATAAATAGTAAAAAAATTCCAAAAAATGTAAAATTTGGTCTCCAAGCACATCTTAATATGTAGATCGCATCTAACGGTTCGGATTGACTATTCGGACTTTGAAAATGAAGAAAAAAGATAGAGTGCATTTGAACCCTCCTCTTAGAAAAATATCATTTAGGCTTGGTTTTAACTAGCTATAGTTTTGAGGCCCTGATAGAAGTACATATTTTATTGGATTAGAGGGCCTATTGGGCTCAGTATCATCATATTTCTATTGGATTAGAGGTCCTATTGTAATTTGAATATCAATGATAGCCTAAAACAAGAAAAATTAAGACATAAAGAGACGAGCATAGTGATTTGAAATCATGTGTGTATGTGCGCATCCATGCAAGATTTTAGGTGGGATAATAGAAATTTGGATGCTATGTACTAGCTCTGAGACACTGGTATAACAACAGTACACGGTACAATTTGAATTTGGATGTTAGATAGTAAATGTTGGAAAGTTATGCTGAAATTAAGAAAAGGAATTCTAGAACAGTGAGCTTATTAGACTGCTAGCATTTCTGATTAAGCCTTTAGCCTGTTTCGAACCTTACTGATACCTACTGTTTCTAAACTATCCATTTTTTTGGTTTCAGTGTGTTTACTTTGCTAAATCCTTTTCAATTCCTATTTTGATGCCTCAAGCTTTCAAAATAATAATTTAAAATCACAAAACAGTTCTTTTATGTATTTATAATTTTATATGAATGAAGGGACTTTTGTGCATACTTTCATGATTCATCAGCTAATAAGAGGCATTGTTATTATTTTGATTAAGTTCAAACTGTATTTAAGCTACCATCCATGCATTGTTATTTTGACAATAGTTTCAGAATTTATTCCACAAAATCAATATTTACTATCAAAGGCGGAGGCGCATCAAGAAAATGGGGATCAATTGACTCCCATTTATTTTTAAAAAATTTGTATTTGTACAATATTTCTATATAATTTAGAGTAAAATGCTATGAATATTATAAATTGACCCCTATTCACAGCACAAAAAATTTATATGATTGACTTCTATTTACATCTGATCTCCATAATTCGAAAGTCTAGCTCCGCCCATGTTTACTATGACGTTGATTATTATCAAACTTTTGCTATACAATATGTACATCTGGATGGATCAAAGCTTTATGTAAATTTATAAGATTAGATAATGTCATCATAGAATCACATCAATTAAAGAATGATTAAGATGAGCATAAAAAAGTGTAAAACACATGACGGGAATTTTAGATGACATCTAAAAATATTTCACTATTAAATTACATAATATATTTAAAATGTATCAAATTTGTATCAGATAATTAGAAGAAGAGAAAAAAAAAAAACGTTGAGGCTTTACTGGCCATTAAATTAGTTCCAGTTCTATTGTGTATATATTTTTGAACTAGCTATAAGAATGGGATTGAAACTTGATAAATGAAGCTTTTTAGGCAAATTTTTCGTTATCCTTATGATCTGAAATAGACGGATTTGATCAGCCCAACTGGAGAGGAACCTCACGCTGTTTCTCTGTAGACAATTATTTTGGGCTTGGGCCAATGGGTAATGTCAAATGGGCTTTACTTAAGGAAAATGGATATATACAGTGCCAAAGAAACGGAGATGATGAAGTAGAAATGTAATTTAAGATGTCAGTGTCAGTCCCACCCCCACGTTGTAAAGAACCCAGCGATGCTTCTGCTGTCTCTTTCCTCTGTCCCCGGTCAAAAACTCACAGTTGGATCCAGCTGCCATTTCTTTAAATAGTAATAAGTTCTCTCTTTCTTTTTTTCTTCATTTGATAATATATTCCTGCTGTTGCTCTTGCTCCCAAGCTGCTTATGAATTCTCACCTGAACATGGTTTTTATTCTGGCTATGATGAACAATTAATATAGTTCGTGAGACTAATTCAAAAGTATATTACTGATGTATTTACATGAAAAATTTATAATTTTTGAGCTTATTTAGTGTAAAATTGGGCAGCAAAGAGAAAATAAAAGCTTGTGAAATTTATTTTAGTACGCTTGTTTTTGAATTTTTTAGAAACAATAAATAAATAAAAATTACCAAACCAACTTAATTGCTTTGCTTTTTAAAAAAAGAAAACATAAGAATTGAGATGTCATTTCGGTCACTTTTTTTTGGAGGGGATCAAATTGTCATTTCGATTCCAACCGTTTTCACAGATAAAAAAAAATACATTGAAAAATTATGAAAATATTTAAGACCGAATTGTCATTTCGGTTCCACAAAAAAAAAATTTGAGATCAAAATGACATTTTGATTTTTATAGTTTTTGTAAAAAAAGAAATAATCATGTCAGTTTCATAAAAAAAAAAATTTCTAATTATGGTTTATACAAAAAGTTCCTTGTTTTTGTCATTTCTAATCATTTGACATTATACTACAATAAATCAAAATGTCTACAGATTCCGTATATAAAAGCATCATTCATCAAATAGACTGATTTGATTAATTGATTAATTAATGTTGTAAGTATAAGTATAACCTGAATTAAATAAAGAAACGACAAAGGTCATGGACTGATAGATTTGATTTGAACTTTGAAGAGCCAGTGAAACATTGAATAACTGAAGCATGACTACTGAACAAACTAGTTGTGACTTGTGATAAATAGATAGAAAAAAAATTATTAGATAAAATTTATTTTCTGAAGACGGCTGCTGTGCCAAGACAAAAAGTTTAGTTTTCCGTTAAGCAACTAACCTGTTGATTTAATTTTAATTTTTTATTTAGAGACTGTAATGTGTTGATACGGAACAGCATCTTTTCTAGACAATTCCGTATCAGACCTGATAACATCCGTACATACACCTCGAGATTTGCGCTAGTAAAAGTACTCTCCTGCTGTCCCAGTCTGATTTCATTTAAGGAACGGTTCTATTTACACTCGGACTAGCAATGCGTCGTAGACCGTGAGAGTAAAATCGACACTATTACTTGAGTGATAATGGACCATGGTTCCGAAAATTAGCTTAACTCGGCCAAGCCAGAATGAAAATGACCGATGCTGTTCTGAATTTTATCTGATTCACATAATATAGCGATTTTTTGTCATAAAAAATGGTGGAATTGGTCTGATTCGGCCGAGTCAACAAATTTTTACTCTGAGTTGAACTGATTTCAACAAAAGTAGACTGATTTTTTCGCTTACCTGGACCGATTCTCATATGCATGTATTGTCATCAGAACAACCTGGACTACTTGAAAGTTGGAGTTATTATGCACTGCTATCTTGGCAAGATAAGAAAATATCAAGGCAAAGTATTGTCAAAATCCTTTTTTATTATTTTTGAAACATGTTGGTTGAACCGTTTAAGAAAAAATTTGAGGAAGAATAAGAAAAAGAGAGAGAAAAAAACTTGGAGAAAAAAGCAGCAGTGTGTGAATTGGAGAAAAAGAGAGAAGTGGAGAAGTACAAACTACAGGGACTATATTTATTTTTAGATAGAATACATTTTATATTTAATTGGCTAATATAAAAAAAATATTAATCACACCTGTAATGCACTCCACTAATTAAAAAAAAAACTAAAAATCACATCCACGGTTACTAAGTTAATTTAAATAGTAGATGCAGTAGGCTTTTGTAATTTGAATATTGATACTAAAATTGAGTTGTTATGCATCTATGTTTTTTTTTTTTTTTTTTTTTTCTCAATTTGACTAGAGTAAAGAAACATATCATGTGATTTGTACAGTGCATAACAGATGTGATAATTGTGTATGTTACTCTCTTTTATAAGTTGATAAAAGAACTAGTATTTTAAATCAAAAGCCAAAAAAAAGTATGAAACAAACTATTTTACAATTTAAATTGGTAAGTGAATTAAATTTATTTTTAGATAGTATGTTGTCACCTGTGCAGTAGTGCATATAGTATACATTATGTTTTTCTACAAGAAACTTGGATTTGATTCAGCTTGAAGCAAAAGAGGTGTGTGTTGTGTGCATGAGAGGTAATGGATTATAATAAAAAAAATAAAAAATAAGTATGTTACTCTCTATTATTTTTTATTTTATAAAAAATCTATTATTTTCTAAACCAAAATCAATATATTCTAAAAAAAAATCGAGTTTAAATTATTATTTTTGAGTGAAATCAGGCAGAGGCTGCAAGGTTCAGCTTGGGTTCAATAGTCATTGGATCCAAAGTGGTTCTAATGGGTTCGCTTACTATCAGATCTATTTTAGGATTCGTGCGTACGAATTTTAAAGCATATGCAAAAGTGCGGGTGCGAATCCTAAAGCAGATCCGATAATGAGCGAACCCACTGAAACTATTTTTGATCCAATGACCATCGTACCCCAAGCTATTTTCGTTATATTGAATCAGTAAACAGTAACAAACAGGAATTTACAGCTTCTGTAGAAAGAAAAACCACTTGCATCTAATGCCAATCACAACCAAAGTATGATCCTAACTGATTCCTGTTTCACAACTTAGCACTATAACTCAATTACATCTCTGACTTGAAGTCAGATTCTAATTGATTCCTCTGACTTCAAGTCAAGGATTGGCTATGCGATTCTAATTTTAATTTTCAGAACCACGCTGCGCATTAGAGAGAGAGAATGTAATCGAGGCAGATTTTGTAGTGAATTCCACAAATTAATATTAAACCAGTTTCATTGAAAATTGTTGGATGCTGATTGGGTCCCAGATTGCACGCGGTCGTACTGAGCACGTGAGTCGTGACTGGACGAGAGCAGCTTGTGGATCAAACCTAGAGCAATGGTCGGTGCCTTTTTTTATTTTCCCTTTTCTGGATAATAAAACTGTAATAAATATATGAGTGCTGCTCCGCACCTACAACTTGAGTTCCTTTGACAAAAATGCAATACTCTATAAGGTATGGAATGAATAATCCAAGAAACATAATAATATTACACGGTATATATAATGAGGAGGAGGGATTCAATTACATTTTTTTTTTTTAATTTCAAACAGGCAATCTAAATCGTTCAACATAATGGATATATTGAAATGTGCTTATAGATCAAATTTTATATTTTTTTGAATTCTTTTATTATTTATTAAGTATTTTACAAAATCGTTGTTTTCAGACTATTGAATTTTTGTACTCATCTTAATAAATAGTAAAAAAATTCAGAAAAATATAAGATTTTATCTGCAAGTATATTTTAACATATCTATTATATCGAATGATTTAGATCGACTGTTTGGACTTTAAAAATATAAGACGTAATACAGTGTCACCAAAAAATGGTGTAATTGATCCTCCCCATATATAATTGAATAACATTATTTTGATATTTTATCGCTGTAGTTACCTTTTATCATCCATTTAAACATCCTTTTGAAATTCAAATTAAGCAATTTTTTTTTCATAATAAATTATCCAGGTTTGCTTAAAAATAATGATTTTCTCTGCTTAGTGATAAGTAATCCAATGGATGTCCAAATTTTACTTAAAAAAAAAAACTAACTAACAAAAAAGGTACCACCAAGTTAATTTGTATACCCTTTAACTAATAAGAAACTCTTTCTAAATAAAATTGTTAATGTTTTGTCGTAGATTCAAAACTTGATTAGAAGAATCCTTATAATTAAAGTTGAGAGATTTGATTCTCATTTTTATCTAAAAAAAAAAATTATAAGTGAGGATATGGTACTTTACAATCCGCAGATAGCTCTGTACTATGAATTCATACTTTCAATTTTTAAAGTTTAAATTGTAAATCTGAACCGTTCAACATATTTGAAAACCAAAATTTATATAATTTTTAGAATTGTTTTACTAATTTTTTAAAGTTGAGAGATTTGATTATCATTTTTATCTAAAAAAATAAAAATTATAAGTGAGGATATGGTACTTTACAATCTGCATAGAGCTCCAATATACTATGAATTCATACTTTCAATTTTTAAAATTTAAATTGTAAATCTGAACTATTTAACATATTTGAAAACCAAAATTTATATAATTTTTAGAATTGTTTTGCTAATTTTTTAAACAGGTGGAAATCACCTAATCTTAATATTTTCGAACATTTGAATGTAGTGATTTCCCAACATCTAAAAAACGAATAAAAAGTTTCTAACCTCACTCATTGAGCAGTTTAGATTGATTGTTTAAAATTTATAGCACATACTAATATGCACATTGTAAAGCACCATAGCCTCACTCGTGTTTTATAACTATGGAAATATGCTAAAATTACTAATAATAATGAGTACGGCTAATATAACATCAGTGTCATTTCAGTCTATACAACATCAACTCCAAAACCTATCAAATCGAGTTAAAATGGTGAATCCAAACCGTTCAAACTAGTTTATTTTATGAGTGATGCGTTTACATGCAAACTTTTTATATTTTCGAGTTATTTTAGTATCAAATCAAGCGGCAAAAAAATTGAAAAATGAATGTATTAAAATTAAATTAAAAACTCATACATTTGACCACTTGCCTTGATACCAAATAAATTCAAAAACTTATAAATTTTACATATAAACACACAACTAATAAAATATATCGGTTTGAACGGTTTGGATTTATCATTTGAACTTGATTTGATAGATTTTGGAGTTGGTGTTAAATAAATTGAAATGACAATGATGTTATATTAGCCATACTCAATAATAATTCATTTGGTTGAAATCAAGTTAGAAGAAAAAATATTGCAACCAAAAAAAAAAAAAAAAAGCAAAACTGATACGCAATAATCTACAGGCTCTTTTGTTTGCCAAAATCAATTCCATCATTTATTGGGCAGTCAATGATAAAAAAACAATGGGACAAAAGCCCATGGGTTCAAAAACAAAGGTTGTCCGTGGGCCCCATCTACAGACCTTACAGCTGTATGTTTTAGATCTCCTCCTGTCTGGAAAGAGCACAGACTATGTATCTGTAGAGTTCCCTCCACCTGTCTCAATCTCAAATGTTGCAAATACAAATGTGCAACCTAATTAAGTTGCTTAATTACTCGTGTCAAAATTGTTATAATAAATACCATACAAAAATTGTACCCAATATTTTTAGTTACCATCTTAATATTTTAAAATTTTATCCTTACTACCGACTTTTACAAAATTTCAATTCCACACAGATTCAATTTATGTGGAACTAACTTCTTTTTTTTTTCTTAAAAAGAATACTGCTTAGCTATTAAGAATGCTTATTTTATTCTTACAATATTTGAAAATTAGTTGGCTTCTATTAGTTTTTAATGTAAAAACAAAGACAAACTATCATATTGAAATTAAATTTGGAAAAGACATGCTATTTCGATTATTTCTTTAATCAACCTCGGCTTGTCGTTTTTTTTAATTGGTTTCCGCAGATTGAATCTGCGTAGATGCGAGATCTTGCAGATTGAATCTGCGTGAAATGTAAAATTGGAATTTTGAAAAAAAAAAAAATCTGTAAAGTTAAAATTTTAAAATATTAAGATGGTAACTAAATTTTTTTCAGAAAAATGTAGCATAGATGAAAACAAATAACCCTGTTATTACTATAATGCAGAGATTGGATAACAAAATTTTTTTGGATGTTATGTTCTAACTGGAGATGCCAAAAATGTAAATTCCACGTGGCAGTTTGGTACTAATGGCCTGGATTAAAGGGAATAAACACATTGGACACCAGTCTGTCCTCTAAATGGATACCTAAAGCAATGATTTTGGATAATTGCACTTAGCACGTGTGCCAGACAGGTGTTCTTAGCTAGGATGTGTTGGAAATAGGAAACCAAATCATTATTCTAATTATTTCTTTGTTTAACAGAATAACAGCCAGTAGGCAGTTGTAAGACTTTCAAGTTTCATAATTAATGAAACGGATTATGGCCTTTTTTAAAAAATAAACAAAAATAAAACAGCCGGTAGGCGGGATATGAATTTTTTTAAATAAAGTTAATTTTAAATATTTTAACAGCATAAACATCGGTGGAGGCACAAACGTGTTTGCTCCACCGACCCTGCGAGCTGTTTACTATTAATTTATGTGGTAATTAATGGTTAGATTGTATATATGGGTAATAAAATAGGTCCACCGATCCAACGGATTAGTCGAGCAAACATCTTTCTACCTCCACCTCGTTTTTTGTAAAATCTAAATTAATGGTGCTTGTTTCGTTAAAAGTATTAAATTTGGTTCTATTTTAAAAAAAATCCAGGATATGTACCAACATGATTAATATCAGAGGTCCTTTGGATAAAAAAAAATAATAATAAAAACAGATTTTTGGAACTAAAAAAATAAAAAATTAGTGATAGGATTCCATCCTAAACCTACAAAGTCAAGCCCTAATTGATTAATAATTAGGCCTTGATCAATAATTTGTCTTCAGATTTGATAAGAACACCTGCAAACAAAAATGTTTACCTCACCCTTCGCTGTTTTAGATAGAGATTTCACTATCTTCTCTTTTTTTAACTATGTTCGCAATTTTGCTACAGTAATCATATTTTAAATATCTCAAATTACATTTTGAGCTCATGATACATCGTGTCAGGCTTATACTTACCTTGTACAATATATACACCGAGCTCATAGAGCCGATCAATAAGAAATTGTCTAAATATTTAAAAGAAAAAATACTAGAATTGTTGTTTTTTTTTCCAAAAATTGATAGACAGTTTCATTGATAAAATAACTTACGAAGTAGCTGTTACATAAGATTAGACAATCAATATTTGTGAAAAATATATAGCTAAACAAAACAAAAAACGTTTAGGATTATGTGTATCTTGTGGACGCAAATTGATCATCCTTTCTTGATTAGAGTGATAGGAGTCTAGCGATAGTGTCATCTGTACGCATATCACAGCTTAGAAGGCACTGAGTCCAAGCCAGACCGGGAACTGAATCGATCGGACCAAGACAGTCACCCATCAGCTGAGCATGCATTAATTAAATCAAATCAGACTAGGAATTAAATCAACCAATCCAGAACATTAATCTTGAAATAGAAAAAGAAGAAGAAGAAGCGAAAAGTAGCACAAAACAACAGATAACATTATCATCACAAAAACTGATATTTATTTTCTAAGTGAACATTTATTCTACTATATATATATATATATATATATATATTTATAAAGTAACTATATGTACAACTCGTTTCACGCACTTTTTCATTGCCAAAGAGGAGAAGAAGAGCTCAAGAGAATGTAAGAAAAAGTGAACCATTGGTATTAGAGAATAAAAACCCCAGAAAAACGATACCAAATGGTTGCCAAATCCGCTAGATGAAAGCACTAGCTCGGACAACAATGGAGGAATGAGCAGTGGTCAGATCCACTAGGCGGAAGCATCGAAAGCAATAACCAGATCCACTAGACAGAAACACTGACTCAGATGGATAGAAATAAGGTATATAGAGAAAGTGGATAAGTGTTAAAAAAATTAATGAAATTAATATATTAAATATATTTTCTTTCTTGTTCCCTATATTTTGATACAAAACTTAATCTTTTTAATATAATTTTACTGCTATCAACACTGACATTATTCTTTATTACTAGCTATATAGATTTATAGATTTTAATCATGTATTAAGCAGGATTGCGGTGGTCAATGACTCGGTGGCCACCAACGGAGTTCGAATGCTCTGCATTTCCTCATACAGTGAGTGTCTAATTAAAATTCGAATCAATTCGGTCAAAATTGCAATGTATGGAGTCCTTTTAAATTTGTGTCAATACGTAATAGGGCTGGCAACAACCAGCTTGGTCTGAGCCAGATCAAACTTATGACTTACTCGTTTTAGCAACAAACATATTATGAGTGAATCATTATTCTGATTTGAGCTGAAAAAGTCACCCGTGACTTGCTTATTTTGACAATAAGCAATCCGGACCAGCTTGTAAAAACTCGTGGGCCAAAAACCCAAATATATTAGATAATATATTGTAAAATCAACTAACATAAATTAAGTTTGTAACTTAATTCACACATACCAAAATATTAAATGTTCAAATTCATACAAATATATTTCACAAAATAAATTAATGCATACTAAATTTACATAAATTCATACTTGAATCAAGTTGACTTACCAGCTCGCGAGCGAGTTAAGTCCCAGTTCAAACTTGTTAATTTTGAATCGAGCTAATAATAAACTGTCTCATATAACAATTCAATCCACTAATGAACGAGTTATTAGTGAATAAGTCACGATCAATTCACAAGCTACAATCTTTTTTTTACCACACCTAATACGTAACGAGCTCAACGAATTCAAACAGTGTGATACGAATTCTTCCACCCATATCTGTTCTTTAGTCACTTTTTATTTTTTGAGGAAATTCTTCAGTCACTAGTCAGTGAATGCAATAAAAGCTATTAATTATTTCCGTTTATAAATAGAAATAATCCGTTTGACCGTTGTCACCCTCACCCATACTAATTTCGGGTGTCCATTTTTACAGCACCGAATTCGTGATATACAGCACAATATAAATTTTGAGACGAAAATATCCCTGATTTTATTTTCACAGCACAGATCTATTGAAAAACCAAAGACTTAATGCAGGGGTATTTTCGTCCCAAAATTTATATTGTGCTGTATATCACGAATTCGGTGCTGTAAAAATGGGCACCCCTAATTTCTTCGTTATAACGCTCTACATTTATGTGACGTGATAGTTATTTATTGCACACTTTTTAGTGATGTAGGTGCTGTTGCGAGCAACGACGCGAAAAAGAAAGGGAAAAAAAAATAGTTACCGCTAGGTGTGAAAACGGTATGAACAATATCTGATATGTTTTCGAAAATTTAGATATGAATATTTGATATCTGAATATCTGTGTAGATAAGAATATTGATACAGTTTTAGATTTCAATTATCCGTATATGAATGTATACTATATATTTTAATATATATTATGAAAAATGTATGTTATTTACAATTATAATTAGATAAATATTACGAACTTTTATATTTTTTTAATATTTTTTATATTATTTTAATAAATATCCGATCTAATTCGGACCCGTATTCGTATCTGTTTGATATTCGTTTCGTATCCATATTTAAAAAATAAAAAAAAAATATAGATATGATTTTACCACTATTCGTTCGGTAGTTGCTCAGCTTTCACCCCTAGACTTCACATGAAGAAACATAATGTTAATTTTGACTATGGTTATTTTATAAATTTTGAATTGTTATTGCAATTTGTTTACTTGTATACACTTTAAATATTTTAAAAGAATATTGCTGCAAGTGATCTGCTTCGCCAAAATAGCACTTGTAATTTAATTAGTGTTTTAATTATTTTTTCATACCTATTTTTTTATTATACACTTATCTTCTCTTAAAATATGGAGGGATACAAGTAAAAATAAATAAATATAAATAAAGAGTTAAAAACTATTAAAAGTTTCTCCTACGTTGGCATTTTGTCATTATCTATCTTTTTGGAAATCATCTTAATAGCTATAATTTTTTATAAGCCATAATTAAAAAAGAGAGGAGGAATCTGATTACATCTTTTTTGGTGACACCGGATTACATTCTATGTTTACAAAGTCCAAACAGTTGATCCAAACTGTTCAACTTTATGGATATGTTAAAATGTGCTTGCATATCAAATTTTATATTTTTCTGAAATTTTTTTACTATTTATTAAGATGGGTACAAAAATTCAATGGTCTGAATATAACGATTTTGTTAAATACTTAATAAATAGTAAACAAATTTTAAAAAAATGTAAATTTGATCTGCAAGCACATTTTAACATATTCAACAAGTTAAACGGTTTGGATCGATTGTTTGGACTTTAAAAACTTTAAAAATAGAGAGTGTAATTCGGTGTCACAAAAAAATGGTGTAATCGGATCCCTCAAAATTTTTTTTTTATGAAACCAATATGATTATTTTTTTTTTAAAAATCATAAAAATTAAAATGTCATTTCAGTCCGTTATTTATTTTTTTGAAACTAAAATTACATTTCAGTTCCTAATAATTTCACAGTTTTTCAAAAATAAAAATAGTGCAATCATTCGTGTAATACCTTGGACCTTGTAACCGGAGAATCTATATCAAACAAAGTCAATAAATCTCTGTAGAATAAAGCCAAACTTTTGCTGAAAAAAGTGTTGACAAAAGCAAATGACACCATGGAAAATTTGAGGAAATAACTTCAATTCCAACATGCCCATACTCTGGATTTGAATTCATTCCATTGGAAGGAATAGCATGATTGTAAGTCTACGTACGTAACTTTGTACCAGGGAAAGACTTTTTTCTTTGGTAAAAGAAAAAGAAAAATATTTGAAATGTATTGACAATTAATGGATATCATTAACATATCGACAATTGTCAAAAAAAAAAAAAAAAATTTGGTTCGAACATTTGTAATGTAATCTCTACTATATTTATAATATGCAACGAAATAGCGTGGATTTTAAGTTTTTAACTTTAAATTTATTAGATTAACCACCAATTTCTTAAGTTCAACAAGCTTTTTGGTGATATTAACTCTAAAATTTATTAAATTAACTTTAAATGCCAAATTTAAATTATTAAAACCAATCTATTTTATGAGTGACACATTTACATGTTAAATTTATATATTTTTTATTAATTTAGTATAAAGTCAATTAGTAAAAAATGATAAAAAATATTAAAAATAACTTGAGATTTTTTTTTTACTTTATAGTAAATTGATATGAAAATAATAAATTTGACATGTAAACATATCAATTGTGAAGTAGTCAACAGTTGAGATTCACAATTTGAAATTATATCGATAAGTTTTAAAGTTAAACTCAACAATTATTTGATGAGCTTAAGAAAACTTTAGTTATGCTCTGAAATAATTTTACTCAATAATATTATTTGATATATATGAACGGATGGTAAAATTATATATATATATATATATATATATATATATATATATATAGAGTTGGGCTATGGTGCATTGCAATGCATGGAGGGGTTTGTACATTGGATCATAAATCTAAAATTCAAAATTCAAATGGACGATTCAAACCGTTCATCTTGTTCTCCATATTAATATGTGCTTTGAGACCAAATTTTATATTTTTCTGAATTTTTTTACTATTTATTAAGTATTTTACAAAATTGTTGATCCAATAGTGGCTGCTGATTTTACTGTTTTGTTAAGCCACCGTTGGATTAACAATTTTGTAAAATACTTAATAAATAGTAAAAAAATTCAGAAAAATGTCAAATTTGGTCTCCAAGCACATATTAATATGGAGAACAAGATGAACGGTTTGGATCGGCCATTTGGATTTTGAATTTTAGATTTATGATCCAATGCACAAACCTCTCCATGCATTGCAATGCACCATAGCCCAACTCTATATATATATATATATATATATATATATATCATATTCTGTATTTCTTGAAAAATAAAATTTTTTATATCTATTTGATATAATTTTCATCTTGATTTATTGCAATAAAAAATAAATTCCTTACGATATTTATTTTGGCAATAGGTTTGGGCAGTGAGACCGAATCTCCTGCACCCCTAGGGCAGGAAATTCTTGTCTTTAAAATCACTGCTGGATGTATCCGAGATCAAATATTTAAATGTTAAAAGTCATTCCAGTCCAACTCAGCAGTGACTCTAGGGATAGAAATTTCCTACACCTCTGCGGAGGTGATCCGGTTCATTGAGCAGTTTACTTTTCTAATTGGATGGTCCAGGTCGGATTGAAATCTGCTCATTTTCTTGAGAAAAGGAGGATCCTTCTATTCTCCAATCCGAACCGTTTAAAATCGATCAAATACTTTCAATTACATCTGATTTATTTGTGCTTTGAGATTCATGCCATGTTAAAAAAAAATTAAAGTCGTTTGATCAATGTTGAACGGTTCAAATTGAAAAATAAGAGGATCCTCCTTTTCTCAAAAAAAGAAGTAGATTGGCTTCCGTCCAGGTCTACATCTTTTCTTACTTTAATGATCCCTTTTTCTAATTGGATAGGTTTGAGCAGTTTGTTTTTCTATTTCCAGCAACAAGCATCGATCTTATTATCAAGGCTGTATTAACCCCTCAGCTGAAGTAAATTGAACAGATTATGCAAATGGTATCACTCATAGTATCTAACTTTAATGGGCCCCACATAGTCCTCATTTTCTAGTTCTTATTTTCTTTTTCTCACTTTTTAAGGTTTGTGATGTCTACTGTTGGTACAAAAAGTACACAAGAAATTCATGAACGGACATCACTGTAAAGGAGTATATATAGAAAAATAGCATAATTTTTTATTCATAGTAATTGTAAAATTCAAATGTACATAAATAGATAGAGCACATTGCTTTAAATCAATATAGTAAGATCGTCAGCATTGATCGCGATTCAATATTTTATGGATCTGAGGTAATGCCTACAATTATTATTATTTTTTTTTTGTAAAATGGTTTAAAATTAGTCTAATTTTTTAAAGATGGATTGTCGGTATTGTCTCAGATTCATAAAAAAAAGGAGAAATAATTAACTAGGAAGATAGAAGTCAATTTTTTTTGTCCATTTGAAAAGAAGGTTCATAGCGGCCTGTGCTATGAACTCATATTTCTATTTTTAAAGTTCAAATTATCAATCTGAATCACTTAACATAATCTTCATAAGAAAATGTACTTGAAAACTAAAATTTATATTTCTTTATTATTTTTTACAAATAGAAAAGAACGTCTGATAACAATGATTTTGTAGGTATCTAGAAAAATAACAAAAAATTCTAAAAAAGTGTAAAATATGTTTTCCAAGTGCATTTTCATCTGGAGTTTATATATAACTATTCGGATTGACTGTTTGAACTTTGCAAATAAATATATGAATCTATAGCACCGATGAATTTGTAATAAGCATATTACGATAACTTTACTGATGAAGAAATACACAAAATAAGATGTTTCAATGGGTATATAACTAATTTTCCCTATAGATTCATGGTGATTGAGATGTCACCGGAGCAGAAAAAACAAACACGGAAACACCTATCAAGAGATTAGCTTAACAACCAAGTGATCATATCCAAAGAGAAAAATATAACCAAGTGAGCGAAAAGAGAAATTTGGTGAAATTAGAAAATCCCAATGTTAAATGCTATGGGACCCCGGTTTGTCATCCTTTCGGACGCTACACAGGTGATTATTCCGTGATTTCATCTGTACTACTAGGGGATATGCTAATTATAATTGTATAATTATATTTTAATCGTAGTTATTATAGGTATTGTTTAAAAAATATAGCAACCCAAAATAAGATTACAGAGCTACTTTTATATTGTCAAAGCGTTATGCAAATACAAAAACTTACATTATAGTTCTACACTAGTAATAACATATATTGCATACAATATTAACATAAATTATTACAAACCAAACCAAATGTTCAAATAAAAAAAATAAAATAAAAACTAATTTTCATTCAATAAATCTTTACCTGTCCAATAAATCCCATCAATCTTCACTCTCCACCTCTATTTTATTGGTGGAACAAATTCTCAGATTTTGAAGAATGAGCTCGAACCACAAACAAGAAATATATGCCGTTGGACAATTCGGACACACCATCCTGGGAAATGAAAGCTTCGAAAGCAACTAGTTTTTTTTATCACTCCAAACGAGTGCTTTTTTATGCGTTGAGAGTCGCTGATTAGTTGTGAGATGAACTTGAGTGATCTTATAACACAACCGTAACAATTGGAGCTACCCTTCGAGTCGAGGATCAAACATGGGCCTTAGATCATGACGCGATAAAGATGCTCTAACTTAAAAAGACATTCTTCTTGCCAGTAAAGAAACAAGGTCTATACATTAGTGAAAAATTTATTATGATTATTTGTTGTCATGCATCCCATATTCCCATCACACCCTTAAATATATTAATCAATGGGGTGCAAAATGGTGCTGTCTTAAAATTCTCACTCAGAGTTTATTTCATATGTGAAATCATTTTCCATTATGTGCACATCAGCACATCTTCCTTGGTGGCTAGTGGCTACCAATCATCTCTTGCATCGATCCCATCTCTCATGCTTTAGAGATTGTGATAGATAGCTCCAATTACACGGTAACTGTAAAACCTAGCGGGGGTTGTAAAATATGCTGATTGAAACTGTGTCGGCATATTAATTACCCTGTCCACTTCAGAATACCCACTAAGTTTAGTTAATTAGAATCATACCTTTAAATTACAATGCACACATTTTTTTGAACCAAAAGAAATATTCATACATTTTAGTTCAAATTATTTATGGACAGCTGTTTCGAAATTTCAATTTTTTTACAGTGCAAACTGGAAAACATTCTTATTTAATTCAAAATAAAAAGTTACTTTTTAGATAAAATGATTAAACTAATTTTTCATGGAAAACATTTGACCACGTAGAATAATCAGGGATATTGTCAGGATTTTTATTAGGGAAAAAAAATATTGGTACGATTAGCGGGTTAGGAATTGCTATGAATTAATCAATTCAGATTGTAGACTGTTTAGGAGTAGGCAAAAAAAAAAAAAAAAAATCAGCAGTAGACAGTTGCCTACTCCGGGTTCAATGTTGCTCCGCCATTGAATATAATTATAATATTTTTTTTTGTTAAAATAAGATTACGTTAAGTCAACAAATTAATTGTCAGTTGTTATGAGATAGTAATCTGATCACTTGAACTAATTAAGAGTTTTGATGTTGACCTTGCTTGGAATAAACGAACAGATGCGTCGTGACCCTTCGATCAAGATCAGACGGATAACAGTGACACTTGGGATTCTCGTAGTCAATTTGGGTAGGCTTTGCAATTTGCCAATGCCAGCGCTACATCAATTCAGCAAATGCTTAGAACTTACTCAAAAACCTTAACAGGGCAAGTCGTTAACGTGAGAACCAATTTTCAATCCTAAATGAGATAATTGGATGCATGCACGTTATCGTACTCTGTCAAATTGCTAAATCAAAGCTGGTATTTCTAATTTAATACAACAATTAGAAGGGCTAAATTGGGAACTAGTAGGGACAACTGTTATGTTGGGTTTTAGTTAAGATAATTCCAATGTTGTTAATCAAACTGGGACAACTAGAAAATTAAAATAAAAAAAATGCTAAATAAGCTAATGTAATTTTATTTTCAAATTATAATGTATAAAGGACAAAAGTATTATTTTTAAATTCCTAATTACTATTTAGGTCCTAACATATATCTAAGCAATAAAAATATTTTTACTTGAGAATATAATTATTGGGGTTAATTGACTCCATTAATCTTTAAAAAAAATTATTATATAGAATTATTATATATTTTAGAGTAAAATACTGTTGATTCCCCAGTATCTTGAAAGTCAGTCTCCACCCTTAGAAAAAATCAACGAAGACAATTTATGAAATTATAGGATAAACAAGGAAAATCAGGGCATAATTAATTATGACTATAAGGGTTAAATGGCAAAGTAACAAGAGCAAACTTACATACTAATAATAGTTTTTTTCTTCAGTATTCACAATTTTTTAGTGTTTATCTAAAAAATAACATCAAGACAAAAGGGACGGAACAGAAAAAAGGCATTTCGTTACTGTTACATAGACGACCATTTATACGGCCATTTTTATTAATATCCCTAAAACAAATGAAAATTTTACAAATGTCCCTGCCCCCAATTTTTTTTTAAATATGCCCTGACCGCCTGGACCTGGGGCGGCCCAAATAACCTGTGAGGCGCCCCAGGCTGGGGCGGCCCACAAGCCAAGTGAGGCGCCCCAGGGTGGGGCGCCTCATTTTTTTTTTTTTTTTTTTTTTTTAAAGAAGAGAAATCTTAGTATTTTGATTTGAATAATTTTGTGAAAAAAGAAAGTTTTCTTATTTAGAGTGTATGCCAAAAAATAAAATATTTGATATATTTAGGAAGTGATGTCGTAAATTTTTATAACTTTAATTTTTTTTTTTTTGGTGAATTTTGATTTTATTTGTCATTTGGATATCACAAGTCTAAATATAGCACTAATTAAGGACTTGAGCTTTATTATGATTTTTATAATATATGCATAATATATACATACACACATATACACATATACATATACTAGTATTTTGATTTAAATAATTTTGTGAAGAAAATGTTTTCTTGTTTAAAGTGTATGCCAAAAAATAAAACATTTGGATATATTTATGAAGTGATGTCGTAAATTCATATAATATGTAATAATTTTATTTTTACGAAATTGATTTTCAGTGGTTCGTATAACAGTTATACAGATTCAATTAATTTTATGTATAAATATTTTCTTATAATTTTGAACGAAAATGATGCACGAACACTCAATTTGGTTCTAAGATCACACAGATTTTCAATTCTTTGATAAAACTGATACATCAAAAACTAACTTCCGCCAAAAGACATGACGTATGTTTAAATACAAACCCTAAAAACAGAAAATACATAAACGATACATAAAAGACCCTAAAAACTCTAAAATTCTAAAGAAAGGTCCAAAAGTCCATGAAGGAAGACTCGGATCGCGAATCTGAGCCCACGAATGGCGAAACCAATCATAGATTGGTTTCTCGTGCGGCTTCGAGCTGTAGAGTTCCTGTCAAAATTTCAGCCCGATCCGACGGACGGATCAAAAGTTATGCCCCTTTTAGTGAAGCATGCGCAGGACCATATTGCATCAGAAAATTTTAGCTGAGAATTTTTATTTTTTATTATGTGTATGTGTATGTGTATATGTGTATATTATACATATATTATAAAAACCATAATAAATGCCAAGTCCTTAATTAGTGTTATATTTAGACTTGTGATATCCAAATGACAAATAAAATCAAAATTCACCAAAAAAAATAAAAAAATTAAAGTTATAAAAATTTACGACTTCACTTCCTAAATATATCAAATATTTTATTTTTTGGCATACACTCTAAATAAGAAAAATTTTTTTTTTCACAAAATTATTCAAATCAAAATACTAAGATTTCTCTTCTTTAAAAAAAAAAAAAAATTGAGGCGCCCCACCCTGGGGCGCCTTACTTGGCTTGTGGGCCGCCCCAGCCTGGGGCGCCTCACAGGTTATTTGGGCCGCCGCAGGTCCAGGCGGTCAGGGCATATTTAAAAAAAAATTGGGGGCAGGGGTATTTGTAAAATTTTCATTTGTTTTAGGGATATTAATAAAAATGGCCGCCATTTATAGGTGCATAACTTATAGATTCGGATAAGCATACAAAAACATGAAAATATTAATTACTTCCCTCAGAAAAAACCTTGTACATTTTTTTAATCCATTCCTTAATTCCCGTAATACTTTCCCGTTCCGTTTTTGCCACTGTAAGACAGAGACGGGCCAACTTCACGTCCGTCGGGAGATGCAATTTTGTAAAGTGCCGAGGGGTATTTTCGTCATTTGGTAAGGGGAGAAGGTGAGTGATCAACTGTACAAATATTATTATAGTAGCTAGGTTGGACCAAAGACACAGGATGATGCATCATACCAAACAGTGAAATATTATAGTAACGATGTGTTATTTTCATATATGCCCCTGCAATTTCTGAAAATATTTTATCATCTTCTTTGTATAGAAATTTGGGATTTTATTTTATTTTAAACAGAACTAAATTTAAATATTTTAAGAGAATAAGTAAGCTGAACTTTTTTTTATTTATAAAAAAAAAGCTCTAGACAGAAAAATTTACTTCACTGCATGCAAAGTAATCATTGAAAACTGCCTCCACCGACCCACATGATTAGTGGAGTTGTTTTTCATAAAAAAACGTTCAGCTTGCTTATTTTGTTGAAATAGTTAAGTTTGATTCTATTTTAAATAAAAAATCAAAATTTGGCTAACATATTTAGTCATGTCATGTAAAGGACTGTGTATAATTTAACAAAAACTTTATGAATTAAATTTAGTAATGACTATGTATAATATTTAAGCCTACAAATAAAGTAAGCTCCGGCAAGCTAATAGTAGCTCCAATTTGATTTTTTTTTTTTTTTTTTTGCAAGTTGAAATCAAATTTAAGGTAGAAATTCACCGGGCTACTAAGTCCCATACTAATATGAACTTAAGTTGATGCCGAACTTCACACAAACTCAATTATTCATTTTGCTTATATTTATTTCATGTTATTTATTTGAAGAAAGTAAATTGTAAAATAATTAATAGTCAATTTATTCTAAATGAAAAATATTTAATTATAAATATTTTATTGATAATGTAATAAACTAAGATATATTTACATTTGTAACTAAAAAAAGATTATCCTGTATAATATTAATTTTGAAGAGATATAAATTAAATAATTAACTAGCTAGCTTTGTTCAAGTCAAACTCAAATGATCGAGTCAATCTAAATAACTTTGTACTCGAACTAGTTAAAAATCTAATAGAATGACTTGAACCGACTACAAATTATGAATTAAACTTACATCCCTAACATAATTTGAGCTTTCTTTAAATATCCCACAAACTAAACCCGAAAGAAGTAAATGAAGAAATTCTCTTAGGGCCTGTTCGGCTGCCAGACGGGAAAAAAACTTAAGTTCAGATCCAATTTGAATTGTTGAAACACTCTGCACGTGAAAAAAAAAATTTCACTCAGAGTGAAATTTTTTTTTCTCACGAATACAATAGCAACTAAACAGACCCTTAATGCATCTTCCAAGCTTCTCCAAAAAAAACAAAAAAAAAATGTTCTCTTAAGAAAATTAATTGCTGCTTTATGTGTGAAATGTAAATGCGGAAGTTTGGAAGTGTACAAGTGCAAACATCACTATAGAAAAATATTCTCCATAAGTTGGTGCTATATAATGCTTATATCAGTCTACCCTACTGTCTGTCCTTCTTTTTCCTTAACTTTATCTTTCCCTCTCCCTCTCTCCCTCCTCTCTCTCTCTTTCTCTCTTGTCTCTACCCCTCTAACCCTTAACCTTAGCCAAAATTTCCCCTAACCTTTGAAGATACATCTCTCCTTGTAGTTCTTGGCCATCTCTAATTCTAGATCAATAAAGAGTTAATAGATTGTGCATATCTACATAGTACTACTACAGAGAAGTTAGGAAGAGAGAGAGAGAGTAGAGAAATTAAGAAGAGGTGAGGGGGAGATATGAGTCCACAAATGAATGCAAATAACAACAATTTGGGAGTAAATGGGCAGTTTGGAGATACAACCTACACAAAGGTGTTTGTAGGAGGTTTAGCATGGGAGACACAAAGAGACACCATGAGGAAGTACTTTGAGCAGTTTGGGGACATTTTGGAGGCAGTTGTCATAACTGACAAGAACACTGGTAGATCCAAGGGCTATGGATTTGTATGTATCCTTTCTTTCCTTTTTTTTTTTTTAACCTTATTATTTGTTCTTTCTTTCTTTCTTCCTCCTTTTTATTTTGAAAAAGAAGGAAGTTTGTCCTCTATTTTCTTTCATTCAATCCTTGTTAATCAACTTTTACCTATTTTGCAACAATTTACCCCTATTGCATATCTGTCTTGTATATGCATTTTTATGATTTCATCATTTTATACAGTGAGTAATTAATTTAGTAATAAGAGAGATCTTCTGCAAAATTGGCCTCTAAAAGAACAAGTCCCAATTAGGTTATTCATGAGTCATGACTGCTGATTGATTTAATTATTAGTTATAGTTTAAAGTAAAGCTATATATCTATACAAAAATACAAAGAGAAAAAAGTAAACAGATACTACAACTCTTTTTGTTTTTATAAATCTCAAATATGAACTCTTACGTACGGTTCCTTTTTTCTGAATTTTGATGGTTGCTAGTTGCTACCTCTCTCTCTCTCACTTTCTTACTCAAGGACCCACACTCACACCCACTTAGCGCACTCAAAACAAGGTTAAGTATGCTAAGAACACCAAAATATATCGATGTAGCCTATGAGGAATGTATGCCTATGCATAGTTTACATGCGATAATGGAATATCATAGTAATGTGCAAGGGAATCGATATTAATAATTTTTTTAGTTCCTCTTTTTGGATGCTTATATATGACATAAAGTTATTTAAGTAATATGTTTATATGTTCATGGGATTCATATTGCAGGTAACTTTTCGTGAACCTGAGGCAGCGATGCGTGCTTGTGTAGATCCTGCACCGGTAATAGACGGGCGAAGAGCGAATTGCAACCTTGCTTCACTCGGAGTTCAAAGATCTAGACCTACAACTCCTCAACATGGTATACCTCAACCTTTTCTCATCTGTTATATATATACTCTATTATTTATAAGTATTTTGAATGTATTGCATCCTCTTCTTAAGAAAAGCAATTGAAGGTTGATTCATATAATTAATGTACGCCAAACAAAAGATTTCCATTTCTTCTTTATCAACTGTGGCCAATATTATATATCACACTACTACAGAAATTCAAATCTGCACCGTTTTTTTTTTTTACATTTAAAACCGGTTTTCATATCGGTGCTGATTGGGCCGGTGCCACAATTGTTTAAACATTTGTTCTCTCAAAATTTTGGAATATGTCAACTTAATTTATCTTAAATCTATACTATCTTTTCAAAATATTTTGCCATTCTAGTATTTCATTTTTTTCTTTGTTATTTTCAAATCTCATTGCTTGATGTACAAAGTTTTGTAATTTCACATTCATTTTTTACCTCTGCAAAGTGCTAACAAGAGTAGAGAACAGTCTATGTAAAGCTACTATTTACTTTTATGATTGCAGACACTTCTCTTAATAGAGAAGGCAAGACAACAAAGTAAATCATTTTATTTGTAAGAACTTCATTGATCCGTTACATTCAAATCTAAAATGTAAGTTGCATGAAATGTAAACATTTTACCTACAAATATACCTGTTTGCTTATTCAGTTGACAAAACAAAACATACACACAAAAACCTAATTAATGGGTGAGAGTAGCTTGATTTGTTTACCTCTTTAAATTAAAGAATATCTACTTAAATGCTTAGGGAAGTGGTTGAAAACAGATACCCATATAAAGAAGTTATACTACTAGCTAGGTTAACTAATTAGACATGGTATTTTGATAGAGAAATGATTTTAATTTGTACATGTAGCATCATATGGTATATATATATATACCGGTATACCCAATTCTAAGACATAAATAGGCATACTACAAATATGGTTGTCAAGTAGGTCGTTGAATTTTTATACCATTCAAATTAATTATTGTGATGTTACAAAACACTAAAACTAGACTTGACCATTAGATCAGCAATTTTCAATGTGGCTTAATAAATAATAAAAAATTTTAAAAATGTAAAATTTGGTCTCCAAGCACATTTTAATATAGATATTGCATTTAACAGTTTATATCGACATTTTGGACTTTGAAAATTGAAAAACAACTTAGTTGCACAAAACTTTAGAAACAATCGATTTGATATTAGCCAACTTCTATATATATATATATACACACACCTAATGCCAGGTATATGATCAATTTTTAATGAACTATGCTTTTGTTGTGTGTGTGTGTGTTATTTCTTGGAATTTTAAAACAAATGGGTTTGCATGATGAAATTTTGTAATTATCATAACATACAGTATCGATATATTGAAGTCTCCAATGAGTCAAGGACCATATAAATACACACGCAAGATAAAAGATCCTTCACTTTTTGATTTGCTAACAGCTCCAGCTAAAATTTAAAATATGCAGGAGGGAACTACAGGGGCGTTAGAGTGGTGAAATCATTGAATGGAGGGATTCAAGGTGGCACTGCAGCATTTGCATCTCCTGCTGCCTATCCCCATTATGCCCTTCAACAAAGCTTGGGTTTTCCTTACAATGTCTATGGGTATGTGCATGTTCTCCTTTTTCTTTTTCTTTTTCTTTGCAAAATCTCTTTTTTTCTTTTTTTCTCATGAACAGATACTACTGTGGTTTTTGTTTGAGACCTGTGCCTAGTCATATGTGTTACATTACATATATGATTTTGTTGGCTAGTTGTTATCTTTTCCTTGGCTCTCAAAATCACACAATTATTAAAAAAATAATTATTTTTCTGCACAATTTATAAATAGTAGATAAATAAATTATCCAAAGTGACTTCAAGTCTTTACCAATAAAAAGAAAAATAAATGTTGAAAATTGTTGATAGATAATTTATTCTATGATCGAGTACACATGCGTCGTAATGGTTGTCTTAAATAGTTTGTCACATCCTTATTTCTAAAATTTGCTGTACATAGCAACATTTTTACAATATTTGATGCACTATATTAACACTTTTACAATGAGTTCATATTTATAAAAATAAATTGAAAATTATATTAAAATTTATTCAACTTTTTTATATACAAAATGACCATTTCTTTTATAGCTTCTCAATATCCATTTGAGACATTTTGTTTTATCATTAATACAACAATTATTACATTTAAGTTGGATGGTATACAAAACATCCGCCACAGAGAATCTCTACACTTATCCTGTTTCCATTTTCCAATATCCCGAGACCAGAAGAACTGTAGACATTAGAAACTATAGAAAGGATTCCAGTCACGTGCATGTCACATGTATGTAACATGGCATCTGGTGCTGCATTGTACACTTTTTAGCTGGCTCGCTTGCTCTGTCTCTCTCTCTCTCTTCTTTTGATTGGCCTCTCTCTCTCTCTTCGCGTGCAATGTGGGTGTTATGATAGATACCCATGTTCCGCAACAGACATGCGGATCAATCATTTTGACCACTCATTTCATTTCCCTCCAAGAGGTTGAAAAAATTTGCTCATTTTAGCGCGTTAATTTTTCAAAAAATTTACACAAAAACATATTAAAAAATAAATGCTTAGGTGGTATGCAAGCAATGCCTAATTATTAAAAATAAGTTAAGAAAATAAATAAAGCATAGAAGAATAAATGTATAAGAAAAGAAGAAAGACAAAAGGAAGAAAAGGAAAACATCCATGTAGAGGGGACACAACGGTTTTGTTTGGCGCAGTTTAACTGAATTTTTTTTTTTTCACGCGTATAGTAACAAACAGTTCAATTTGACTCATATTTTATGTCTTTTCTCAATCTCATGTATCCGTTAAACAGGGCCTACCAGTGTATATATAATTTCAAGATACTATTTCATGATTCTATGATATTGATTTTTGTAAGATGGGGCTGTTAAATTTTTTTTTGTTTTCATGTCTTTTTCTCAACAAATGCAGGTATCCTCAATACTCTGCAGACTATGCCTACCCCACGGTTCGTACAATATGTTTCCAACTTTTGCATTTGCATTTAAAATCTCTCAAATTTTGGTACCAAATGGCGAACAACAGTATATTTGTTTGCTTCAAAAAGCTTAGTACATGTCCCTGAAATTGGTCCCCCTGTTTAACCAATTAGAGAACATATCTTCTTCTCTGATCAGGCAAACTGCCAACCCTGCAATAACTTTTTCAGTGAGTTTATATATATTATACAGTATAATATATGGTATTATTGTAATGTGTATACCAAGATTACCAGGTAATATATTTTGCATAGTATATTGCATTTGAGAGATACCAAGCAATGACAGTTTTTTGCTACAAAAAAAAAAAAATGACAGCTTCTTTGCCAAAACATTGTTCTGTTTTCTTTATGGTTACCCAAATATTTGTTACAAATACATGCTAAAGCTCACACATGGGCTGGGCCCGTTTCTATCTAATTGAAGCCCACCACCTTCCCCTGCCCATTACCAAATCTCTCTTCTCTCTCTTCCATTGTTGGTGGAGGAGCACATGGGGAGGGAGAGATGTTGGGGTCCTTGTCTACCTAAATAGCTATCCATATACAAAAAAAAATTTAAGAGAAATATGCAGCACCTAAATATGTGCAATGAAATTTAGATGGACTCTGGGCCCAGTAGGCCCTTTGAATCAAGATGCTTTCTTTTATTTTTATTTTTATGCCTCTTCTTTTGCCCCATTTGGGTTAGTAACCCTCAAAGAATCATTTTGGTCTTTTTAAATTATTTGTTAAGAAAAGAAGAGGTGATTTAGATCAATCTTCATATATTTGCAAAAGGAATTTAGAGAATATGAAGAACTGCACTAATTAATTTAATGCACAATTAAGCATTGACATCTAATTAACCTTCTGTATGACTTTATTCTCAGAACTACTACAACATTTACGGTGCCGCAGCAGCTGCTTCTCAATACCCAGTTTATGGAGGTGCATCAGGAATAATGACGGGTACCAATGCATATTACCCATATTACCAGTTCGGCCAGGGCTGTACGAACGGCTCTGTGGGGCCCACTTACAGCGGTGGCCAGAATTACGGGATGCAGTATCCTCAGATGTTTCAATTCTCGACAGTTGCTTCTACAGCAGCCGGACTTACTGGATTCGCACCAAACTATGGAACCCCATTGTCTCTTGCACCGAGCCCACCAACACAAGCAGGTTTTCTTTGCTTTATTTTCTTTTATGCAATCAAGGACATAGTATTCTTCATCTTTTGGAAAAGGTCATGTTAATGTCAGCTTGATAGTTATTTTTTTGAAATTGGGAAGTTTTTTTTTCACTCACAGTTTGAAATATTTTTAAGATGATGATATATCAATTGCTTAATATCACCCTTTTTATTATAATGAATTAACAATGTGTTGTTTTATTCTGAAGCAGGCATAACCATGGCTATGACGCCACCGACTCTGCCGTCTCCTGTCCAGTCAACACCTCATCCTTTTAGGCTTATTCCCTCTCATTTTGCTGTGTCAGCTGCACCTGAGCAACCCTTGGCCTAACCATGGTTTATCTTTCTTATTCCATACTCTGCTATATCATCTTTTATGCATGTTATAGTCCTAAGAAAGGACACATTTAACTTGAAAGCCTTGGAGAATTGAACTCTCAAGGTTTTCCACATGGCCATGGAAATTGCTTTTTGACCCTAGGATGGGTTCAAGGCAAAGAAAATGACCCAATTGTGGGTTATTTGGCTAACAAAGAACATTCACCAAATAGATAATTTCGAACAAAAAGAGAATCTAATTTAAAGCCTAAGCTCCTTGGAGGGCTTTGGCTCAGAATTTGCTCAACTAGGTTTTAATTTGCAAAATCATTAACTCTGTTGAGCAAATTTGAAAATCCAAAACAGTGCATCAGTAGGACCTCAAACCTTTTTTAAACTTTAGGACTTCAAATCTTGTTTTTCTTTTCTTGAGATACTGCAACCTAATTTCTTTTCAGTAAAAGGTGAATTGGTTGCAGAACCCTTGGACATAAGTTAAACCCTAGATTATCTTTTGAGTTTTAATATTAGGCTCTCTGGTAGCTTGATATTCAGTCAAGTTTAGGTGACACATGACACTACAACCTCCCATGACATAATCCCTCTACCAAACTTTCATGCAGTGAATAACTTAGTGTAACCAACCATACTAACATTCATTAATATTTTTTAATATTTTTTTTGCATTTAATTGGTTAAGGCTCAAAGGTGAGACTTAAGCAATGTCGAAGACAGGTTTTAACCAAAAGGAGAGCTAGTGTTTGTTTTATGCATTTAGCTCTACTTCCTGTCCTTTTTAACTTGAAAAAGAATCTCCAAAAATGGATTTGGGATTCAAATTTTTTTTTTCTTTCCGGTAACAAGAGATAGATTTTTGTTCTCTTGGTCCCACATGACAGTCATATCGTCCGCAAAAAAAACCATGGTTAGGTCAAGAACCACCCCCTCCCAAAATTTTCTCTCTCATCGCCTCCCCCAACTCTCTCTTCTCCATCTCCCTCTCCCTCTCTACTGGCAGTAGAGAGACTTCATTGCTTTTATTTTAGTGTAATATTAAGATTATATTTGTAATAAGTACTTCATGTAGCTTGATGTACCTTAGGAGAAGATATTTGTTTTATTTTCTACTGGACCTGTAATGCAATTTACCTCTTGCTGTTCTAGTTAAGAACTATAATTCTCTTCTGGTCTCTTGATTGATTCCTGATACTAGGGCTGCAAAAGGATTGGATGGCCGTAAAACTATCCGTATCTGTTTTTATTTTTTGAATATGGATACGGATTGGATATCTATAGATATACATATAAATCTTTTCATAATAAATATTAAACTTTATAGTACATATGTACTATTCAGATATAAATAATTATAATTTTAAATCATATCTATCTCCGTATCTGCACAAATATTCGAATATCATATATTCATATCTAATTTATGGATATGGATCCGGATATTGCACCCCTATAATCATGTAACTGTCTTTTTACTTTTTCCCCTTTGGTATTTGCTAAAGATGCTTTAAGCTCAAATGTGGCATCTTAAAGATGTCATTTTACTGTGTGATTCTTTTCAGAACACTGCTTGTTTAGTATTTATTAGTCTTTATCTATATTTCGGAGGTAAGCATAAGAGTAATAAAAAGCACAGCACCTCTATTGTAACCGAATCTAAATTTTACCTTTTTTATTAAATGTGTAAAACAAACAATACTATGATGAACATAAAAATAGAGCCATCAATTTGTAAAGAGAGTTTTATTCTTTCAGAGTAATCATATTTAAGAATACAAGGACCTACATCCAAATAATACAAAGTGACAACAACATCTGTACGTCAAAAGTTGACATACCTGTACCAGTTAAATCTGAACCCTTGTATGCACGACTGCACATCTTAAATATATGATAAAAATAATACGCATTATTGGATTTCAAGGTTCGGATATCATGATTTTGGATACTAAAAGACACCGTGCATACAAAAATAACAAATAAAAAACTTATAATAAAATCACATTACTAAAGGCTACTTCAAGAAATCAGAAAGAAGAAGATCCACATTACTAAATCAATAGTTACTTAACAATCTTTCAACAAAATCAATCCAAAACATCATCAACTACACATTTTACTTGTGTCGAAGATACCAACAACAGTATCTGCCCTTCTTATAGTTAAGGAACTGGCGTACCAGAAAAGAGGGACCTATTGACAAAATGGATGACTAACGACCATGGCCACCATACACAGTTCTAGTCTTCGGGGTAGAGTTGTAACCCTAAACCTAGCCTTGCACAGGCACGTCTAAAAGCCATAGCTTCGGCTTTCTGTACTGGATCTCCAAAGGTTGTATCATCCACACAGCTCGTACCAGTTGCCTCTCTGTATATCTGGTAAATAACAAGTAACATATAAAAGAACGTAAAATTAGAATCTAAGAGTTGTAACCAGAAATTTCTATTAATCATGAAATTATCATAATAATCAAATAATTTAATAATCCATGCAGGTCTTTGAAGATGCATCAGCAAGATGAGAAATAGAGTCCAATAAAACATATGAACTAGAATATCATACACCATAGAAAACCAACAGAGTATATCCTTCAATGGAGAAACCATCATTTTGCCATTTTCTTAAAGTGATCCAAAGTATCTTTCTCCATAGAGGTGCTTCTTTTCATTGATGTAGGAGAAAGAATAGGTGGTTGCTTTATTGTTCTTATATTTTGTTTCTTTCAAAGGGCCATTCATGAAATATGTGTGAATTGTAAGGGCCTAATCATGTAATGGAAATGAACAAAGGCCCAATTCAGGTCAGGCCAGTGACTCAGGGAGCACAAAATCCACAAAACTTGAAAGATGAGAAACAGAGTTGCTATTTGCATATAAGAAACTATCCGCTGAGCATATTTACCAAAAATATCATGTCTTGGCTTTTAGGCCTCTCCTAGTTTCCTACTTGTAACAGGTACTGGTATCAAGCAATTCACACATTTAAATTGGAAATTGGATATCATCCAATAGAAACCCATCTATGGTGAATTACCAGCTAACAGTACTGGCCTTAGTGGAGCGGTAAGTTTGTTCAGGTCGACTTGGTAAGAAGAGGAGATGAGAGAGTACCTCTGAATCAGTTCCATGCAGAGTGACACGGTAAACAACAGAAACCTTATTCCCCTCAGGGGAGTAGACTATGCTTCTAACTTCACCAGACCACTCTACAAAATAGAAATGAAAGAAAAATTAGAGAAACCAAGATAAACCAAAAGTAGGTTTCTTTCTTCAAAATTTAGAACAAAATTTAGAAGGCAAGAAAAGGCATACCGGGTGCATGGAGGTTCAGTAACCTATTGAGAGTGTGCCTGAAAAAAAAAACTTTTCAGTGATTATTACATATGCTGTTTCAAATTTCGTGTGGCCTCAAAAGTCTTTTGCCATCTATTCCTTGGGTTGATCTACCTTTTTCGTGAAAGTAAATTGAATTTTGTGTATATTGTTCTAAAGTTAAAATTACACATTTTATCTTTCAAAATTTATATGTTTGGAACAGGATTGCTTGATTAGCTCATCCTGCTTTGTTACTGTTATTGCTATAAAACTTTGATGTTCTTTTTATTATGTACTGGTGTGCCCTGTGATTGGTGTTAGCTTCATTTTGTTGTTGTAATAGGGGTAGTTACTTGTTAGGTCTTTTGGTCCTATTATAGTCTTTAGTTTGATTTGTAATTGTAATCACCTGACTTAATTCATAGTTGTTTGGAATTATGTTCAGATTTTAAATTCCCTATGATTTTTAATGAAATCAGTAGATACAATTTCGTGTTTTTTATTTGCATAATTTGTTGTTTTTCACTTTTTCTTGATTTTGGCATAATTGTACTTTCACACTCCATCAAAGCTTAATTTGACTCTCAGAAAGTTAAGCGTCAAACCCGAGAGTAAGAAATATCCTCCTATGACAAATTACTCGCATTGTGCATGTTTGGTTGTGAGTGAGTGGGGAGTAAACCCCTTACTCTACCTTTAAGCTATCAAACAAGGAGTAAATTTGAAGGAATAAGATGGAGTAACATTTGAGTTAGTCCGGAGTAAGTTAACTTACTCCACCTGTGAATCCCACCGTCAGAATAACATTCATATTTCAATTTTCTCTCCTCACAGTTACTCCACCAAACATGATTAACTTAATCCACTTTAATTTGGAGTAAGCAATTTAATCCTTCCTAACTTAACTCTACAACCAAACATGCACATTGACATTGGCATAAATTTAGGTACTAAGTTATTAGCAAACATCTCCCTAACACAAACCAACAAAGGATCAAAACCGAAAGTAAAGTACTAACCAGGGGACGTATCTGAGAGAGACACCGTTTTTTTCCACATATGTACAGATGAGGGAATCTGGAATCTTCATGTTGAGTTTCTTCAAGACCTCCGACAGCGGTCTGTTGATCCCCTCCGTCGGGACCGCCGCCTTCTCATCCTCCAGCTCCTCGGGCGCCGCTTTGACCCTCGGCTTGGCGGAGTACGATAGGTTGATGGCGTACCGCGGGGCAAACGACCGGGGCTGAGCGATCCTTGAGAAGTGGCGGAGGATTGATTTTGCACCGCCAGACATGGTTAATTGAAATTTGAAAGCGAGAGGGTTTAGGGAAGCCACTGGCGGAGTGTTGTACTGTGCTTCGAGGGTTTAGTACTTTGAATTCGTATCCTCTGAGATATCTCAAACTTTGCGTATTTTACGGAAAATCCCAACCGTTTAAAGACGTTCTGCACGATTCTTAAAAGCACACAAAATACTGACCCCTACATCACCCCCGAATAGGCACCGGACACGTCGGTCACGCAAAAGTTGAGATATCTCAAGAGGATACGCACTCTAATACTTCAGTAGTGGTTTTTAGAGCCTACGGGCTATACTCAAAAAAAAAAAAAAGTAGTGGTTTTTAAGGTTTTGTTCTTCTGGGACTTTTTATTAGGCATTTTGTGTAGCTGGTCGAGTTACGATGTTTATATTCTCGTATAGGCACAGTGACGAATAAATAGTTCGGGTTCAGTTTGGCTGAGTCAAAAGTTCGTGATTTGAAAATAATTTGATTATAACTTGGGAATGATTCGGTACCATAAGGAAGAAAAAAGAACTCAATAAAAAAAATTCTTTTCTTTTGACGTTTTATTTGCGAACAATTCGCATTTTATTTGCGAATAAAATGTATAATACGTTATTTGTGTTTTATTCGGTGTTCGATTCGAAAACGTAAAAAAAGAATTGTACGAGAATTATTTGCGTATCATGTTACTATGCGTATAGATTGGTAGCAACCCAAGTGACAAATTCATCATTTAAAAATAATTTCGGCTATGTTTGGATGTACTGAGAATAGCGCTGTTCTGATCATCCAAACATACTCAATTGCTATTCGGAACAGCGAGAATAACACTGTTCCGCTATTCCTACAAAAAGTCAGAATAACAATCGGTGCTCTCTCAAATGTTAAATTCCCCCATTGCTATTCTAAATGTTCAATTCAAATAACATTTTCGCTATTCCAAATAGCACTACATCAACACTATTCTCATCTATTATTATCAAATAGTAGTTATTCTAACTGTTCTGCAGTGCATTCAAATGTATCTCTAAAGAGCAGTGTTAACTAGATCAGAGTTGTCGGTCAGAAAAAAGAAGAACCGGATGTCATTCCGAGTTGATTCAATTTTTGAATGTTGACTTGTCAGATTTTGTAGCATTGATTGTATTCTCTCTACGTTCAATTTAATCGATATTTATAAGCTACTATCTAAATTTTTTCCCCTTAGATTGTGTTTTTTGACAAAAAAAACAAAAAAAACATAGCAAAAGTTCTCCTTAGTTGTGATTTGTGACAACATAAGTTCATTCGCAGTCAATATAAACCTTCAATTGAATAAAGAGATCATTGCTCAATTTTATTCTCTTTCTTAAACTTAACTGAAATTTATGAGCTACAATTGAATGATCCCTTCATTCAAGAGACAACCAACTGAATTTTATGAGCTACGATGTTTTTATTCTCTCTTTTCAATTATGTTTCTGAATAAAGAGATCATTTCTCAATTTTTCATATCATATTTTTGTTAATTTAACAGTTTTATGTTTCTTCTATTTTTTTAAAGTTTTTTATTTATTTTAAAAATGCTGTATCTTATGAACCGCAACTGCATTACAGCCTTACAGGTGAGTAGGTGACTGTTCCATACAAAGACGGATCTAAGATTTCCGTCAGGGTAGGACAAGATAATTTATATGTGGAGTTCAGTATCTAATTGAGTTTAAATTTATTAAGTACTAACTAATTAGATATTAAATATAAATTAATCAACATGCTATTTTTGTTTTTCAAATCTAAACATGACATACAAAAAAGAAGTTCGATAATAGTATCTGTGTGTAACCGTGTACTAACCCCTAAATACAAAATATAAATATATATAATAAAATTTCCCTTAATACATTATGTTGGGCAATGCGCATCCCTTGTTCCCTCTCATTTAAACTTACTTGTGGGCCCACTAATCCAAGCCAATCAGCTCCATTTATTATATTATCTCCTTTGCTACATTTGATTTATGGAAACCAAGTAGTGTCAGTATTTTGGTTTATGTGCTTCACGTTCATACAGTATAAGGATCCCTTCTTCTCAAACAAACATTCAAAAATTAACATAGAATTACAATAAAAGAAAATTTACAGAGGAGAAAGAGAAGAAGGCGAAGTTGATTGCTAAACTCTAATTTCTTGAACATGAAGAACGAAATATAAACTCAACAAAGTAGGGTATTTGTTTTTTTCAGAGTAGGATAAGATCTAAAAATCTAGTACTTAGAAACTAACTTTGAAATTCCAAAATAGAACAAGTATTAAAAAATTAATTTTGAAATTTTAGAATAAGACACTTGCTCTATCCTGCAGTATGCTGGATCCGCCTCCGATTCCATAATATCGGATTCAAATCTGCTGAAATTTCAAAAGGAATTTCAGAATCCTGCAATTTCAAACTCTCCTTATCTCTCTCCTCTCTCTTCTTTCTCTCTCATCAAAGAGTTAATGAGAGAGAAAGAAGAGAGAGGAGAGAGATAGGGAGAGTTTGAAATTGCAGGACCTGAAATTCCCTTTAGAATTTCAGCGGATCTGAATTCCATAGTATCATACTATCTTTTACCGTAATCATAGAAACATTGTCCTTGAGTCTTCTCGGTAATATTTCTCAAATTCTAACCAAGATTATGTGTATTATTCACCGTTCTTCTAGAATCTGTGTTTTATTTAGCTAGAGCGAATATACTTCAATTGATAAATTAAATACTGCAGTTTATTAAGGATGCATCTAATTTTTTTTTTTTGGCTTAACAAGCTTTATTTAGAATGGCTTAACAAGCTTTATTTACTGAATTCTAAATGTTTCTTAATTTTTGTTTTTGTTTTTATTTGGTTTCTATTTTATATAAATTCATTTATACAGTATATTATCAGTATATCAATATAATTTTCATAAAATGTTTGTAACTAAGTAGAACTGGGGTGTTCTTAAGTTTATCAAGTTCTTTTGTAAACTCAACTCTAAAATTTATTAGATTAATTTCAAACGATAAATTCAAACTGTTGAAACTCGTCTACCTTACGAGTGATGCATCTAAATATGAACAATTTAAATGTTTGTATTAATTTAGTATAAAATCATGTAGTTAAAATTATAATATTTATAAATTAATTTTAATACACTAATTTTATTAAATCTTTTTTGACCACTTGACTCTATACAAAATTATTTCGAAAATTTAAAATTTTCCGCATGTAGATGCAATGCTCGTTAAATATATGAGTTTCAATGGTTCAAATTTATCGTTTTAAACCAATTCAATAAAGTTTAGAATTGAGTTTTAAAAAAAAAAAACTTGATGAACTTAAACACCTTAGTTCTTAGTTCTACTAATTCAGATCCTTCCCGATATAGTAATAAATTTTTTTTTAGAATTATTAGATCTGGACCGTTCTTTTTAACTTGGCACGTCTCAAAGCGACTGAGAGTCAACATCTAGTTAATGAAATCTTTTACAATATTCAAGAGTATACTTGTGCTTTTTACAATATTCGAGAGTATACTTGTGCTTGTTCTACTCATATCTATTTTATAGAATTTATTAAGTATATAATATAACTATTTAAAAAAATCAATCGATTAATACCCACTGATCGGACCGGTAAAGCATTGATGTCCGGTCCGGTTCAGATACAATCTTTCGGCAAAACCTCCTCTCCGGCTCGCGGCCTCGTTCCATTTACCTGTTTTCAAAAAGAAAGGAAGCTTTCTCTAGTACCACTAGGTCACAGAGAGAGGCAGAGTGAGATAGAGAGATGATACTGCGCACGCCTCCGTCGCGGAAGCGACGAGCTGATACGGATACCTCCGCCGGAAGTAGTGGTGTCGCCGCCAGCCCGGTTTCGGACCGCCGCGTCGTTTTATACGAAGAACATGAGGCTGTTCCTTTCGGTGTTCCTCCCGCCACTTCTGAGCCGTTCGATCAGCTGGTGTGCACCTATCACTGCCGCCAGATGGTAATTAATACTATGTCATTGCTTTGGGTCCTTTGTTAGGTTCTGTGTTTTAGTTGGGGTGAAGAGAGAATAACTGTTACTTGGGTAATGCTACTTAGATAGGTCTATTTGGTTAATCAATTTTATATTGTTTCATTTTTATGTCAGTTTTATTCGATCCTTATGATGCATTGTATGGATAGGTTTGTTGTTTTTCATATCTGGGATATGAACTTTAGACATAGAAGTAGTTTAAATAAACGAAGTAGCAGAATAGTTATATAGATATACACCTCTCTGAGTATGTGTGAAATGCTTCATCAGTAAATAATTACTACTCATCTAAGAGCAAGTTTTTAATAATTGCTCAATAATTCTACTATCTTCATTTTAGTGTATCACCAGATTAAATTTTAGAGTAAAGATGTTGTCCCCCTTGAATTTGTCCCCTATCTGTCTCCCTAACAACCTTCCTTTTTTGTTCTCCCACGTGGTCAAAATTCACCATTTTCAACATTCCTTTTTTGTCCCCCTAACAACCTTTCTTTTTTGTTCCAATCTGAACAGGTGTGAATATTATTAGTGTCAGATGTTAATATTGTTAGTGTCATATGTGAATACTTCATTAGTTAGATATGAATAGTTATATATATGAATATTTCATTTGTTAGATATTGAATACTTCATTAGTTATATATGAATACTTCGTAATCGTCAGTATGAATACTTCTTGGAAGAGATAGGGTGAGAGAGATGAATCTAACTTTGAATTTTGAATTGTATAAATTATTTTAAACATGTATGAATACTTTGTAATCGTCAGAATGAATACTTCATTTGTTTAGATATGAATACTTCTTTATTTAGATATGAATAATATATAGATTCGCTGTAGTGGTCCCCAATCTTGGTAAATGTCGCTTTCAAACGATTGTGGTCCCCAATCCAGGCTGTCACAAGACGTCAGCGGTCCCCCTGGTTGTTACTGGTCCCCTCCAACTTGTGTTTACATATGACGAATGGTTCTAATAATAAGTATGAATACTACAAATTCGTAGGTATGAATACTATACGTTTTGACTATTAATAAAATAGCATTAATCTTGCTCTTTGGTGGTAGTTAGCACGTTTTAACTTTTTTTTTTTGTCTTTTAATGCGGGGGACAGATAGGGGACTGAAGTAGGGGGACTGTTAGTTGATCCCTAAATTTTATTCTGACTTACAATTGTGCCGCTGATATCCCTTTTTTTCTAGGTTAAATCTGAATTCATGATTGCTCTGGGTATGGCAGAGAGAGAGAATGCTGAATACAAAGCTAGGTTGGGGGCACTAAACGAGCAATTATCCAGAATTGGTATATTCCACACTTTGTAAAAGACTCAGCTAACTAAAACTTGAAACTACATAGTCTGTTTTATCCCAATTCTGCAAATAACCTCCTTGAGATTACAGTAACCAATCATATTTATTTTTGTGTGAAATACATTGAATATGTTTAAATAGTCCAAACTTGTTGTATGGATAAATTCAATTGTTGTCCACATGTTAACATGTGTTTGCTTAGGATCATTGAGCACATCTGCTGATGTGCTGATGTTTGCTTATAGATAGCTATCATTTTTCTTAATTTTGCTTCAAAGAGCAACAGATCTTTCTATTTGCAATCCAGAGGAGGAAAGAGAGAAGTACAGAGACGAGACTCATTTTCTACAACAAGAGCTGGCAGCATCGAAAGCCAGAGAGAATTCATTAGAGGAAAGGTTGTTGAAAGAGGTTGGTGATTCTCAAGAGAGGTATCGGGAACAGTTGATGCGCATCAGCGAGCTAGAGGTACTTATTATCAGAAACCAAATTGATTTTCTAGGTTTTTGGTGAATGACAGGATCCAAAGGGTGGATTCTATAACTTGTGGCTTTCTCACTCTTTTTTTTCGTTTGTTCCTTTTATGTCGAATTGAAGTTCTTTTACCAAAAATACTTACGTCATTCTAAATTAAAATGTTCATTAGATGTTGTTTAAGAAAGAGGACTTGATGATAAATCATAATATCTACTTCTGAACTAGCAGTAGTAACATGTCACAGAACTTTCATGACTAAGAGAGGGAGATTATTGTTTTATACTGTTATTATATATGGACCATCTTTGAATACATATCTTCACATTGAAAATCATGATGAATGATTCAGTCTTTAGAAGACCTGTTCTTAGTTAACAGTGATTTAGCACTCACCACTGAAGGTAATACTGGTGGAAGGCACTGGTTTCGTAAATAGAATACTTTTCTTGGTTAACCCTAATTTGACTGCACAGGTTTTATACCAAGTCGGCATCCTAATGTAATGGTACGGTTGGTATATAATCCTATTCTTTGATTGTGCAGCTTGAAATTAAGAAAGAGATTGATTCACGAATGGCAGCTGAACAGCTTTCTGAGACGATGAAAGAGACTGTCAGAGAACTTGAAATGAAGCTGGAGAGTCTTTCAGATAGTTCAGAAAGAGAGAGAAATAGCCTCAGAAGAGAACTTTCTTATGTTCAAGATGAATCAAAGCTTTCATTCTGTAATGTAACTGCTGAGGTAACTTATTGAAGTAGCATGCATATTACTTGAAAAGGAGAAATATCTCATTTCCCCATGCATTGATATTATGGACTAGATTTAGATCCTTATTTTATCAGTTTTTCCCAAGCCACCCCTGGTTTTCTCCCTATATACACACATTCAGAAACAGTGAATACAGAAGGGTGTGTATGGAATTTCTCCTTTTCTATCATCTCCCCAAGTCAAAACCTTCTAAATTTTTGGCTGTGTCATGTCAGAGCAACAGTTTTATGAATGTGCATGTGTAGTGCTTCAATATTTCACTCTTTTATTAGTTTATTATGTTCTTTACTTTGCCTTTTGTTCTTTTGCAAAAGCTGGAGAGAACAAGACTGAGAGCAGAAAGTGCAGAGGAAGAGGTGGAATTATTAAAGGAGCAGTTAATTGACCTAAAAGAGCAGTTGGATGAGGTCTACCTTTTATTCTTATAGTTATATATCCTATATTAACCAACTTGCTTGCAGTATTGCTTCATACTTGTTTTGTGCAGATGTGCATATGCTGTTAAAAAGAATGAAAGGAAAGTGCATTTTGATAAGAAAATGGGAAAAAGAAAAATATCATAGTTTTATTGATCAGCATCTCAATTCATGGTTTGACCAGTCACGTTTCTTTTCAGTGTCTTACGCAAAAGAGAGAGATAAAGCATCAGATGTTCAGTTCCAATATTTCTTCGTCTAGTAATTCTTGTTCTGATGATAAAAAACGGATTGCACTTTTGCAAGAAGAACTCCACAATTATGTAATTAATATTTCTCTCTTTTCTATACATACTATTGCAGTTTGATTAACTTTGATGTGTTTACTGGACAGAGAATTTTAATACCTTGTTGATCCAGTGAAATGAAATAGAGCACATGCAAACAAAATTAGCAAAGGAATGCTACATATGAGAACAGAAAACCAAGTCAAGCAGCAATTTACCAAAAAATGATGCAAAGGTTGAAACACAAAAGGCAAATGAAAAGGGAAGATCATTGGCTATTGTATACTTGTATAAAATGGTTGGTACACAATACAAAATTGCTTTGAGGAATACTGCCTCAGCGATTTATACCAACCAAAATATCCTTATTTAAGTTTTAAGTGCTATTCTTGTTGGAATTCTTTTTTAAATAGGAAAAAGAAGTGCAAGATGCCAAGAGGTTGAAATCTTCTCATCTGAACAGTGAGTTACTAAAGGAAAATCTATTAGAAGAGCAGAGCCGTAGGGAAAGGGCAGAACTAGAATTATCTAAATTGCATGAGTTGCAAGCCAAAGCACGGAAGTTAGAACTTGAGTTGTCGTCCTGGAAATCATTACTAAATGATATACCTGACATAGTTTCTTATTCGGATATACCCAAGAAATTCGCTGAATTGCAAAAGTAAGTCTTAATATACCTATATCACCAAAGTAACAATTTGCGGCAACTCTTTACTATTTTTCTTTTGAGTTTGAGCACTCGTGATGCTTATTAGCTTTGTTTGCGGTTTTGGGGTACTTGTATAAACATCAGGCTTTTAATCATGACCCCCCCTGACCAAAAGAAGAAGAAGAAAAAGGGAGAACCAGCAAAGACTTGTAACTAGACATAGAACCATTTGGTTGTAAGCTGCAACCTTTTAGCTACAATTTGTTGAGAGTGCATTTTTCTTTTGTTTTGGTCCTTTTAATGTGAAATAGGGAGGCACTAGAAAACATGGAAAAGGTAGGTGAGATAACAGCACAGCTGAAGGAGATAAAGGTGACCATGGAGTATGCTGACCTTAGCAAACAACGTGCTGAGGCCGAGTGTGTATTTGCCAAGGAGAAAGCGGAGCGCTCTTCTCTGGAGGTCAAGAGGCTTCAACTAATGGTATATTTAAAAATTAAATTAAACAGAAATCTGTAGGCAACTAATGTGCACTTTTTCAAAATTTCAAATTATCCTGTACAAGGATTGCTATACCACATGCCTGGAGATATTTTACTTAGTTTAATTCCATTATTTGTAGCTTGCTTCTGTTACTGAAGAAAGGGATAGGCTTAGACGTGGTAGCTCTGTGTCAAATAAGGATGCTGGAACTGCAGATGATTTCCATGTCAAGGTCACAGCTTCTCTTTCATCTCTACTGTCTCTATGTACTTTCTTAACTTGATATGTGAATGATAGCACTTAAAGATACTGGAATTATGAGATGCAAGGAATATAAAATTTCATATTACATGATTTTGGTGGCCATGCATAAGATTAGGAGCTATATATGGGCATTGTATGCAGAAATGCTTGGTAGTTTGAAATATTGAAGTATTGATCCTATACCGATTAGATTCAAGACTGTTTTGTGCACAAGGTACTGGTTGCTTAGCACAGATGAGGTTAATGATATAGCTGGGTTCCAATTTTAGTTTAGTAAAAGAAAAATAAATTATAGAATAATAAAATAAAATCAGCTTGTTAGGATCAGTAAACTTAAGAGTTAAAAAATAAAATAAGTTTATTTCAACATGACAGGAGCTAGAAGCAGCACTAAATGAAAAGGATCGAATAATTAAAGAAATGGAGAGCAGCTTAGAGGAGCATAGAGAAATTATTGCTCACCAGCATGCCGATCTGAAATTAGTCAATGATAGATTAACTGATGAGTCAAAGAAAGCCAAGTCTTTGGAGAGAGAGAGTGATCGACTGCGCCATGAGGTTGCCTTACTTGAATCTAAGGTACTGTTCTACATTTTTTAAATTGACTTGATTTTTCTCATATAGGATAATATGCTACTTAGTTTCAGAGAATGGCAAATAATTTTACTACCTGTAATGCAATACAATAATTCTGTTTGATTTTTGTAAAGTGAAATGTTTTGTTCTTAGTTCTTGATTGAATTGGGCTAAGCAATCAAAGAACAAAGAAGTTGAAAATTGAAAACAATACTAAATAACATTTATATATTTTAATCTGAACAGTTAGGTCATGGTGATTACTCAAGCTCAAACACTAAGGTTTTGCGAATGGTGAATACACTAGCCGTTGAAAATGAAGCAAAGCAAACTATCGAAGCTCTTCAGGCTGAGCTCAAGAGAACCACTGAGAGATTACAAGCTGTTGAAGACTTGAGAGGACAATCTGGTAATTCCTAATATCGCTACTTTTAATGTTACAGTGTGCAAAGCCAACTAGGCAGGGCTAACCTGATCTGTTTATGACTGGGTTAGCAGATCAGGTTAAAATAGAATTTATGACTCACTGGTAAATCTGACTAGGGCCAGCAAGTAAAAAGGAAGCTCGAGCTCCAGTTGACCTTATGATTCATATTATGCAGAAAAGTACTATGTATTTGAAGCTTAAAATCCCCTGCATCTTTTTTATTTTTGCATGCTGACAAATTGGACAGCATAGTGGCAAATTGAGAATTCTGCAGTATTTTGACAAGAACTAAAAATAAAAGTTCTATTCAGTAAAATTAGGATTGAAATTTGGCTTCTGCGTTATGTGTGGCTTCATAGAAGTAATACAACAAAGAGGTCCCACACAGATTTCCATATTTCATTGTGGGATGGTAATAGAGCAAACAGAAAAAGTACTAACTAGGGAAGACTACTTTTAATGTATTGAAATCTAAGAGTGTGGTCCTAGGTATTTGAGAGAATCATGGGATCCCAAACACCACATTGTGTTTTATTCAGTATTTTTCAGGTAAAATTCGTGGAAAGTTAGAACATAGAAATATTTTGAATTTAACATAATTAATATTGCAGAGGTGACTTAAACGCCAATTATCAAATTCCAAATTTGAGTATTCTAACAATTGCAAATCTTTGCACTATGCTGGGTGTGATGAGAATTCTTTTCATGTATCACTGAGGGCACCATTTTCCAATGAACAATTAATTTGCTTTGATAGTGAAATTACCAAGCAAAGGATCAAGTCCTTGCGCCCTTTAAATGGGAGGTATGCTGTAAATTTTTTCTTCAAGACCAAATGAAGAAGTTCCAAAGAAATTGCTATTTTAAGGGTGCAAGGGCCGATTGTCCTTTGCTTGGTGATTTGTATCGCTTTTAGCATTTGGTTATTGGTGTTAGAAAGATAGAGGTTCATGGTGAATTATAAGAAAATATCTGTTGTACTGGGGAAATGGTCCTAATTTTATCTTGTATGTAAAGAAACATGATCTGAATGTGGTCCCACCTGACGTGATCTGTTGCAATTATAAGCTAATGAGTGAATTTTATTATAAAGTTACATTTGATTTCTATTTTGTGAACCAGATGCAGCACTACCAGAAAAGTTAGTACAGCTTAAAAACCAAATTGCAGTACTTGAGAAACGGGAAGAAAGGTCAGCCCTAATATTTTTTTCGCTTCTCTATGTCACTTAATACTAAGCATTTATTGCTTTTTTTATTTTGTGTTATATACATTGCTTGCTTAATAATAGGTACAAGGCGGTTTTTGCTGAAAAAATATTGATTTTCCGCAAGGCATGCTGCTCTCTTTTTGGCTACAAGGTGACTCTTAGTTTCCAATTATATGCCTTATTATTGGAAACTGATTTTTTGACCAAAAAGTGGCATTGCCAGAGCATTAGCCAAAGCCAACTGTCGCATTCACAACTTTTTGATTTTTTTTTTTTTTAAAACTGTTGTAACCTACCTGGTTTCATCTAATGTGTCTTCTATGAGATATTACCTCTGTGATTATTTTTGAGAATAGGGGTCAAGCCTCCCAACTTTGGGATCCCCCAGTTGAGTTTTGAACCAGTGACCTCTCACATGGATGGCATTACCTTAGCTACTTAATTAGTTCTTATGATATACCGTTTTGATTTAATGTACTTTTTGATTTATTGGCATTAGCTTTTTATTTATCTAATATGTCACTGGCATCTCATTCTTAGAAAATATAAAAGATGTGCGCATTGGTTTGGGGTCTTCTGGTGGTGCTTTTGGTCAAACTTATCATTGATTTTTTTAGCTCCACATGTTATTACTACTGTTTGTTTTCCTAATCCATGAATATATAAATTTCCATGATTAAGCTAAGTCCTCTACATTTTTATAGATAGTAATGGACGACCAGAAAAGGCCCGATGGAATACCAGTGACCCGCTTCACGCTTCAATCCATATACGCACAAAGTGACGATGAAAAGCTAGATTTTGAATATGAATCTGGGACTATGAACATAATTGTGAGTGTAAACAACTTTTTTAACTTCAATTTTTTATTATTCTCTCTACAGTTTCTGGATATATACCTGAAATCAACATGAATATTTTTGTAATTTACCAATTTTTTCTAAAAGCAAGAACTATTTCTTCCTATATTTATTATAGTTATAGCCTTATCTAGCCGTTTTTATAAAATATCCCTAATTACTTTTGAGGGAACAGTCTTCATTCCTGCAAGAAAAAGAAAACAGCATATCCTGTATTGGGGAAGGCTTTTTGTACATAATTTTACTCAATAGAATGTCCAAAGTTCAAACTAATTTTTACACAAGAAAATTACCTGCTTATGCAACAGTATTACCAAACTGCCTCATTTATATAGATGTCGTTCCTGCAAGTTCAATTTCATGCTGTCTATTCCCTACAAATGTTTTAAACAATGCCCTAATACTAGGCAATACAAATATTTATTGAAGAATCTGGGGGAGCTGGAGGGGTGTAAAACTGTATAACACAATATTCTGTTGTACTTCAGTATACTTCTATGTTAGCATGGCAATAATTTTTTTTTTTTTGTTATAACAGTTAAATGACTACACATCTCAGCATGATATCGCTCATCAGGTTGGGCTTCTTATTCTGTGCTTATTTTTTTTTTAAGAGGAAAATTAAAAAAATTGGTGAAAACTCTTCAAAATCATGAATTGTCCTGCATGTGCTTACGTTGGGTATTGTACCATTACCATATTTCCTATTAGAAAGGAACACTACATTCAGGTTTATTTCTAATCATTATTAGGAAAATATAAAACTATTATTTCCACACTTGTTTTTGGGTTGCACCAGATGTTATTTTAGTCAACATGAAGCAACTAGTTTCAAAATAATAGCACAAATTAACTTGAATCAAAACTATGGCAATTACCATACCGGCAGTTGCCATGACCATGTAATCTGGTTTACCTTGTCACGATTTTTTAAAATTTTGATATTGTAGATTGAGATCTTCGTAAGGAAGATGAACTCTATACCGGCATTTACAGCAAACTTGACTGTTGAGTGCTTTAACAGGCGCACCTTGTGTTGAGACTTATCAAGTTGCATGTATTGTCAATCTTTTTCTTTTTCCAATGGAAATTTAGTTTTTGTGATTACTGATTAATGAACTCGGGGTAGGATGATATGTATATGTATTGCTAAAGAACCAACTCTGAGAAGTTTTATAATTTCACTGTAGTTAACTTCATACAGATTGATTAATATGTGCAGACCCAACTTTTGGTTTGATGCATTTATGATCTGCATGCCAAAGGTGTGCAAAAAAGAAAAAGAAAAATTATAGTGATTACATGTTGCAGTAACATAACATAAGATTAGAAGATTAAATTTCATTCTAAATATTATAGGCAATCAATACTGCTTTAAAATCCACTAACTGGCTTTTTTCTTCATATCAAAATACAATCTTACCAGTGATCAAAGTGTTTGCCCAAAATTATCAACAAACATAATAAAACTAGTTAGTCCAGTCATTTATAGCGAGTCTCCACAATCAAACAAATATTTGTTAATGTAAGTAATCAAACAATCTTTGATCTTTGATATTTAATTTGTTTGTAGGTAGTTTTAACTACGTCGCATGGATATATTTTGCTATATGTAACCTTTATTACATATAAATAATTAACGATTTGTATATCAATGGATAAACAATGTTGTTTGTTATTTTTCATCATATTTCCAAAACTTCAGCTAACATCCTTACCTCCACAACATGAGTATCTTATTTTCCACACAATGTATGGTTTTTTTTTTTTTTTTTTTGTGATGATTTATATGTTGTTCATTTGTTCTTTAGAATTTTTGACATGTTGTCGATCCAGTTTCAGTATAGTTTTAGCATAATTTCTCCCGTTACTAAATTGCTCTATTAAGTATTGTATGAATCTCTCTTTTTTTTGTCTTTTATTGGGTAATTATTCAGAAGAGAGTTGTATAAGGTAAGAAATATGTGTTTGCTATTTATTGTGTTGTTTCTACAGTTACAGACTAAAATTCGATGATCATTGTATGATATGTTGGATTGTATCATACACATAGAGTGGTTTTTTTTTTATGACAATTAAATATGATAAAAACTAAGAAAACCACACAGAACTACCATCTATATAGCAATTAGTTTAAATGTGCATTATCCAGTATTTTTGTAACAAAAATACTAAACAGGAGGTCCCAAAATAATGATTTTTGTAACACAAGAAAAGAACAGTGCTATGCTTACATCGAGTTAGATCTTTATTAAGCGTAACTACTATATATTATACAATTCTAATTTTTTAAGTGTAACTACAATATGAATAGTGATTCAGTCAGTGGCATATTGACGTGCCGTTGATTAAAATGTCGTGATCATAGCTTAATGAAAAATAAAAAATTATAAATTATATCGTATAGTAGTTACGTGAATTTTATGAAATAAACTTTGGAAATTGTTTGGGACTAAATATTTCATGAGATAAACTAATTGCCCATCACTTACGAGTTACGACAATATTTTTTCTTTCTGAAACACAAGACTCGTATTTAATTAGTGTCTTTCCCTAACTATAATTTAAATTTGGAAACTTTTTTAGTGTCATATAGGAAGCCTTAAAAAAACCATGCATGTTACTATTTCAGAGTCATATAAAGTATATTAATATCATCATTGGTATACCATCTTACTATTTTGACTAATCAACTGACCTGTGTTCTTTCACAGGAATTAATTTTCACCCGCTAAATTCAACGGTAATATATATATGGGATTAATCGTCCAAAAAAATTTTTAGACAAAATTTTATTCAAATTGGATTTAAAGTTTAAACCGTTCGATTTACATTGAGATTGGTGTGAATAGATTTAAAATTTAACAAATATAAACGGTTTCGTGAATCTGAACCATATGTATAAATTTAAACACCAATTGAACGGTTTAGATCTAACTATGGATAATGAATCGTACTACGGAAAATAAATGGAACATGCATGCTAAAACCTCTCAAAATGCTTATCCACCTCAGCCCTAGCTACTTCCTATTTGTAGTAGTTTTTTTTTTAAACAAAAAAGGAAAGAAAAAGAAAAGAATTAGGAGGTATTTAGCATTTACTAGAAGCATATTAAATAGTAATAAGTCGGTTAATAACTATCGCTATTTCTAGCTAACCCTGCGGGGTTTATATATACTAAAGACGAACTCGAATGCGCTCTCTCTCTCTCTGTTTTTTTGTTTCTTGTCGACCTCCATCCGTAATGGGTGGCAAGACAAAGAGGAGGTTTGCCCTTGAGCCAGACAGAGAATCAGTCCCAACCCACCACCACACCTGCCACACCTGTCGGAAGTTCCGGTGGACCCTTCTCGAGGATGTAGAATACGATGGTGATGATGAGAGGGAAGTTCGTCCAAGAAAGCTGGTGCAGAGCGAGGAATGTGAGGAACCACCTTGTCAGAAAAGGAAATTTGACTTGACAGTGAGTCAGAGGGAGAAGGGAGCGACCCTGGCTAATTACCCTGACCCCTCGGGCCCACCAAAAACTGACGGGGAAGATCTGGAGCCTGATGAGCGGGAACCACCCTGTCAGAAAAGGAAATTCCAGTTGACAGCGAGTCAGAGGGAGAAGGGAGCAGCCCTGGCTAACCCTGACCCCTGGGACCCACCAAGAACTGACAGGGAGGATCTTGCACCTGTCTACAAAGGATGGGGCTCCAGCCCCCCACAGAAACAGAAAATTCTGGACTTAAATAGGGAACCAGATGATGAGAATGATCTCTCTTATCTCTCTGATCAGGCAACAGAGAAGGTATGGACATGGACGGAAAATGTTATGGATCTTGCTGTCGATGATGAGACTCGGTTTTAAGTTTTAACAATTAGCCTCGTGTTTTGAATTGTTATTTTGGTTAAGTAGTTTTTTTTTTTTTTTTTTACTTAGTTCAAATGTATGTAAAAGTTACCTACGCTTTTGTAATTTTAATTATTGCATACTTCGATATCTAGCATAAACAAGATATACAATTATTTTTGGTATTATTATGTTCGTGACTTCTCTGGTCGATCTCTCTGCTCTTTCTTTTGACAAAAATAGAACAAGATTCACCATGCTTGCTGATGTTATCATTTCCCAGTTGTACAAACCTCGTCAACATGAAGGCTGAAGCAACTAGTTTCAAAATATATAATACCGCAAATCAACTTAAATCAAAACTATGGCAATTGCGATATATACCAGCAGTGGCCATGACCTTGTTGTTTGGTAAATTTACTAGTCACACACTCACACTTTGATAAATGAAAAAAACAAAATTGTGATCGTCGCTTTCAAAATTTTGACATTTTAGATTGAAATCTATACCGGCGTTGACAGCAAACTTGACTGTTGAGTGCTTTAACAAGCGCACCTTGAGTTGATACATATCAAGAATTGCAAATATTGTCAATCTTTTCTGTTTTTCCAATGGCAATTCAGTTTTGTGATTAATTACTGAACTTGGGATAGGATATCTATATGTATTGTCAAATTACCAACTGTGTGAGAAGATTTAATAATATATTTCACTGTAGTTGACTTCATACAGATTGATTGATATGTGAAGACCCAACTTATTGCATTGTTGATGCATTTATGATCCGCACACCAAGAGGATGCGAAAAAGAAAAAAAAAAGAAAAATTATAAGGAAAAGCTTTACATGTTATAGTAACATATTATTAGATTAGAAGATTAAATTTCATTCAAAATATTATAAATAGAGAAAATGTAACATCTCCGGGTTACAGTCCCCGAAAATCCCTGTGTATAAAAGCTTTCCCTTTTTAGCTTAGCTTCGACGTGCTTTTAACTGCCATAATTTCAACTGTTATAATTTCAAGTACAATATGTATGTTTGCAGGATTATATGTGTATGTTCACATGATAATATGTGTATGTTTACAGAAGGAGGTCCTCAACAGCTGCCACGCGTTTTCAACAGCTTTCACGGGTTTTCATCTGAGACCATGCAGTTTCATCTGTAGAACATCCATTGTTTTCAAAGTTAGAACTGCGTATTGATCTGAACCGCTCAACGTGATTTTTGTATTAAAATTTGCTTGGAGACAAATTTTAATGAAGATTGAATAATTTAGATCTGAGTTTAAATCGTAGTAAAATCTCTCGAGATGCTACTTGCTATTTGTAGAATTTTTTTTTAAAAGAAAAAAAAAACGGAATTAATGACATATCCATACTAAAATTTCTCCAGATGCTACTTGCTATTTGTAGTAGTTTTTTTTTAAAAATCAAAAAAGGAATTAGGAGGTATTAACTGTTGCATCTTACTAGAAGCATACGTAACTAATTAAGGAGGAATCGACGTATATAGAATCTGTGTATATAAGTACGATAAGAAGAAAAAAAAAAAACTTAGTCTGCCATTGGATATATTTTAGGGATCAACTAACAGTCTCCCTACTTCAGTTCCCTATCTGTTCCCCGCACTAAAAGACAAAAAAAAAGTTAAAACGTGCTAACTACCACCAAAGAGCAAGATTAATACTATTTTATTAATAGTCAAAACGTATAGTATTCATACCTACGAATTTGTAGTATTCATACTTATTATTAGAACCATTCGTCATATGTAAACACAAGTTGGAGGGGACCAGTAACAACCAGGGGGACCGCTGATGTCTTGTGACAGCCTGGATTGGGGACCACAATCGTCTGAAAGCGACATTTACCAAGATTGGGGACCACTACAGCGAATCTATATATTATTCATATCTAAATAAATAAGTATTCATATCTAAACAAATGAAGTATTCATACTGACGATTACAAAGTATTCATACATGTTTAAAATAATTTATACAATTCAAAATTCAAAGTTAGATTCATCTCTCTCACCCTACCTCTTCCAAGAAGTATTCATACTGACGATTACAAAATATTCATATATAACTAATGAAGTATTCAATATCTAACAAATGAAATATTCATATATATAACTATTCATATCTAACTAATGAAGTATTCACATATGACACTAACAATATTAACATCTGGCACTAATAATATTCACACCTGTCCAGATTGGGACAAAAAAAAAAGGTTGTTAGGGGGACAAAAAAGGAAGGTTGAAAATAGTGAATTTTGACCACGTGAGGGAACAAAAAAAAAAGTTGTTAGGAGGACAACATCTTTACTCTATATTTTATTATTACTACAGTTGAAATAATTGGCAAACAAATAGGATCGTACGGATAAAACATATGGATATAGTTATAGTACAAATGATTTCGGATAAACATTGTTTGTACCTAGTTATATAGAGAATTAATCAATAGCGGGTTTAGGGTTTAGGGTTTGAATAACGGGGAAAAAAAAATATTTGAAAGAAAGTAGCAGAAATAGGAATCAACATATATAGAATCCGTGTATATAAGCGCGTTTGAACAGAAATAAGAACGGACACTCCAATGTTCATCATATTTCCTCATTTACACCACCTCTCTTTTTCATCGATATCTGTATTTAAAATGCTTCTATATAAACTCAAAATTATATAATACAAACTAGTATTGTTTTTTCACTATTTGCTTTCATTTATCTTATAATAAGAATCTGAGATCTTTCTTTTAAAGATAATTTTATTTGAATTTAAATTAGATACAAAATTTCAATAATCTCTTCTATAATTCCATACAGAACATTTTTATCATAATTTATTTATTTTTACAAAAAAAAATAAAAATATAATAGACAATCTTGTATGAAAATAAAATATTAAAATTAGCCTTTATCTAAAAGTTACAATGAACAACAATTTAAAAATTTGTAAATAGTCGATAAATAAGAAACAAACTCTAATATCAAAGGAAAAAGATATTACGTTCTTCACATCAATTTAAATTTCACCTTTATAATTTTGATTTTTTTTTTCTCTTCAGAAAACCTCTTAATCACTTTTTTCTCTCTCCAATAATTTTCTTGTTTTCCGATACAATCAGTAATACCTTCTAAAATGGTTAAGATGACCTCTCCAAAATCATTAATGAAGATAATATTGTAATAGGTATGGTTTTTTTTTTTTTTTTCCTTTTTTTAGTTTCTTTTTTCTATTTTACTACTGAAAAAATTAGCAAATGAAAAAATATATTATGCTATATTCAATCCCTTTGATTATTTTGTATTATTATAGGGGTAGCTACCATATATAAAAGAGAAGTTGTAGTTTAATTTTTATATACTTGATAAAAAAAATGAAAATGTTGGGGGTGGCTTAGCCACCCCTTGATAGGCTTACCTTCCGCCCGTCTCCAAGGTTCATCATATTTCCTTATTTCTTAGTCTCTCTGTTGAATTGTTCTTTTGGTTAAGTAGTTTTTTTTTTTTACTTAGTTCAAATGTATGTAAAAGTTACCAACGCTTTTGTAATTTTATTTACTCCATACTTCGATATCTAGCATAAACAAGATATACAATTATTTTTGGCATTATTATGTTGGTGACTTCTCTGGTCGATCTCTCTGCTCTTTCTTTTGATAAAAATAAAACAAGATTCACCATGCTTGCTGATGTTATCATTTCCCAGCTGTACAAACCTCGTCAACATGAAGAAACTAGTTTCAAAATATATAATACCGCAAATCAACTTAAATCAAAACCATGGCAATTACCATTACCGGCAGTGGCCATGACCATGTTGTTTGGTTAATTTACTAGCTAGTCACACACTCACACTTTGATAAATGAAATAATAAAATATTGTGATTGTCTCTTTCAAAATTATGACATTTTAGATTGAGATCTTCATAAGGAATTAATTAAGATGAAATATATACCGGCGTTGACAACAAACTTGACTGTTGAGTGCTTTAATTAATGAGTAGGGTTAAAATGTCCCATTGTTTTTTGTCCCAACCATGCCCCATCTCTATATCTTCGTTTATAAAGTTCAAATAGTTGATCCGAACCATTCATCTTGTTCTACATATTAAAATGTGCTTAGAGACCAAATTTTATATTTTTTGGAATTTTTTTTTATTTTTTTAGATAGGTACAAAATCACCGTTTTTGGATGGTCCAGATGTAGTGATTTTGTACCTATCTAAAAAAATAGTAAAAAAATTTCAAAAAATATAAAATTTGGTCTCTAAGCACATTTTAATATGTAGAACAAGATGAATGGTTCGGATAGACTATTTGAACTTTATAAACGAAGATATAGAGATGAGACATGATTGTGACAAAAAACAATGGGGCATTTTAACCCTACTCTTAATTAATTAACAAGCGCACCTTGAGTTGATACATATCAAGAATTGCATGTATTGTCAATCTTTTCTTTTTTCCAATGGCAATTCAGTTTTGTGATTACTGATTACTGAACTTGGGATAGGATATGCATATGTATTGTCAAATTACCAATTGTGAAAAGTTTTTATAATGAGTAGAACTAGGGTGTTCTTAAGTTTACCAAAGTTGAACTCGAGTCTAAAATTCGTTAAATCGGCTTCAAATGATGAATCCGAACAGTTAAAACCCACTTACCTTACGAGTGATACGTCTACATGTGAAAATTTTAAACATTCAAATTAATTTAGTTTAAAGTCAAGCGGTCAAAATTAAAAGGTTAATAAATTAATTTTAATGCATTTATTTTTTTCACATATTTTTACCACTTGATTCTATGCAAAACTAATTTCAAAATTAATTTTTTTTACATAGAGACGTATCATTCATAAAGTAGGTGAGTTTCAATGATTCGAATTTATTGTTTAAGACGATTTGATGAGTTTTGATTTGAGTTCACGAAAAAACTTGGTGAACTTAAGAACACCCTAGTTCTACTCTTTTATAATATATTTCACTGTAGTTGACTTCATACAGATTGATTGACATGTGAAGAGCCAACTTATTGCATTGTTTGATGCATTTATGATCCGCACACCAAGAGGATGCAAAAAAAAGAAAAAGAAAATTATAGTGAAAAGCTTTACATGTTACAGTAACATATCATTAGATTAGAAGATTAAATTTCATTCAAAATATTGTAAACAGTGTTGTTTTTACTTTTTAGATGAGGGTTCAAATGCCTCGTGTTTTTCATATTTCACTATGTTTCACATTCTATATCTTTGTTTTTCAAGTTCAAACTATCGATCTGAACTGTCTAACAAGATTTCTATATTAAAATTTACTTAAAAACAAATTTTAGGGAAGATTGAATAGTTTAAATCCGACTTCAAATCGTACTACGACAAAGAAATGAAATATCCATACTAACATCTCTCAAGATGCTACTTGCTATTTGTAGTAGGTTTTTTTTTAATAAAAAAAGGGAATTAGGAGGTATTAATTGTTGCATCTTAGTATCTTACTAGAAGCATACAGAACTAATTATGGAGGAATCGACGTATATAGATTCTGTGGATATAAGTGCGAAAAGGAAAAAAAAAAGCCTTAGTCTGGCGTTGGAAATATTTTATTATTAATACAGTTGAAATAATTAACAAACAAATAGGATATTGATCGTACGGAGAAAACATACGGGATATAGACATAAGTTAGTACCCTAGTTATATACGGAACCAATAGCGGGTTTAGGGTTTAGGGTTTGAATAACGGAGAAAAAATATATATATTTGGCTTGAAAGCAAACCTGTCATTTTCGAGGGTAAGTGCACTTGAAAGCACCTTATCATTTTCGACTGAGGGTCGACTTAGAAATTTTCGACCAAGGGTAAGTGACACTTGAAAGTTGAAAGCATCCTGTCATTTTCTACCGAGGGTCGAGTTGGAAAGCAAACCTGTCATTTTCGACCGAGGGTCGAGTTGGAAAGCAAACCTGTCATTTTCGACCGATAGCCGTTGGGCCTGCTTCAAGATTCGTGCCAAGTGAAATTAACGCTCCAAGTTCACCGCTTGTACCTCAGGTACCTGGAGTCTAAGTGATATGGATCTGAAAGGAGTGCGTGCGCCACCCCAGGTACGAAGAAAAACGAAGATTCCGGCCCCACCTCAGTCGAGTGATAGCTGCTCCAAGTATTATATATATACACATACCACTTCCTGTTGATTATTTTCGTGGTTTTCTCTTGATTTCCAAATTTTTGATCTCCATCCTCGATCCGATTGATCAAGAAAGAGAAAGAGAAAGAGAGAGAGAGATCCATGGATAGCGGCAAGCAGGGAGAAGCAAATAAGACGAAGGCTTTGAGATCAAAGCGTCGACCCCGCCATCCACCTTTCAATGCCGTTGAGAGCACCGTGTACAACTTCTTTAGCCCATTGGAGTTGGATATCGCGGATTCTCTCCTGCTACTAGCTGGTGGTTGTGGTGTTGTGTCCGAGCCTGATTCCAAATCAATTAGCGGCAAGCAGGGAGAAACAAATAAGACGAAGGGCTTGAGATCAAAGCGTCGACCCTGCCATCCACCTTTCAATGCGGTTGAGAGCACCATGTACAACATCTTTAGCCCGTTGGAGTTGGATACCGTGGATGCTCGCCTGCTACTGGCTCGTGGTTGTGGTGTTGCGTCCGAGCCCGATTCCAAATCAAAGATGCTGAAGATGCCGAAGATGCACAAGTGCAACGCTTGTGGGTTGATGTTCTCCTCTGGTCAGGCCCTGGGTGGCCATCAGAGAGCCCATTACAAGGGGGTTATTATAACTTATAAAAGAAAGAGGGTCGCTAAGAATTGGTTTCCTTAGGCCCTGTTCGGTGGCCGGCTAAGTAATGGGAATGGAATTGAGAATCAATAATTTTAAACTAATTTTTATTGTTTATTGTGGAAAAAATAACTTGGTTCTGAGTGAATTTTTTTTTCCACGATAAACAGTAACATGCCGAACAGGGCCTTATTGTTTGTTTCTGGGTTAGATGATGTGTAATAGGTTTAGGTTGCGAATTACGATCCATGCATAAGGATTGATTTATTGTTTGTTTCTTTCTGAGTTGGAATAACTTTGTGATCGTTATTTTGCTCATTTTGATTAGTTATATATTAAAGAGTTAAAGTTTGTGATTGATCAAGTTGATAAATATTTAGCTTAATTTTAATCTTTTTATGAGTATTTAGTTCATACCATTGATTTATTTCTGGTAAACAATAACAACGTGGGTAAATAAACGAAAATAAATTCTAATTTGTTCGGTTAAACCAAAATAGGATATTAATCATAAAAATAAACATTCTTTTGTCAATTTTTTGATTTTTTTTAAAGATGAATTTTAATTTTTTGTTTAGTTTAGATTAACTGGTTTTAAACTGAAACAAGCAATATATATGCTTGTTGTAATTTTTACATTTTTTAAAATGTTTGGTTCGAACGGAAGATGGGTTTAAAATTTTCAGTCAGTGCAGTTCAATCTAACTGGTTTTGAAGTTTCTAAATCGAATCAAACCTAACTATTGAAGTAGTTTTAAAATATAAACCGATCAATTTAATCAGAAAAATCAAACTCTTGCAGTTCGATTTAAAACTGATTAAACCGACAGGATGAACACCTCTAAAAAATTCTGTTCTAAGTTTGACATTTACGAATCCCTTTAAAATTAATGTCAAAGTCAATATGGATCTAATGGTCCCGATTCTCTCCATAGTAATTGCAGACAATACAATTTCCTCCAACAACGTTATGAATGAAGTTATTAGCTAGGTTGATGATTCGCGACACTATATGCCTCTCCATTCTCGCAACAGAGGATCTGTATTATATTTATTCATAGTATGTGAGTCGCTTTATTTGACCCAGTCAACCGTCCTAAACTAGCACCACCATCACTGTTCTGAACTAGAGACGGTCGTTTCCAAATCTTTTTTTTTTTTCCAAATAAAAAAAAGGAGCAAAGACAACACTTAATTAACTTCAAAGCAAATCGTGTAAAAAAAAAAACAGGTCGTAGGAATTTTCTGTGACTTGGGACCTAAATTCCAGAAAAAACCTACGACTTAGAGCATTTTTAATAAAAACTCAACAGTTTGATTATTTTTAATAAAATATACTTAAAAATGGATATAAATAAAAATGTCGGCCTTTATTACATATAATATAAACTGGTGGCTCCTGCCATGATTCCTCAAAAAAAAAAAAAAAAACAGTAGGCACATGCAATATTAAAGCCAATTTTAATGATTTGTATATCAATGGATAAACAATGTTGTTTGTTATTTTTCATCATTTTTCGAAAAACTTCAGCTAAAACCCCTTACTATGTTGAGCCATATATGCTTTTGGCGACTTGATTTATTGTGATTCCAGGGAAACCTTTTTAATAAAGAAAACAAGAAGACAACAATATCAATCATTTTCTTTTAGTTAACAAAGAACACAGGAAAATTATTTTGCTAATTACAAATATACCTCTGTCTCTGTCATACAAAGGTCAAACAACCATAATCTGACATCTTCCAGGTTGTTGAGATATTTCGTCACGGAAAGTTGCATCCACAGTACACTTGGACAATAAATAAAAAAAAACCCTCTATTGGGTTACAGTTGTTATTCATCATCACAATTATAATTAATATTGTAAGGTCTTTCCCAATTGAAGGTACCAACCTTATATGTTGTTTATTTGTTCTTTTCCACATTTAGAATTTTTGACATGTCGTCGATCCAGTTTCAGTATTATTTTAACATAATTTTTTCCGGTACTACATTGCTCTATTAAGTATTATATGAGTATCCTTTTTTTGTTTGTCTTTTATTGGGTAATTATTCAGAAGAGAGTTGTATAAGGTAAGAAATATGTGTTTGCTATTCATTGTGTTGCTTCTACAGTTACAGACTAAAATTCGGTGATCATTGCATGATATGTTGGATTTCACTGCATATAGTGATTTTTTTTCTGACAATTAGTAATGATAAAATTAAGAAAACCAAACAAAACTACCATCTATAATAACAATTAGTTTAAATGTGCATTTTCTATTTATCCAGTATTTTTATAATAAAAATATTAAACTGGAGGTCCCCAAATAGTGATTTTTGTCACACAAGAAAAGAACAGTGCTATGCTTACATCTAGTTAGATTCTTTTGAGTGAGTCTATGGGACTATGCATATCACGGGTTGGTCCGTGTTATGGCTCAATATTCGAGTTTTGAAAATTCTAATGGTCGATCCGAACCGTTCATCTTGTTCTCCATATTAATGTGTTTGAAGACCAAAATTTACATTTTTTGAAATTTTTTTACTATTTTTTTAGATATTTAGGAAATCACTTAATCTGAAATTTCTGAACCATTCAAAAATAGTGATTTTTAATAAATCTAAAAAAATAGTAAAAAAATTTCAAAAAATGTAAAATTTGCTTTCCAAACACATATTAATATGGAGAACAAGATGGACGGTTCGGATTGACCGTTATAATTTTGAAAAATTGAATATTGAGTCGTATTACAGGCCAAATCGTAATATGCATAGTACCATAGACTCACTCTTCTTTTTTAAGCATAACTACTATAGTATAAAATTTCTAATTTTTTCAGTGTAACTACAATAAGAATAGTGATTCCGTCAATGGCATATTGACGTGCAGTTAACAAAAGTCGATATGCCATTAACAAATTATCCTACAACAATGGCATATTCCGTCAATTCATAAAAGTCGGTTAACTGTAGCAATTTCTAGCTAACCCTGCGGGGTTTATATATACTAAAGACGAACTCGAATGCGCTCTCTCTCTCTCTGTTTCTTTGTTTCTTGTCGACCTCCATCCCTAATGGGTAGCAAGACAAAGAGGAAGTTTGCCCTTGAGCCAGATAGAGAATCAGCCCCAACCAACCACCACACCTGCTGCACCTGTCGGAAGTTCCGGTGGACCCTTCTCGAGGATGTAGAATACGACGGTGATGACGACAAGGTAGTTCATCAGAGAAATCTGATGCACAGCAAGCAATGTGACGATCTTGAGCCTGATGAACGAGAAGCCCCTGTTCAGAAACTGAAATTCGAGTTGACAGCGAGTCAGAGGGAGAATGGAGCGGCTCTGGCTTACTCTGAACCCTCTGGCCCATAGATGTTGACAACACAATGGGAGGATCCAACCACAGAAGGAGAAGGAAGGGGCCCTGGCCCACTGCTCCTAGACTTGAACAAGGAACCTGAGCAGGATGATCTCTCTATTCCGACAGAGAAGGGACCGTTCCCGGCTTACTCTGACCCTTGGGGCCTACCAACAACTAATGTGGAGTATGATGTTGCACCTCTCTATGAAGGTCTTCTCAACCCTCAAGTTCAGAAGCGAAAACTTCTGGACTTGAACAGGGAACCTGACAAGGATGATCTTTAAACCCTAGCTAGCTTACAATTGGTCTCGTGTTTTGGATTGTTCTTTTGATTAATTGTGTAGCTTTGTTACTTAGTTCAAAGAGTGAGTCTATGGTACTATGCATATTATGATTTGACACCGTGCTATGGCTCTATATTCGAGTTTTCAAATTTTAACGGTCGATCCGAACCATTCATCTTGTTCTCCATATTAATATGTGTTTGGAGACCAAATTTTATATTTTTTTGAAATATTTTTACTATTTTTTAGATTTATTGAAAATCACTGTTTTTGGATGATCCAAAATTTTCAAATCAAGTGATTTTCTAAATATCTAAAAAAATAGTAAAAAAATTTCAAAAAATGTAAAATTTGGTCTCCAAACACATATTAATATGGAGAACAAGATAAACGGTTCGGATCGACCGTTAGAATTTGAAAACTCGAATATAGAGCCGTAGCACGGTAAATGTTGGGCTGTTGGGTCCAGGCCAGTTCGGCAAAAGAAAGAAAAAAAGAAAGAAAAAAAGAAAAGAAAAGGTGGCTGTGCTGTGCTTCGTGAGTGACACAGAGAAACACAGAGAGGAGGCGAAAAGAGGAAAAGAGAGAGAAGAAGAAGGAGAGAGAAAAAAAAAGCGGTGAAGAAGAAGAAAACGAAGAGCAAGATAGTCTCTTCAATACTGCCTTGATCAACTTTCTCCTTGTTTGTAAGAAGGGAATTTCTCGTTTTCTCAAATCTAGGGTTTGTTTGGGTTTGAATGAAATTGGAAGATTAAAAATGATATTTCTTCCTAATATGTTATCTCTTGGTTTTTCTCTTTATTACTGTGTGTATACCTCAGTTTAGGGCTAAACTTGAGAAGAACAATTGTACCCATTTCTTGTTGGTATAGTGAAATTTTCCGGTGTGCCTCGTGATTTTTTACCCTCCAAGTTGAGAGGGTTTTCCACGTAAATTTGGTGTCTTTTGTGATTGTGCTTAATCTTATATTATCTAGATTTGGCTTGTGCATTTTTGACTTTGAACTTTTCAGTACCAACTGATACGATGCTTATATTACCCATCTCTCTCAAATTGGTTGATTATACAATAGACATTTCTCAATTGGTATTTTTAAATTCCTAACAAGTGGTATCAGAGCCTCAGGTTTCTTTTCTTTTGAGAATGCTTTTGTAGGTTGAGATGAAAGGCAGTAGCACCATGATCAGGTTGACAAATAACAACTGGCAGATCTAGAAATCCAAAATGGAGGATATCCTTTATTGCAAGGACTTGTATGAGCCGGTTGTAGGAGATAGTGCAAAGCCGAAAGATATGGATGACGCTGATTGGACTAAATTGAACCGAAAAGCGGTCGGCACAATCAGACAGTGGCTTGGTGACAGTGTGTACCACCATGTAGCGAGTGAGAAGAGTGCACATGAGTTGTGGAAGAAGCTGGAGTCACTGTATGAGCAGAAAACAACAGCTAACAAGGCATTTCTGATCCGAAAGTTAGTAAATCTGAAATTCAGAGAAGGCACAAGTGTTGCTGAGCATTTAAATGAGTTCCAGAGCTTGATTAGTCAATTGTCAGTGATGAAGATGACCTTAGAAGATGAGTTACAAGCCTTGTTAGTTTTGGGATCATTGCTCGACAGTTGGGAGACCTTGGTTGTGACAATCAGTAATGCAGCTCCGAATGGTGTGGTTACTATGAGTATAGTTACTAGTAGCTTGTTCAATAAGGAGACAAGAAGGAAGTCAACTAATACAAATAGTGCACAGGCCCTAGTCACAGAGAATAGGGGAAGAGCTGAATACCGACAACAATCAAGAGGCCGTAGCAAGTCCAAAGGTAGATCAAAATCCAAAGGAAGACAGTGTTATCACTGTGGTAAAGAAGGTCACATGAAGAGAAATTGTAGAGCCTGGAAAAGACTATAGAATGAGGGCAAAAATCAAAAGAAAGATGATGGAAAAAAAAATACCACAGCCATAGTAACTGCAGATGATGTAGTGATTCTCTCTTGTGAAGAGGAACAATGTCTACATGTGGAAGGTCACGAAGGAGTTGAGTGGATAGTTGATACAGGTGCTTGCTATCATGCTACACCGAATAGAGAGTTCTTCACGACTTACAAGGCTAGAGACCTTGGTACAGTGAAGATGGGTAATACTAGCTACTCGAGCATTGTGGGTATTGGTGATATTTGTCTGCAGACCGAATTGGGATATCGGTTAACACTGAAAGATGTGCGGCATATTCCTGATTTACATCTAAATTTGATATCAGGTAATGCATTGGACAAAGATGGATTCAGGCATTACCTAGGTGATGGAGAATGGAAGCTTAATAAGGGATCAATGGTTGTAGCAAGAGGGAAGTCGTGGCACTCCCTATACAGAACCCATGTGAAGGTACTCAAGAATGGGCTGAATGCAGTACAAGCTAAAAGCTCTCTAAATTTGTGGCATCAACACCTCGGCCACATGAGTGAGAAAGGGCTGCGAATTCTAGTGAGGAAGTCACACATCCCCTCAACCAAAGAAGAGGTTCTGGATCTATGCGACTATTGCCCATTTGGTAAGCAACATCGAGTCTCTTTTAGTTAAACATCAGAAAGAAAACATAATGTGTTGGACTTGGTTTATTTTGATGTGTGTGGTCCTTTTGAGGTGGAGTCATTGGGTGACAATCGATACTTTCTAACCTTTATTGATGATGCATCTAGAAAGGTGTGGGTTTATTTTCTGAGAACGAAAGACCAGGTATTTAATTACTTTCAAGAGTTTCATGTCATGGTAGAGAGAGATAGACAAGATGTTGAAATGTCTTCGCTCTGACAACGGGGGAGAGTATACCTCCAAAGAGTTCAAAGCATATTGTGCAAAATGTGAAATTCAACATGAGAAGACAGTACCTAGAATCCCACAGCACAATGGTGTGGCTGAGAGAATGAATCGTACCATTGTAGAAAAGGTGAGATGCATGCTGAAGATGGCAAAGTTGCCGAAACAGTTTTGGGCAGAAGCAGTTCGCACAGCTTGCTATCTCATAAACAGGTCACCATCTGTTCCTTTGAAGTTTGAGATACCAAAAAGAGTATGGTCCAAGAAGAATGTTTCATACTCTCATCTAAGGGTGTTTGAATGCAAAGCATATGTGCATATTCCAAAGGAGCACAGATCCAAGTTGGATGATAAAACAACTCCATGTATTTTCCTTGGATATGGAAATGAGGAATTTGGGTACAGATTATGGGACCCAGAAAGAATAGAATTGTTAGGTGCAGAGATGTTGAGTTTTACGAGGGTCAGATAGGGATAAATTTGGAAATCAACAAGAAGTCAGAGAGAGTTGATGAGTCCATAGAACTCATACCAGTTCCTTCACCTGTGCAGTCAACAGCAGCAAATGAAGATGAACATAATGAAGAAGCCACTGAGGAAACCTCTGACATGAATGGTAGCAATGATGATGAGATCGTTTATGATGCTCCTGAGCAGGGGAAGCAACATCATCAAGAGGAGCCAGAAGAGCTCCAAGTAAGAAGGTTCGAAAGAGAGCACCAACCTTCTAAAAGATACCCTTCTTCAGAGTATATCTTATTGACAAAAGAAGGAGAGCCAGAAAGTTTTCGGGAGGCACAAGTTCATAAAGACAAAGCTAAGTGGCAGGATGCAATGAAGGACGAGATGAAGTCATTGCAAGAAAATGGCACATATGAGCTGGTATAGCTTCCTAAGGGCCAAAAGGCATTGAGAAACAAATGGGTGTTCAAGCTAAAGAGAGATGGAAATGAAGAACTTATGAAGTACAAAGCCCGACTGGTAGTGAAGGGTTTTGGACAGAAAGAAGGCATCAACTTTGAGGAGATTTTCTCACCAGTGGTGAAGATGACCTCCATTCGTGCGGTGTTAGGTCTAGTAGCTGGTTTAGATCTTGAGCTTGAACAACTTGATGTAAAAACTGCATTCCTTCATGGTAACTTGGAAGAAGAGATCTATATGGTGCAACGAGAGGGATTTAAAGTGAAAGAGAAAGAGTGCTTGAGAGATTCAACATGCAAGGAGCAAAGGAAGTAAGCTGTCCACTTCCTAGCCATTTGAAATTGAGCAAGAAGCTGTGTCCATCAATAGAGAAAGAAAATGATTAAATGTCAAGTGCACCATACTCCTCAGCTGTAGGGAGTTTGATGTATGCGATGGTTTGCACCAGGCCAGATATAGCTCATGCAGTCGGTGTGGTAAGCAGATTTCTTTCTAATCCAAGAGAACAATATTGGGAAGCAGTGAAGTGGATTCTTAGATACCTAAGAGGCACTTTCAATTTGTGTTTGAGTTTTGGAAATGGTGAACCTGTGTTAGAAGGCTACACAGATGCTGATATGGCTGGAGATCTGGATCACAGAAAATCCACTTCGGGTTATGTATTTACTTTTGCAGGGGGAGCCGTGTCATGGTAGTCCAAATTGCAGAAATGTGTGGCTTTGTCAACCACAGAAGCAGAATACATTGCAGCAACTGAGGCTGGTAAGGAGCTATTGTGGTTGGTTAGATTTCTCCTAGAGCTTGGTATGCAACAGGAATATGCAATTGTTTTCTGTGATAGTCAGAGTGCTATAGATTTGAGCAAGAATGCTACATATCATTCCAGAACTAAGCATATTGATATGAGATTTCATTGGTTAAGAGATGTAATAGAAAACCAGCAGATGAAGCTGAAGAAAATCCACACAGATAAGAACCCGTCAAACATGTTGACGAAGATAGTTTTGAAAGACAAGCTTGAGTTTTGTTGCCGGCTTGTCGGCATGAATACCAAGTGATGTCTTGAAGATCGGCGTGCCTCTCTCCGTGGGCTGGAGGGGGAGATTGTTGGGCCGTTGGGTCCAGTCCAGTTCGGCAAATGAAAGAAACAAAAGAAAGAAAAAAAGAAAAGAAAAGGTGGCTGTGCTGTGCTTCGTGAGTGACACAGAGAAACACAGAGAGGAGGCAGAAAGAGGAAAAGAGAGAGAAGAAGAAGGAGAGAAAAAAAAAGAAAGCGGTGAAGAAGAAGAAAACGAAGAGCAAGCTAGTCTCTTCAATTTCACTGCCTTGATCAACTTTCTTCTTGTTTGTAAGAAGAGAATTTCTCGTTTTCTCAAATCTAGGGTTTGCTTGGGTTTGAATGAAATTGGAAGATTAAAAGGGATATTTCTTCCTAATATGTTATCTCTTGGTTTTTCTCTTTATTACTATGTGTATACCTAAGTTTAGGGCTAAACTTGAGAAGAACAATTGTACCCGTTTCTTGTTGGTATAGTGAAATTTGCCGGTGTGCCCCGTGGTTTTTTACCCTCCAAATTGAGAGGGTTTTCAACGTAAATCTGGTGTCTTTTGTGTTTGTGCTTGATCTTATATTATCTAGATTTGGCTTGTGCATTTTTGACTTTGAACTTTTCAGTACCAACTCGTACGGTGCTTATATTACCCATCTCTCTCAAATTGGTTGATTATACAATAGGCATTTCTCAATTGGTATTTTTAAATTCCCAACAGTAACAACCCGTGATATGCATAGTACCATAGACTCACTCTAGTTTAAATGTATGAAACAATTACCTATACCCTTTTGTAATTTAATTACTGCATCAATATAGCACAAACAGTACTTGCTAACCTGCTCTAGGTATATAGAGTATGAATCAAAATTTTTTTGTCTTTTATTGGGCAAATATTATTCATAAGAGAGTTGTATAATTAAGGTTACTGCTAGGACTTGACGGTTCTGCTGCGCGTTTAGTATTAAACTCTATATTTATTTTGGAAATGATTTAACACATGAATTCTAATTTTCAGGTAATGAACAAACTGATGAACTAAATCAAATTGCTGTACTTTAACTTACCCAAAACTTTTCACGAATGTCTCGTGTTTTTCATGTCTCATTATGCCTCATGTTATATATCTTTGTTTTCAAAGTTTAAATTGTCTATCCGAACTGTTCAACATATATAGTCTTTATATTAAATTGGAGATAAATTTTAATTAACGCAGATTGAATGGTGTAGATTTGACTTTAAATCGTACTACGACAAAGAAATGAAATATCCATACTAAAATCTCTCGAGATGCTACTTGCTATTTGTAGTAGTTTTTTTTTTTAATAAAAAAGGGAATTAGGAGGTATTAATTGTTGCATCTTACTAGAAGACATAACTAATTAAGAAGGAATCGACGTATATAGAATCTGTGTATATAAGTAAGTCCGAAAAGGAAAAAAGAAAAAAAAGAAAATCTGGCGTTGGAAATATTTTATTATTAATACATGTACAGTTGAAATAATTAGGAAACAAATAGGATATTGATCGTACGGAGAAAACATACCTTTAAGAGATATAGTTAGTGCAAACAATTTCGGAAAAACTTATTTGTACCCAAGTTATATACGGAATTTTTTTTTTTTAAAAAAAGAGACAAAAAGTCCATTTCATTACTGAAATTGAGTTAAATACAAAATATAATGCTTGGCTTTTAGGTTGCCAGTAAGCTGGACCAACTACCAAGTGCAAAAGAAAGTTATATACGGAATTAATAGCGCGTTTAGGGTTTGGGGTTTGAATAACGGGGAAAAAAATATATATTTGGAAGAAAGTTGCATAATACAGAAATAGAAACCTACATATATATAGAATCCGTGTATATAAGCGCGTGCGAACATAAATAGAAACCGACATATATATGTATAATCCGTTGAACTCTCTCCAAGGTTCATCATATTTCCTTATTTACACTACCTCTCTATAGCTCTTTCATCTCTGTATTTCTTAGTCTCCTGCCGACCTTCATATCTAATGGATAGCAAGAAAAGGAAGAGGTTTGTCTTCAAGTCAGACAAAGAGATGGTTGCAACCTGCCGGAAGCGGTTCCGGTGGACCTTGCCCAAGGATGAAGAATACGACGGTAATGACGACAAGGTAGTTCATCAGAGAAATCTGATGCACAGCAAACAATGTGATGATCTTGAGCCTGATGAACGAGAAGCCCCCGTTCAGAAACCGAAATTCGAGTTGACAGTGAGTCAGACGGAGAATGGAGCCGCTCTGGCTTACTCTGAACCCTCTAGCCCACAGATGTTGACAACAGAATGGGAGGATCCAACCACAGAAGGAGAAGGAGGGGGCCCCTGGCCCACTGCTCCTAGACTTGAACAAGGAACCTGAGCAGGATGATCTCTCTATTCCAACAGAGAAGGGACCGTTCCCGGCTTACTCTGACCCTTGGGGCCTACCAATAACTAATGTGGAGTATGATGTTGCACCTCTCTATGAAGGTCTTCTCAACCCTCAAGTTCAGAAGCGAAAACTTCTGGACTTGAACAGGGAACCTGACGAGGATGATCTTTAAACCCTAGCTAGCTTACAATTGGTCTCGTGTTTTGGATTGTTCTTTTGATTAATTATGTAGCTTTGTTACTTAGTTCAAATGTACGTATGAAGCAGTTACCTATACCCTTTTTGTAATTTAATTACTGCATCGATATAGCACAAACAGTACTTGCTAACCTGCTCTAGGTATATAGAGTATGAATCAAAATTTTTTTTGTCTTTTATTGGGCAAATATTATTCATAAGAGAGTTGTATAATTAAGGTAAGCAATATGTGTTTGCTATTCATTGTGATGCTTCTACAGTTACATATCACAAATTCGGTGATCATTGCGTGATATATTGGATTGTGTCATGCATAGAATTAATTTTTGTATGGATGTAGTAATGATGAAACTAAGAAAATTACACAAAACTACAATTTAAAACAACAATTAGTTTAAATGTGCATGATCCACGATTTTTGTAACACAAGGTGGATTTTTTTGTCTCTGTCAAAAGTTATAACATGTTGATCTAGATAAATGCTTTCTTTAATTTAATTTTATTATTATTATTATTTTTTTGGGTTGTATAAGCAGTTAAGCATTGAATAGTATTAGAGAACAAAAATAGGTTTTTTGAAGCTGAATCTTCAATCCCCTCTTCATATTTAGGACCCAACCATCTATTTTCCAAACTTTACAAAAGAAAAATACATCTTTCAAAGTTACTGTCGAATTTAGGGCCCAAACCATCATTATCTTGATTCTAAACTCTACAATAATGAATAAGAACAAAAACAAGTTACATATCTATTAAGATTTAAGCATCGTTGTCTTGTAACCCGGTGTAAATGCATTCAATTCTTCAAACTTCTAACAAATAATAAGCCAGAATTAAAGTACACTTTGAAAATTTTATTTTATTTAATTTTGTTTTTGCTTTAGTTTATCAGCATCGCACAAGGGAAAAGTGCACTGTGAAAATTCAGGATTAATTATGGAAATAAAAATAAATAAAATAAAATAGCACAATTATGCTGCAACTACTGAATTAGCCAAACAAAGAAGAATAACTTAATTTTCTTCTCTAAAGTTAACAGAGAAGAATAATTTTCCTTCACCGATATGTAGTTTTAACTACGTTGCATGGATGTATTTTGCTATATGTAACTTTTTCTTACATGTAATATAAACTGGGGGCTCCTGCCATGATTCCTCAAAAAAAAAATTAATAATAAAATAACAGTAGGCACATGCAATATTAATGCCAATTTTAATGATTTGTAAATAAATGGATAAGCCATGTTGTTTGTTGTTTTTCATCATTTTTCCAAAAACTTTAGCTAAAACGTCCCCTTATCTCCACAACATGAATATCTTATTTTCCACAGACAATGTATGTTTTCTTTTGATGACTGTATGTATAGATGACTGTAATTTTCAATCCATACTTTGGCTTCTTGGCGGTCGATATCTCTCTCTCTCCGCAAAAAAAGGAGTACTGTCCCCAAGTAATAGGTTGGCCACGAATGGAAATCGGTTGAAGTCTCTCATTCATAAACAGTGTTTTATAAATTTCTAAAATTCTAAATCTAACCATCCAATTTTTTATGCACGCATCTCGGAACAACTGTTTTTGTGTGCACACATCTCAAGTCAAATCAATGACGGGATTCAAAAAAGCAGAAATTTCAGCAGATTCGTTTCCCTTGGCCACAACTAATCAAAATGGACGGCCCAGATTAATTAATCAGGCCAAACTCAATCCGGTGACTGTTGAGGCCGTACAGGCCCTGCTTTGAGATTCGTGCTAATTAACGGTCCAAATTTATCGTTTGCAGCTCAGGTCTGAACGGCCTCTCAACTTATTCTTTTCAAGAGTTTAAGTCGAGTGCTAGCTGCTCTAAGTATTGTATATACCATTTTTTGTTGACTATTATCGGGGTATGCTTGATTTCCATCCTCGATTGATCAAGAAAGAGAAAGAGAAAGAGAAAGAGAAAGAGAGAGAGAGAGAGATCCATGGATAGCGGCAAGCAGGGAGAAGCTAAGACGAAGGGCTTGAGATCAAAGCGTCGACCCCGCCATCCACCTTTCAATGCGGTCAAGAGCACCGTGTCCAGCTTCTTTAGCCCGCTGGAGTTGGGTGCCTCCGGTGTGCCGGGCGCCTCGGGTGCTGCGTGCACCTCGGGTGCCGTGGATGCAGCAGATGCTCTCCTGCTACTGGCCCGTGGTCATGGTGTTGCGTCTGAGTCGAATTCCAAATCAGTTAGTGGCAAGCAGGGAAAAGCAAATAAGATGAAGGGCTTGAGATCAAAGCGTCGACCCCGCCATCCACCTTTCAATGCGGTCAAGAGCACCGTGTCCAGCTTCTTTAGCCCGTTGGAGTTGGGTGCCACGGGTGCCTCCGGTGCGCCGAGCGCCGCGGGCGCCTTGGGTGCCGCGGATGCAGCAGATGCTCTCCTGCTACTGGCCCGTGGTTGTGGTGTTGCGTCTGAGTCGAATTCCAAATCAGTTAGTGGCAAGCAGGGAGAAGCAAATAAGACGAAGGGCTTGAGATCAAAGCGTCGACCCCGCCATCCACCTTTCAATGCAGTCAAGAGCACCGTGTCCAGCTTCCTTAGCCCGTTGGAGTTGGGTGCCTCGGATGCTGCGGGCGCCTCGGGTGCGCTGGGCGCCTTGGGTGCCTTGGATGCCTCAGGTGCCGTGGATGCAGCGGATGCTCTCCTGCTACTGGCTCGTGATCATGGTGTTGCATCCGAGTTGGATTCCAAATCAGTTAGTGGCAAGCAGGGAGAAGCAAATAAGATGAAGGGCTTGAGATCAAAGCGTCGACCCCGCCATCCACCTTTCAATGCGGCCAAGAGTACCGTGTACAACTTCTTTAGCCCGTTGGAGTTGGATACTGCGGATGCTCTCCTGCTACTGGCTCGTGGTCGTGGTGTTGCGTCCGAGCCCAACTCGAAATCAAATATGCCAAAGATGCACGAGTGCACCATTTGTGGGGTGTTCTTCTTCTCTGGTCAGGCCCTGGGTGGCCATAAGGGAGCCCATTACAAGGGGGGCATAACTCAGAAAAGAAAGAGAGTCGCTAAGGATTGATATCCTTATTGTTTGTTTCTGAGGTAGATGATGTGTAATAGGTTTAGGTTGCGAACTTGCGATCCATGCATAAGGATTGATTTGATAATTTCCTTATTGTTTGTTTCTTTCTGAGTTTGAACTTTGTGGTCGTTATTTTGCTCTTTTGATTAGTTATATATTAAAGAGTTAAAGTTTGTGATTGATCAAGTTGGTAAATATTTAGCTTAATTTTAATCTTTCTATGAGTATTTAGTTCATACGATTGATTTATTTCTTATGAACAATAACGCCACTCTTATCTCCTCTCTCGTATCACATCTCAGATCCAAACCCTTTTGCCCTTTAGCCATGGCTCTATCTGTCGAGAAGACTAGCTCTAGTCGGGAGTATAAGGTGAAGGATCTATCCCAAGCCGACTTTGGTTGGCTCGAGATCGAGTTAACCGAGGTGGAGATGCCCAGTTTAATGGCCTGCCGCACTAAGTTCGGGCTGTCTCAGCCCTTCGCTGGGGCCCGCACCTCAGGATCTCTCCATATGACGATCCAGACTGCGGTTCTGATCGAGACCTTGACTGCGCTTGGTGCAGAGGTGCATTGGTGTTCCTGCAACATCTTCTCGACTCAGGATCACGCTGCCGCATCCATTGCAAGGGATTCAGCCGCTGTTTTCGCCTGGAAAGGAGAGACTCTTGAGGAGTACTGGTGGTGCACAGAGAGGTGCCTTGACTGGGGCTCGGAAGAGGTACCGACCTAATTGTTGATGACGGTGGTGATGCCACACTCCTAATCCACGAGGGAGTTCGTGCTGAAGAAGAGTATGAGAAGACTGGCAAGCTGCCTGATCCTGAGAGCACCGACAATGCTGAGTTCAAGATTGTGCTTAGAATTATCGGAGATGGCCTCTCGGTAGACCCAAAGAAGTACCGTAAGATGGAAGGGGAGACTTGTTGGTGTGTCAGAGGAGACCACCACCGGTGTCAAGAGGTTGTACTAGATGCAAGACAGTGGCACACTTCTCTTCCCAGCAATTAATGTCAATGATTCAGTCACCAAGAGCAAGTTTGACAACTTGAATGGGTGCCGCCACTCCCTCCGATGGCCTGATGCATGCCACAGATGTTATGATTGCCGGCAAGGTTGGTGTTGTCTGTGGTTATGGAGATGTCGGAAAGGGTTGTGCTGCTGCCTTGAAGCAAGCCGGGGCCCGCGTCATAGTCACTGAGATTGACCCAATCTGTGCCCTACAAGCCATCATGGAAGGCCTTCAGGTCCTTACCCTAGAAGATCTTGTCTCAGAAGCTGACATTTTCATCACCACCACTGGTAACAAGGATACCCTAAACCTTAAACCCTAAACACTCTGATATCATCATGGTTGACCACACAAAGAAAATGAAGAACAATGCTATCATTTGCAACATTGGTCACTTTGATAATGAGATTGACATGCTCGGTCTGGAGACATACCCAGGTGTCAAGAAAATCACAATCAAGCCCCAAACTGACCGGTGGGCCTTTCCTGAGACTAACACCGGCATCATTGCCTTGGCCGAGGGACGGCTCATAAACCTGGGGTGTGCCACAGGTCATCCCAGTTTCGTCATGTCATGCTCCTTCACCTACCAGGTGATTGCTCAGTTGGAGTTTGTGGAACGAGAGGAAGAGCGGCAAGTATGAAAAGAAGGTTTACCGTTTACGTGCTGCCAAAGCAACTTGATGAGAAGGTGGCGGCCCTTCACCTTGGCAAACTCGGTGTCAAGCTAACGAAGTTGACCAAACCTCAGACTGACTACATCAGTGTCCCAGTGGAGGGCCTGTACAAGCCAGCTCACTACCGCGCGCTACTGATCACCCATGTGGGTCTTGCGCCTCTAATGCTATTTGCATTGGTTCTTCGAGGCTGGTGTTTTAGGTTAGATTATTACTTGTTCTTCATTTGGATGATGGTGTGAGGATGCTTTTGGATTTGTTTTGTAATAATTGGTACTTAATTTGTTTTTATCAAGTGGCGGTGGTGTTTTGCTGATACGGTATTTTGAAATGTTGTTGTATATGCCTCTTCAAATGATAATTTTGCGATGAATCAATTGATCTCGCGATTAAAAAAAAAAAAAGATTTTTATAATATTTTATTTCTAGATCTTTCTTGGATTAAAATTATCATTTCACAAGTATATATATTTTTTTATATATGATTTGTTTCTCATAGACTTTTGTCTTGTGTTTTCATTGAAATTTTTTAATTGCGAATTACGCACTAATGGATTGAAGTGATTACATGTGTTATTGATCGTGATTATATACTAGCTACCTATTTAATTGAGGCCATAGTGATGTTTGTTTGTTTCACAAAATAATGGTTTTGTTGGGCGTGATTTAATTATAATGAAAGCTTATTTATTTATTTTCAATTTTATAGATAAAAGTGGTTATTTTTAATTTTTATAATTGTTGGATAATTAAGATAAGCAATAATTTTGCATGATGAATTGTTAATTGTTAATTTTCAGTATTAAAGTTGCTATCTTCACTTTAAATATATCATATAACTTTGTAAGTGTATTGAGACTTTTATTGTGGATTTTTTTAATTTTTCTTTTTGGATAGAAAACTATCATTTTACGAGCATGATCTGTCGACAAAATTTTTTTTGCTATAATTTGTTTCTCATAGAATTTTGTATTTTGGGTTTGTTGAAGGATTTTAATTTCGAATTACACACAAATGGGTTGAAGCCAGTGCATGTAATACCAATGAATGGTCAATTTAATAAATTAATTTAATGAAGCAGCTTCGCCAAGTGGAAAAAAAATGATTAACTATTTGAAATTTAAGATTGCCTATCCTATTTGAACTATGAGAAGGATTCCAATGCCTTATCATATCTCATATTTTTATATCTTCATTTTCAAAGTATAAATTATCGATTCGAATTGTTCAACATGATATCCATACTAAAATATAGTTAGGAATAACATTTTATAATTTTTGAAAATTTTGTACTATTTTTTAAGATAGGCAGAAAATCATTGTTTTTTGAACAATCCAAAAACAATAATTTTGTATCTATCTTAAAAAATAGTAAAAAAATTCCCAAAAATATAAAATTTCATTTTCATGCATATTTTAGTATAAATATTATGTGAAGTAGCTTGAATCAACAGTTTGAACTTTGAAAACAAAGATATAAAATATAAGATATGATGAGGTATAAAAAATATGAGGTATTGAAACCCGAACTATTATATATATGTTTGCCTGATTCTGCTTGAAGTGATCGAGACATAAAATTAAAGACCTTTAGTTGTTTTCGGTCTCTAATAACCAACCATACTTCTTAAGACATATTCTCTTTTTTTTTTCTTTTCCTTGACCAATATATTTTTCACCAACAATGTATATATATTTTTTGAATTAATATTTATTTCCCCCAGTTTATTTCCTTCATCTATCCCCCCAATCATTAATTATGTGAGGAAACCACAACTTCTAACACAAAAAGACAAAATAAAATGTGTATCAGTCATTAATAATGTGGGCCGGGGACCGCTTATATTTGAAAAACTTTACAACTGATGCGCGTAAATATGTATACTTATATATGCAAGTATTAACATCTATTATAGTAAGTATTCATATGTAAGATATGAAGTATTTCTTTAAACAATCTTTCTTATCACATACTCATTTTTTACACATTTTTAAAAGTAGTTTTTTTCACATTTTTAAAAGTAGTTTTTTTCTTACTTCAATGTCGCATATATTTCTGACAATCTGTAAATTTTTTTGCGAATCTAAAGTCACAGACGTTTTCTACGTAATTTTCTTTTTCAAATAAGATCCATGATGAGCACTTTTGAGTTGTCCAATGTGCAAGTATTCATACCTCGTAATGCAAGTATTCATATCTTGTCATACAAGTATTCATAACTCGTCGCGATTCTGATCCAGACCGTATCACCTCCAACTTTCTATCCATCGGCAACAAGGCTTTTCAGGTTGTCACAGGCGATTTATGAATACTTTTTCAACAATGTATGAATACTTGCACAACAATGTATGAATACTTGCTCGACGTGTTAGAATACTTGTCCGATGAGGTATGAAACTACATGACGAGATATGAATACTTACGCGACGGACAACTCAAAAGTATGTCATCATGGATCCCATTTGAAAGAGAAAATTACGTAAAAGACATTCATGATATTAGATTCACAAATTTCCTCACAGATCATCAAAATATTGGCGAGATTGAACGGAAAAAAAAATCCACCTCTAAAAACATGTAAAAGATGGGTGTGATATATCCATTTTTTTTAAAATACTTAATATATTAGATATGAATACTTAATCTATTAAATATAAACACTTGGGTGCATATGTATCCATATTTGTGTGCATTGGTTGTAAAATCTATCAAATATTAAGCGGTCCCTATAGTAGTTAGTGGTCCACCCAGTAAATGAGCGGCCGCTCAACTTAATAATCGATAATGATGCATTTTATTTTGTCTTTTAGTGTTAGAAGTTGTGATCCCCTCTTAATTAGTGGTCAACAAATACATTTATTGACTGGGGGATAAATGAGAGAAATAAAATGAGAGATAGTTAGTTGATCTCATTTTTTTTATGCATTTATATGTTGTTTATTTGTTTTTTTTTAACATTTTAGAATCTTTGACAAGTCGTCTATAAATCCAGTTTAGTATTATTTTAGCATAATTTCTTTTTTTTGCAAACTTTCACGCCCGTAGGCATACCTTTTCATTAATCACCAGTACAGGTTTTAACAGAGTACAAAGAAATGTTAGCAACACTCTGTCTAACTATGAAAGTAATTTCTCCCAATACTAAACTGCGCACAGTATTATTTTAATTAGCATAATTTTTTACATGAAGTATTTTAATTTCAAATTACGCACTAATGGGTTGAGTACATATGTTATTAATTATTTATTCTTTTGCTTTGTATTAAGAAGATCTGTTAATCCGAATGAATGATCAATTTAATAAATTTAATGAAGTAACTCTCTCTTGCCAAGAAAAAAAAATTCTCTTTGGAAAAAACGGAGCTCTGACCCAATTTTTTTTTTCATTGGGCACTCACCGTGGAAAAACAAATGTTGACCATTTGAAAATTTAATTGAACACGGCCAGTGCTGTCACTGTTAGGAGCACTATTCGTCGCCTTAGAGAACAGACTGAGAGTTAAATTTATTCAAGACCCTTTTGTTTGGACTTTAGCCGAGGAATTTGTAGTGTTTAAAAACTTTTTTGAGAAATTTAGACTGTTACCAGACTTTTGTGCCTTGTCTTTCTGTATTCTTCTGAGTAAAGATATGTTGGATTTCTAAAAAAAATAAAATTTAATTGAAAAAAATACTCATGTGCCGAACATCTTCAAAGAAAAATGCTCACGAATTTTTTACTTACGAAAACTCCAAAGGAACCAATTTACCGAATGGGCGTTTGGTGTTTAATTTTGCTCCCAAATCGTAGATCGATTTGGAGTTTGCATTCTTTCATGTTCAATTTCTTAAAATTATTTAATTGTGTCAAAAGATTAAATTAAACAACACCAACCCCACAGGCTTCCCCTCAAATATAAAAAAATATAAAAAAATAAAAAAACAACAACAACAACCAAGTCTTAGTTCAAAATAAGTTAGAGTAAGCTACGAATCAAACTCAATTGGAGTCACAATTCTGATGAGTGTTATTTCTACAAAGAAGTTGTCTTTTAACTGTTGGCTCGTCACGCATTATCACGATATTCCTCTTTTATTCAAGTTTTGAACATATTGAACGGAAACTATACAGAGGGAGTTTAAATCAAACAACAACCACACACAAAATTAATTGTTCTTATTGTATAATATGCCTCTCTGTCCGTGCTAGTTTGTGAATCCAGTTCTATTAATTTGAATTTATAATTGTCTATCCTATTTGAACTACTATGTATGTATATGTATGTGTTTGTCGATCTTATTCTGCTTGAATGGAGAAATTAATTTAAAATATTTTTAGTTGTTTTAAGTCTCTAATAACCAACCATACTCCTTAAGGCATATTCTCTCTTTTTTCTTTTGCTTAACCAGGAAATTTCAAGATATGTAGATAACCGTTTAAATAAAAAGTTGCTAATTTGTACAATTTGAATTTGTAACTTATTATTATTTCACACGATTAAATATGAAATATTGATTTGCTCGGAAACTTCTTTTAATGGTTGTAATTATATGCCTTATTATTGGAAACTGACTTTTGGACCAAAAAATGGCATTGCCAGAGCATTAGCCAAAGCCAACTGTCGCATTCACTACTTTTTGACTGTTGTAACCTACCTGGTTTCATCTAATGTGTCTTCTATGAGATATTACCTCTGTGATTATTTTTGAGAATAGGGGTCAAGCCTCCCAACTTTGGGATCCCCCAGTTGGGTTTTGAACTAGTGACCTCTCACATGGATGGCATTACCTTAGCTACTTAATTAGTTCTTATGATATACCGTTTTGATTTAATGTACTTTTTGATTTATTGGCATTAGCTTTTTATTTATCTAATATGTCACTGGCATCTCATTCTTTGAAAATAGAAAAGATGTGCGCATTGGTTTGGGGTCTTCTGGTGGTGCTTTTGGTCAAACTTATCATTGATTTTTTTAGCTCCACATGTTATTACTACTGTTTGTTTTCCTAATCTATGAATATATAAATTTCCATGATTAAGCTAAGTCCTCCTTTACATTTTTATAGATAGTAATGGACGACCAGAAAAGGCCCGATGGAATACCAGTGACCCGCTTCCCGCTTCAATCCATATACGCACAAAGTAACGATGAAAAGCTAGATTTTGAATATGAATCTGGGACTATGAATATAATTGTGAGTGTAAACAACTTTGTTAACTTCAATTTTTTATTATTCTCGCTACAGTTTCTGCATATATACCTGAAATCAACATGAATATTTTTGTAATTTACCATTTTTTTCTAAAAGCAAGAACTATTTCTTCCTATATTTATTATAGTTATAGCCTTATCTAGCCGTTTTCATAAAATATCCCTAATTACTTTTGAGGGAACAGTCTTCATTCCTGCAAGAAAAAGAAAACAGCATATCCTGTATTGGGGAATGCTTTTTGTACATAATTTTAGTCAATAGAATTTGTCCAAAGTTCAAACTAATTTTTACACAAGAGAAAATTACCTGCTTATGCAACAGTATTACCAAACTGCCTCATTTATATAGATGTCGTTCCTGCAAGTTTAATTTCATGCTGTCTATTCCCTACAAATGTTTTAAACAATGCCCTAATAGTAGGCAATACAAATATTTATTGAAGAATCTGGGGGAGCTGGAGGGGTGTAAAACCGTATAACACAATATTCTATTGTGCTTCAGTATACTTAATTCTATGTTAGCATGGCAATAAATTTTTTGTTGTTGTTGTTATAACAGTTAAATGACTACACATCTCAGCATGATATCGCTCATCAGGTTGGGCTTCTTACTCTGTGCTTATTTTTTTTTTAAGAGGAAAATAAAAAAAATTGGTGAAAACTCTTCAAAATCATGAATTGTAGTCCTGCATGTGCTTACATTGGGTACTGTACCATTACCACATTTCCTATAGAAATGAACTCTACATTCAGGTTTATTTCTAATCATTATTAGGAAAATATAAAACGATTATCTCCACACTTGTTTTTGGGTTGCAGCAGATATTACTTTAGTCAACATGAAGCAACTAGTTTCAAAATAATAGCACAAATCAACTTGAATCAAAACTATGGCAATTACCATACCGGCAGTTGCCATGACCATGTAATCTGGTTTACCTTGTCACAATTTTTTAAAATTTTGATATTGTAGATTGAGATCTTCGTAAGGAAGATGAACTCTATACCGGCATTTACAGCAAACTTGACTGTTGAATGCTTTAACAGGCGCACCTTGTGTTGAGACTTATCAAGTTGCATGTATTGTCAATCTTTTTCTTTTTCCAATGGAAATTTAGTTTTTGTGATTACTGATTAATGAACTCGGGGTAGGATGATATGTATATGTATTGCTAAAGAACCAACTCTGAGAAGTTTTATAATTTCACTGTAGTTAACTTCATACAGATTGATTAATATGTGCAGACCCAACTTTTGGTTTGATGCATTTATGATCTGCATGCCAAAGGTGTGCAAAAAATAAAAAGAAAAATTATAGTGATTACATGTTGCAGTAACATAACATAAGATTAGAAGATTAAATTTCATTCTAAATATTATAGGCAATTAATACTGCTTTAATATGTTCCACTAACTGGCTTTTTTCTTCATATCAAAATACAATCTTACCAGTGATCAAAGTGTTTGCCCAAAATTATCAACAAACATAATAAAACTAGTTAGTCAAGTCATTTATAGTGAGTCCCCACAATCAAACAAATATTTGTTAATGTAAGTAATCAAACAATCTTGGATCTTTCACCCCACGTTCATTGATCTTTGATACTTGTTTGTAGGTAGTTTTAACTACGTTGCATGGATGTATTTTGCTATATGTAACCTTTATTACATATAATATAATTAACGATTTGTATATCAATGGATAAACAATGTTGTTTGTTATTTTTCGTCATATTTCCAAAACTTCAGCTAACATCCTTACCTCCACAACATATCTTATTTTCCACACAATGTATGGTTTTTTTTTTTTTGTGTGATAATTTTATGTTGTTAATTTGCTCTTTAGAATTTTTGACATGTTGTCGATCCAGTTTCAGTATAATTTTAGCATAATTTCTCCCGTTACTAAATTTCTCTATTAAGTATTGTATGAATCTCCTTTTTTTTTCTGTCTTTTATTGGGTAATTATTCAGAAGAGAGTTGTATAAGGTAAGAAATTTGTGTTTGCTATTCATTGTGTTGCTTCTACAGTTACAGACTAAAATTCGATGATCATTGCATGATATGTTGGATTGTATCATATACATAGAGTGGTTTTTTTTTATGACAATTAAATATAACATAAACTAAGAAAACCACACAGAACTACCATCTATATAACAATTAGTTTAAATGTGCATTATCCAGTATTTTTGTAACAAAAATACTAAACAGGAGGTCCCAAAATAGTGATTTTTGTAACACAAGAAAAGAACAGTGCTATGTTTACATCGAGTTAGATCTTTATTAAGCGTAACTACTATATGTAGTATACAATTTCTAATTTTTTAAGTGTAACTACAATAAGAATAGTGATTCAGTCAATGGCATATTGACGTGCAGTTGATTAAAATGTCGTGATCATAGCTTAATGAAAAATAAAAAATTATAAATTATATCGTATAGTAGTTACATGAATTTTATGAAATAAACTTTGGAAATGTTTTGGGACTAAATATTTCATGAGATAAACTAATTGCCCATCACTTACGAGTTACGACAATTTTTCTTTCTGAAACACAAGACTCGTATTTAATTAGTGTCTTTCCCTAACTATAATTTAAATTTGGAAACATTTTTAGTGTCATATAGGAAGCCTTAAAAAAACCATGCATGTTACTATTTCAGAGTCATATAAAGTACATTAATATCATCATTGGTATACCATCTTACTATTTTGACTAATCAACTGACCTGTGTTTTTTCACACGAATTAATTTTCACCCGCTAAATTTAATGGTAATATATAATATGGGATTAATTGTCCAAAAGTTTTTTAGACAAAATTTTATTCAAATTGGATTTAAAGTTTAAACCGTTCGATTTACATTGAGATTGGTGTGAATAGATTTAAAATTTAACAAATATAAACGGTTTCGTGAATCTGAACCATATGTATAAATTTAAACACCAATTGAACGGTTTAAATCTAACTATGGATAATGAATCGTACTACGGAAAATAAATGAAACATGCATCCATGCTAAAACCTCTCAAAATGCTTATCCACCTCAGCCCTAGCTACTTCCTATTTGTAGTAGGTTTTTTTTTTAAACAACAAAGGAAAAAAAAAAGAAAGAATTAGGAGGTATTTAGCATGAGAAATGTTCCTGTACCGAGCCATTCTACCCGAGCAATCCCCCAACCGAAAACTTTCCATTTTTGATCGCGAATAACGGCCGATACCTTTCCCTTTTTGATCGCGAATAACGGTCGATGTTTTTCCATTTCTTTCCTCCCTCTTTCTTCCCATCTCCGCTGTTATTTACTCAGTCTCAATCCTTCCTCAGTCCCCACCTAAGCACTCCGTCCAAGCGCTCTGCCTAGCTCCAATCTGATCGGTTTTCCTCCTACTCCAATGTCCAGCTCCGATCACACCAGCGCTCCTTCTTCTTCCTCCTCTCCATCGCCGTTCTCCACAGGTCCCTTGCTCTTCTCGTCGGGAAACCCTAGAATCGAGGAGACACGTGGCATCATGCACCTCTACCGTGATATTAATTCCTCCTCCGCCTCCTTGATTCCTCCAGTATCAGCTTGAAGATGATCAACACGTGGCATCATGGACCTCTGATGAGGAATCACTACCATGTCAGTGGCTTGTCAGAGAGATCGCATGAGATTTCAAGACGGATCTGAGGTCTCAGAGGTCGGCCATGTCCGCCATACGCGCCACCTCAGATCGCTCAGGTCCTTGGATAGCTCTTCACTTCTATCGCTAAAAAGGGAGTTCTAAGTTATGGTTTACCCATTGCTCTCCACTTCTATCGCTAAATCTTTTGTCTTACAGATCTGGTTAGTACCAATATGTTCAACTTTAAGCTCAATATGCATCATTTTGTCTACTAGAGTATAATTTTTGGTTTGATTTGACATTGGCGTATCCCAATCTACTTAATTTTTAGGTCTTTTCTGGTATTGTTGTTACTTTATTTTAATTTGCTTTTGGCTTGATGTAATGTGGGATTTAATTATTGTTTGCCGAAGAAAGATTAAATTCTTTTTTTAGTTTGTGTTATTGAGAAATTACTTTTCACCTTCTCTTTCATGAGAAAAGGTGTTGATGTTTCTCTTGTGTTGTTATTTTCTGATGAATAAGAATATACCTCTGATTCTGATAAAAGAAATGAGATCTTAGAAAATGACTGTAGAACTAACTTGGAACTATACAAGGAACAAAAAGCAAAAACAAGTTGGTACCTAAATGTACTGGTACCTAAAACCTTACAATCTCAGCAGAGATGTTACATTAAGTTAATTTATTGCTTTGTTTTGACAGTTACTTGTGTATCTGAGTGTTAATTGAGGCTTAATCAAGCCTAAAAATATATAGTTTTGTCATTGATTTGATAAAATGTTGGCCAAGTCTAGTCTGACGATGATCAAATTGTGTTTTTTTTTTTTTAATTTCATTTACATGCTTGATGAAATTAATATTTGGCAAGTTTGACTAAACATAAAAGCAATCTATGAGGTTTAAATGTGTTAATTGATATTTATATGCTTTATTTTGGAGGTTTAAATGCTTGGTACAGTCTGCTTCATACAATTAACATCATCATGTAACCATATCAGTAACCTATGCTCTTCACAGATTTTGATGCATGAATAGTTAATTGAGGCTACTGGAGGTGTTGTTTATTTAATATAATGTATATAGTGGATGTGAGATTAAGTTTATATCTGTGATCATGTCATGTAAGCCTTTTGTTTTTGGAATTTTTCTTCAAATGAAATTGAAGGTAATGCTCAAATAAAATAATCTACTTGTTGTTGAATTATTGATTGGTTGGATTAACACTGAAAAGTTTGCCTCCGGTAGGTTTTTAATTTATTTCATTTCACTAGTAACTAGTACTACTTGATTTCACTAAACCCTTCATTACCAAAGATACCATATCCTTCTCAATAAAGCTCTGCAAGCACATTCTTCAAAATGGATCCGATCGAAGATACCATAATTTGGGCCCTTTTTTCTTTAATTTTCTTATAATTGCAGTGTTGAAGATAGCAACACCGAAGCCCAAAGCCCAATTAATATTTGGAGAGATCTAGAAAACCCAAAGCCCATTAATCAATTCTAGAATAATCAAGATGTATAACTGGCTATTATGATGCATATAGATTATTCTAGAAAGTTGAATACACTTGTAATTTATCATGTACTCTCTAGATAACTCAAAGTAATGTCGGTGGAAAAAATTGAAAAATACTAGAAGCTTTAAGCACCGGCATATAATTAGTATAAATAGGATATATAGGATGTAGGAGAGAATCACATAATTAGAGAGATAGATAGTGAGGCGTGACTTACATAAGAGAGTTGTAAATCTTGTGTACTCTATTAAATAAAAGAAATCAAGTTATATAAACTCCTCTTCCTATATCATCCACAATCCGATTAATAATTTCCAACATTTGGTATCAGAGCTTCAGGTTCGAGTTAGCGAAGTAGACAATAGCGTTCGTGAATAAGAAGCATCTCAAGTCGATGTCTTCAGGTATTGACGTAACTATGGCGCAATCAATGGTTCCCATATTTACGGGAGAAAATTATGCCATGTGGAAGATCAAGATGCGGACGCTGCTACTCTCGCAGGGATTGTGGGATGTCGTCGAAAAAGATTTTACGGTGCCAACAGGAGCATTGACGCCGGAGCAACAACAACAACAAATGAAGGATGCTACGGCCTTGTTTCTAATTCAACAGGGTGTTGTCGAAAGTTTATTTCCACGAATAAGTGGAGCAACTACATCCAAGAAAGCATGGGAGACTTTGAAGGAGGAGTTTGAAGGCTCCGAGAAGGTGAAAGCAGTGAAGCTGCAGACGCTGAGAAGACAATTTCAAAACCTCCAAATGAAGGAGTCGGAGAAGATCAAGGAGTATTTCTCACGAGTCGTAGAAGTTGTGAACCAGATGCGGACGTATGGAGAAGACATCTCCGATCAGAAGGTAGTCGAGAAAATTTTAATTAGCCTCACTGACAAGTATGACTACATTGTGACTGCAATAGAAGAATCGAAAGATATATCAACGCTTTCGATTCAACAACTGAAGAGCTCCTTGGAGTCACATGAAGAAAGAAAGCTCCAACGTGAAGGAAATTTGGTGGAAGATGCATTTCACTCCAAGCTGAGCTTCAGATCACGATATAACCCCACAAGTCAACAAAATAACCAACGCGGCGGTCCGCGACAAGATGAAGAAAAACATTCTGCGCAAAAGGAGAAAGCACCAGGTTCGAGTTATTCAAATTTATGGTGCGATATACACAAAAAGTCGAACCATAGTACATCTGAATGTTGGTCAACAAAGAGATGCAATAAATGCAAGAAGATCGGCCATATAGCACGAATGTGCAGATCAAGAATTAACGACCGAGCAAACTTCCTAGAAGAAAATGAGAGTCATGAAAGCATTTTCTATGCGTGCCACTCAGCCAATGAAGAGAAAGGCGATATCTGGTTTCTCGACAGTGGTTGCACAAATCACATGACCGGAAATCGTGAATTATTTCACGACATCGACGCTTCGAATGAGACAAAGGTACGTATGGGAAATGGCTTCATTGTTCAAGCAAAAGGCAAAGGAAGTATTGCCGTGCAAACCAAGATGGGTCCAAAATTTATCCGAGATGTACTACTGGTTCCGGACCTAAAACAAAATTTGCTGAGTGTGGGGCAATTAGTAAAAAATGGATACGCAGTCCATTTTGAAGATGGAGGCTGCAAAATTTTCGACCGAAGAAATAAAAATCAAATAATAGCAAGAATACAAATGGAGAAGTCTAGAAGCTTCCCACTCCGGATAAGCTACGGTCTGCATTTGGCACAAAGAAATGAGGTGATCGAGTCACAAGAGAAAGGTGATACACGCCAAGAAGAGTCAAGTACAAGACAAAAATTTCGACCAAGTCCAGGATTGAACCTGAGTGCTAGTCGAAGAACTAAAGAAGGATCTACAATATCAGGCTCATTCCCCAAGCAAGTAAGATCTTTATCCAAAATTTACGAATCATCTAATTTTTCATTTGTTGAACCTCAAAACTTTGAAGAGGCCGCAAAGCATGAAAATTTGAAGAAGGCCAGGAAGGACAAAAACTACATAATTGAAAAGAACAACACTCGGAAGCTTGTAGATCAATCAAAATATCGTGAAGTCATTGGTGATAAATACATCTACAAGACAAGGTTAAATCCTGGCGGTGGAGTTAAAAACTACAAAACAAGGTTGATGACAAAAGGCTTCAAACAAGAACCCAACATCAACTATTGGAAGACATATCCTCCAATGAAAAGGCTAGAGAGGTGGCGATCATATCAGCTTGACGTTAAATCGGTATTACAAAATAACTACCTTGATAAAGAAATTTATGTGCCGAAGCAGCCACATGGAATTTTAGCTCAAGGAGGAGAGTATAGAGGATACAAAAAATCGATCGGCAAATTAAAATTTAAAGAGAAATCAAGTCGGTGTTGAGGGGGAGTGTTGAAGATAGCAACACCGAAGCCCAAAGCCCAATTAATATTTGGAGAGATCTAGAAAACCCAAAGCCCATTAATCAATTCTAGAATAATCAAGATGTATAACTGGCTATTATGATGCATATAGATTATTCTAGAAAGTTGAATACACTTGTAATTTATCATGTACTCTCTAGATAACTCAAAGTAATGTCGGTGGAAAAAATTGGAAAATACTAGAAGCTTTAAGCACCGGCATATAATTAGTATAAATAGGATATATAGGATGTAGGAGAGAATCACATAATTAGAGAGATAGATAGTGAGGCGTGACTTACATAAGAGAGTTGTAAATCTTGTGTACTCTATTAAATAAAAGAAATCAAGTTATATAAACTCCTCTTCCTATATCATCCACAATCCGATTAATAATTTCCAACATGCAGTGCTTGTTTTGGGAGCTTCTGGTCAAAACCAGTACAGGGCACATGCCATTGGCACATATATGTTCAGTCTGAAAATGGGGAATATCAATTACTGGTAAAAGGATTGAAGACACTGGCAAGAAAGGTTGAAGCTGCTACACTTGTCAGAACTCATAGCACCGCCATATCTATGCTATTAGTCTGAGGGGATAGCATTAGTGTATCTGTGCTATGGTTTAAATGATATACATCACAGGTTTAAATGGTTGAGAAACTGCGTTTCAAGAAGCGTACTGACATTCTAGAAGGTCGTCGTTGTCAAAAGTGCCAACTGTAAAAAATAAAATAATATTACCTAGATTTGATGCTTAAACGCTTGAATGTAGTATGTTAAATGGTAGAAATCAGATGTTTAAATGATTTAAAATATTCAATTTAAAAGGTGCTACGGACTTTCTAGAATGTTGTCGTGGTTAAAAGTACCAGCTGTAAAAAAAATAAAAAAAATAATATATTTGATATGAGGTTTATGTTTGACTGTAGCATGAGTTAATTTAAATAGTTTTCATGTCGAGTTTAAAAGGTTGTAGACTGAGATTTAAAAACTTTAGAATATAAAGTGCTCATGGGCTTTAATTTTTTTTTTAAATAACGATTTAAAAAAAAACTCAAAAATATTTCTTCATGGATCTTGTTTGAAAGATAAAATCGAGTAGAAAACATTCATATTTTTAGATTCACAAAATTCATGACCGATCGTCGAGAAAATAAACAAGAATGATCAGAGAAAAAAAAATAAAAGTTGGTGAAATGAATCTTTCCTTTTTTAGCTTGAAAACAAAAGTAGTTATAAGTTAAAATTATCCATATTTAGAATTTAAATAACTATATATAAAGATTTACATGCTTCTGAGCAGCACTTTGAATGCTTATAAACTAAACTTTAAATGGTTGAATATTAGCATTGAAAATGACAATTAGACATAAGCAATCGGGGGACTTATTCGGAGATTTTGAATAAAAGAGAAATGTTCTTGTACCCCGAGCCACCAAACCCGAGCCCGTCCCCGAACTAGTTCAATTGGATTTAACCGTCCGCTAATAACGGTAATTTATTAATTTGTCATTAATTAATGAATTGTTGTTTTAACGCATTGCAGTTTTACATTGATTGTTTTAAATGTTAGCTTTGCATGCTTTTGTCTTGCGCTTTAATTTCTTAGACAGTCTGTTAGGAACAGTTGTAATCACCAATTCCCGAATTAGTCCCCCAGATTGTTAATGGTCCTCTAATCATTAATTAACTACTTACTTGAACGTACTTTAAAGTACAATTTAAACCCAGTTAGCTCGGGGACACGATGGGGGATTGGTTCTAATTTTAATTATGCAAATTAACAGCTTTTGATATTTAATAACTAAAAATACAATTTCCATTTTGAACAAGTAATCCATTAAATTAAGATTTTTCAATGTTTGTAAACACAGGTTGATATGCTTTAAAATGTGTTTGAAGAATAAGTTTTAAAATGTGTTTGTAAACAAAGGTTTATATATTTGTAACATAGATTTTTTAATTTTTGTAAACACATGTTTATGTGCTTTAAAATGTGTTTGTAAACACAGATTTATATGCTTTAAAATGTTGTTTTCTTGCCAGTATATATTGGTTTACTTGCTTTACACACAGGTTTATATGCTTTAAAATATGTTTGAAGAATAAGCTTTAAAATGTGTTTGTAAACACATGTTTATATGTTTGTAATAAATTTTTCAATGTTTGTAAACACAGGTTTATATGCTTTAAAATGTTGTTTTCTTGCCAGTATATATTGGTTTACTTGCTTTACACACAGGTTTATATCCTTTAAAATATGTTTGAAAAATAAGCTTTAAAATGTGTTTGTAAACACAAGTTTATATGTTTGTAACAAAATTTTCAATGTTTGTAAACACAAGTTTATATGCTTTAAAATGTGTTTGGAAACACATGTTGTTTGCTTCATGCACAAATTTTCAATATTTTGTTTATGTTGTTTGCTTGCCAGTACATATTGGTTTATATGTTTTACTTGTTCGCAGGTATAAGAATTTAACTCATTTACAATGAAAATTAAACACTTGAATTAAATGCAAAAAATATTCAGCACATCACTCCAAGAAAATTGGATAATTAAATGCAAAAAATTTGTTAGAAGAGAAATTGAGCAAAATTTCCAGTACATAACAGTGAATTCTAAGAAATTAGCCCGACTTATAGATAGAATATAATAGTGAATTCTAAGAAAAATCAACCATATACCGGATTCAACAGTAACTATAATTAAATGCCTAACTAGATAATTTAGTTTATTTACCTCTAAAGTGAACAATTTAGAAACTATGTAGTTATGAAGGACAACAAAGAAGGACAAATTAGTGAAAGGGTCAGTTTTCTAAAGTGAAGAATTTAGAAACTATGTTCAGCACATCTCTGGACTTTCTGGTATTTTCTGGTGAAGGGGTCAATTTTTCCTGATGTTTCTGAATTTTCTGGTATTTACTGGTAAAGTGGCTCAGTTTTTTTTTTTTTCTGATTTTTGGTGACTATTCAAACAGATGTCATGTAGTTTTTGTAATTGAAATTTTGCTAATTGTTTATGTTATTAATTTCAAATATGTTAAACTAAATATTGTGCTGCCTCCTAGGTTTACTTGCTAGTATATATTGGTTTACTTGCTTTACACACAGGTTTATATGCTTTAAAATGTGTTTGTAAACACAGGTTTATATGTTTGTAACAAATTTTTCAATGTTTGTAAACACTGGTTTATATGCTTTAAAATGTGTTTGTAAACACAAGTTTATATGCACAAATTTTTATTACTTTGTTTATGTTGTTTTTTTGTCAATATATATTGGTTTACTTGCTTTACACACAGGTTTATATGCTTTAAAATGTGTTTATAAACACAGGTTTATATGTTTGTAAACACAGATTTTAAATGCAAAAAAACAACCATATACCGGATAATTAAATGCAAAAAATGTAAACACAGATTTTAAACACAAATTGGATAATTAAATGCAAAAAATATTGTTAGAAGGGAAATTGAGCAGAATTTCCAGTACACAATAGTGAATTCTAAGAAATTAGCCCGAGTTATAGATAGAATATAACAGTGAATTCTAAGAAAAATCAACCATATACCGGATTGAACAGTAACTATAATTAAATGCCTAACTAGAAAATTTAGTTTATTTACCTCTAAAGTGAAGAATTTAGAAATTATGTTCAGCACATCTCTGGACTTTCTGGTATTTCCCTGGTGAAGGGGTCAGTTTTTTATAGTATTTTCTAGTATAAATCAGTCTTTCTTGATGTTTTTGAATTTTCTGGTATTTACTGGTAAAGTGGCTTAGTTTTTTTTTTCTGATTTTTGGTGACTGTTCAAACAGATGTCATGTAGTTTTTGTAACTGAAATTTTGCTAATTGTTTATGTTATTAATTTCAAATATGTTAAACTAAATATTGTACTGTCTCCTATGTTTACTTGTCAGTATATATTGGTTTACTTGCTTTACACACAGGTTTATATTCTTTAAAATGTGTTTGTAAACACATGTTTATATGTTCGTAACACAGATTTTTTAATTTTTATAAACACATCTTTATATGCTTTAAAATGTGTTTGTAAACACAGGTTTATATGTTTTAAAATGTGTTTGTAAATACAGGTTTATATGCACAAATTTTTATTGCTTTGTTTATGTTGTTTTCTTGCCAGTATATATTGGTTTACTTGCTTTACACACAGGTTTATATGCTTTAAAATGTGTTTGTAAACACAGGTTTATATGTTTGTAAACACAAATTTTTCAATGTTTGTAAACATAGGTTTATATACTTTAAAATGTGTTTGTAAACACAGGTTTATATGCACAAATTTTCAATGCTTTGTTTATGTTGTTTGCTTGCTAGTACATATTGGTTTACATGTTTTACTTGTTCACATGTACTGTTCCTAGCACATTCTGCACAAATGAAGAAATTTTGTGCTGGGGGACGCCCTCGGGGATAGTACAAATTTAGAGGTGTAAATTTCGTGCTCGGGGACGCGCTTGTGGATTGGTTCCAGTTTAGATCTGTAAATTTTTGCTCGGGGACGAATTCGGGGATTCGTTTTTATTTTTAAAAATGAAAATTTAACGCATTTACAATGAAAGTTAAACACTTGAATGCAGTAGATTAAATGCTTTTCTTTATATGTTTAAATTATATTATTGCTTCGTTGCATTTGGCAGTGCTTTTGTTAAATTTGTTTAACATAGCGTTTTTTTTTTCATGCAGCGAAATTCTATACAATAAAGAAAGATTGATACTGTTATTGTACTGTATGAAGTAAAACCTAATCTTTTTGTCGCCAATATTCTAGAAGGTTGGGGGACGCGCACGGGTACTTTGTTTGAGGTACAATTATTAGCTTCCATTTAGCATTTACTAGAAGCATGTTCAATAGTAATAAGTCGGTTAACTATAGCTATTTCTAGCTAAGCCTGCGGGGTTTATATATACTAAGGACGAACTCGAATACGCTCTCTCTCTCTCCCTCTGTTTCTTTGTTTCTTGTCGACCTCCGTCCCTAATGGGTGGCAAGACAAAGAGGAGGTTTGCCCTTGAGCCAGACAGAGAATCAACCCCAACCCACCACCACACCTGCCACACCTGTTGGAAGTTCCGATGGACCCTTCTTGAGGATGTAGAATACGACGGTGATGACGAGAGGGAAGTTCGTCCAAGAAAGCCGGTGCAGAGCGAGGAATGTGAGGATCTGGAGCCTGATGAGCGGGAACCACCTTGTCAGAAAAGGAAATTCGAGTTGACAGCGAGTCAGAGGGAGAAGGGAGCGACCCTGGCTAATTACCCTGACCCCTCGGGCCCACCAAAAACTGACGGGGAAGATCTGGAGCCTGATGAGCGGGATCCACCCTGTCAGAAAAGGAAATTCGAGTTGACAACGAGTCAAGAGGGAGCGGCCCTGGCTAATTACCCTGACCCCTGGGACCCACCAAGAACTGACACGGAGGACCTTGCACCTGTCTACAAAGGATGGGGCCACAGCCCACCACGGAAACTTCTGGACTTAAATAGGGAACCAGATGATGAGAATGATCTCTCATCTCTCTTATCTCTCTGATCAGGCAACAGAGAAGGTATGGACATGGAAGCAAAATGTTATTGATCTTGCTGTCGACGAGACTTGGTTTTAAGTTCTAACAATTAGCCTCGTGTTTTGAATTGTTCTTTTTGTTAATTAAGTAGTTTTTTTTTTTTTACTTTGTTCAAATGTATGTAAAAGTTACCTACGCTAGCTTTTGTATTTTTAATTACTGCATGCTTCGATATCTAGCATATACAGTACTTGCTATCCTTTAGGATATACAATTATTTGGTATATTCTGTTCGTGATCGACTTCTCTGGTCGATCTCTCTGCTCTTTCTTTTGATAAAAATAAAACAAGATTCACCATGCTTGCTGATGTTATCATTTCCCAGCTGTACAATTGTAGAAACCTCGTCAACATGAACCAACTAGTTTCAAAATATATAATACCACAAATCAACTTAAATCAAAACTATGGCAATTACCATTACCGGCAGTGGCCATGACCATGTTGACAGCAAACTTGACTGTTGAGTGCTTTAATTAACAAGCGCACCTTGAGTTGATATATATCAAGAATTGCATCTATTGTCAATCTTTTCTTTTTTCAAATGGGACTTCGTTTTTATGATTACTGATTACTGAACTTGGGATATGATATGATATGATTTGTATATGTGCTGTCAAACTACCAACTATGATAAGTTTTATAATTTCACTGTCTCCATGATATGTGAAGACCCAACTTATTGCATGGTTTGATGCATTTATGATCCGCACACCAAGAGGATGCAAAAAAGAAAAAAAAATTATAGTGAAAAGCTTTACATGTTACAGTAACATATCATTATATCATTAGATTATAAGATCAAATTTCATTCAAAATATTATAAACAATGTTGTTTTTAGAGGAGGGTTCCAATGTTAGAAATTTACTAACATGCCATAATATTTTAGGCCTTGATTGAATAATTAAATATAGATTAAGGAGTATGGCTAGTATAACATCAATGTTATTTCAGCTTATATAACACCAACTCTAAAATCTATCGAATCAACTTCAAACAGTGAATTTAAACCGTTCAAACCGATCTACTTCATTTGTTGTGTGTTTACATCAGAAGTTATAATTTTTCGAATTTATTTAGTATCAAGTCAAGCAGTCAAATGTGTGGGTTTTTAAGTTAATTTTAATACATTCATTTTCCAATATTTCTACCACTTGATTTGATACTAAAATAACTCAAAAATATAAAAAAAAAAAAAATTGTATGTAAACGCGTCACTCATAAAGTAAATCGGTTTAAATGGTTTGAATTAGTCGTTTGAAATTCATTTAATTGATTTTAAAGTTAGTGTCATATGACACTAATGTTATACTAGCCGGACTCTATATTAAGTCCTTTTGAGTTGCATCAAAATATGGGCCCTAAATATCTACTTTTTCTGATATGATTTGATATAATATAATTGGATAAACATCTCTGAATAGGTGTGAACTGAATAGGTGCAATATATTATATGCATGAACTATTCAGTTTCGGATGAGACGAATATATGTTATATTTTTGGATAAGAAGAGAAGAGAAAATAGAAAGAAAATGATACATATTTTGGGTTAGACTGAAAATCTGATCCAAGTTCGCACTAGTTTAGAAACTGCAAGAGAAATAGAAAAGGCAAGAGGGGACTGTCAGTTGGCGCTAGTACTCTGACTTGCGATTGTTTTTGAATATGTTCGTGTGGATACTGTTAGAAATGTGACTATTGTTGTTGCGTGGATTCGACACAAAGTGCAAGAACTAAGAAGGTTACTGCTAGGACTTGAGAGTTCCGCTGCACGTCTAGTGCTAAACTCTATATTTATCTTGAAAATGATTTAACACATGAATTCTAATTTTCAGGTAGTGAACAAACTGATGAACTAAATCAAATTGCTGTACTTTATCTTTGTTTTCAAAGTTTAAATTGTCGATCCGAACCGTTCAATATATATATATAGTCTTTATATTAAAATTTGCTTGGAGATAATTTTTAATTAACGCAGATTGAATGGTGTATATCTGACTTTAAATCGTAACTACGACAAAGAAATGAAATATCCATACTAAAATCTCTCGAGATGCTACTTGCTATTTGTAGTAGTTTTTCTTTAATAAAAAAGGGAATTATGAGGTATTAATTGTTGCATCTTACTAGAAGACATAACTAATTAAGAAGGAATCGACGTATATAGAATATGTGTATATAAGTAAGTCCGAAAAGGAAAAAAGAAACTTAATCTGGCGTTGGAAATATTTTATTATTAATACAGTTGAAATAATTAGCAAACAAATAGGATATTGATCGTACGGAGAAACATACCTTTAAAGAGATATAGTTACTGCAAACAATTTCGGAAAAACTACCCTAGTTATAACGGGGAAAAATATATATTTGGAATAAAGTTGCATAATACAGAAATAGAAACCTACATATATAGAATCCGTGTATATAGGAACCGACATATATATAATCCGTTGAACTCTCTCCAAGGTTCATCATATTTCCTTATTTACACTACCTCTCTATAGCTCTTTCATCATCTGTATTTCTTAGTCTCCTGCCGATCTTCATATCTAATGGATAGCAAGAAAAGGAAGAGGATTGTCTTCGAGTCAGACAAAGAGACGGTTGCAACCTGCCGGAAGCGGTTTCGGTGGACCCTGCCCAAGGATGAAGAATACGACGGTAATGACGACAAGGCAGTTCATCAAAGAAATCTGATGCACAGCAAGCAATGTGACGATCTTGAGCCTGATGAACGAGAAGCCCCTGTTCAGAAACCGAAATTCGAGTTGACAGCGAGTCAGAGGGAGAATGGAGCGGCTCTGGCTTACTCTGAACCCTCTGGCCCACAGATATTGACAACAGAATGGGAGGATCCAACCACAGAAGGAGGAGGGGGCCCTGGCCCACTGCTCCTAGACTTGAACAAGGAACCTGATGAGGATGATCTCTCTGTTCCGACAGAGAACAGACCGTTCCCGGCTTACTCTGACCCTTGGGGCCAACCATCAACTAATGTGGAGTATGAAGGTCTTCTCACCCCTCAAGTTCAGAAGCGAAAACTTCTGGACTTGAACAGGGAACCCGACGAGGATGATCTTTAAACCCTAGCTAGCTTACAATTAGTCTCTTGTTTTGGATTGTTATTTCGATTAATTATGTAGCTTTGTTACTTAGTTCAAATGTATGAAGCAGTTACCTATGCCCTTTTTGTAATTTAATTACTGCATCGATATAGCACAAACAGTACTCGCTAAACTTGAGGTCCTGTATTTACACAATTTTGAATTTATTTTTGCATTAAATAATTGTGTACTTACATATGTAAAGTGAGTATGTACTATTAAGAAGAAATAATGATAGTATCGTGTTATAATAATATAATAGAATAAAATTAAGTTTATTTGATAAGTTTGATGAGTTAAATAAATTATTTTTAATAAATTATAAATATATACATATAATTTTAATAAAAATGATTAATCGTCTGCATAATTTCAATTAATTAACTGCATACAGATTAATTGCTTGACGATACCTCATTTGTTTGACGGCCACATACTGTTATTTACAACACTGCTTTATAGAGATTGATTAATATGTGAAGACTAAAGACCAACTTATTGGCTTGATGAATTTATGTTCTGCACGCCAAGCGTGTGCAAAAATGTAAAAGAAATTAAATATAGTGAAAAGCTTTACAATTTGCAGTAACAAAAAAATTATTAACAAATTAACATAATGGAGTAGTTGGTCAATATATTTATAGCGAGTCTACAGTACAATCAATCATTTATCCATTGATCTCTCATTTTAAGTTATTAACAATTCAAGTAATCAAACGATCATTGAACTTCGATTTTTCACTATATATGTTCATAGTTGGAAATGTCCTTTTAACACTAACCGTAGGTAAATTCAATATTACTGCCAGTTTTATTGATTTGTAAATCAAGAGATAAACAATGTGTTTGTTCTTTTTCACCATTGTTCGAGAAAGTTCCAGCTTAACCTCTCACCTCCACAAAATGAGCTTGTTGTTTTCCAGAGACTGTCTGGTCTTTTTTTTTTATGCATTTATATGTTGTTTATTTTTATTTTTTTCCACATTTCAGAAACTTTGACATCTATCTATCTAGTATTATTTTAGCATAATTTCTCCCGTTACTATACTGCTCTAGGTATAGTATGAATCATTTTTTTTGTTTTTGGTCTTTTATTGGGCAAATATTATTCAGAAGAGAGTTGTATAATTAAGGTAAGCGATATGTGTTTGCTATTCATGGTGATGCCTCTACAGTTACATATCATAATTCGGTGATCGTTGCATGATACGTTGGATTGTGTCATGCATAGAATTAATTTTTGTATGGAATTAGTAATGATAAAACTAAGAAAATACACAAAACTACAATTTAAAACAACAATTAGACCCGAGTTTTTAAAACTAGTTATTCCATATTTCCTATGCATTGACAAAATTACCCTATATGTTGTTGTTGTCATGCAATAATTAACGCATAGAACAATTGCTATTCACAAGAAGTAAAGAAAGAGTCTACTCATGCCAGTAAATGCAAGAAGGATGGTACCGACTGATACCAGCACAAGAACAGGACCATCAATAGAAGGCACGAGTAAAATTGTTAAATACATGAATTTTCAATATACAACTCAAATTATAACAAATTCAGAGATATGTACTCTATCTGAAACAACCTCGGTCATTCTTGAAAGAAAATGACCATATCAATTTCTAATCCCTACTGTTAGAGTTAAAACTAAAATAAAATAAAAGAGAAAGAAAAAAGTCAGATTATGATTTTAAAAATTTTAAACTTATGCCATATATAAAAACACTCATAATCAAATAAGTTACTACAATTACAATGACTCTATTGATTTTCCACCAAAATATACCAGTAAACACACCCAATTAATATCGATTGGTAACAACGGGCAAAGTTAGCTATAGTGTTGTAAAATGCGGTTTTGTTCGTGCATACAGAAATCCACTGCATACCGCATATGCAAATTTGTATGCGAAAATGCATATACGGTTTTACTATGCTTTGTTAAAGAAATATAAATAAAATAAAACTAATTTATATCTAAAGACTTATTTAGTCTAGTAATTTGTGCTCTTTATCATAGATTCTAATCTCCTCTAATGCAAAATTTAGAGGAAAATAATTTTTAGACTTTTTTTAAGTCTACATGGACCGTACATGTGTCAATATATTCAAAACTGCATAAACTTAATCACATGAGATTTTATATGCAGAAAACCACCGCATAAGCATATGCAGCCACATATGCGGATCATGTGGCCACATTGTACAACACTAGTTAATTGTATGTTGATCGTCCTTCCAAATGCACAAAGTTAACTGAATTGTTTGAAGTACCAAAGAAAAATAAAAATTCCAGCTCAAATACTAGCCCAATCAAGAGATGTGCAGAAATAAAAAGCTTTTATACAGCAAAGGCTGACAAAAACAACTAAATTGAGAAATACCCACAAATTGAAACTCATTGGACAAATAAAGACAAAGACAACAACTAAATTGTAGATAATTTTTTACAAATTAGGAATCAACTGAAGAAAACAGTAAAGAACTAAATAAAGCTTAACTTTGATGCAGTTAACCATAGTGCTGGTCATAGTATTAATATAAAGAAGAAGCTTTGATACTACTAAAGCAACATAAACACATACAAGAAGATTGTATTTTTCTTATAGAGCTCTCCTGTTCTGACTCGCACAGCATGCAATGGTGCATCCTGGCATTAGCACCAACAGGATATCCCCAGTTAGGATGCAAGACATGCCAGCAAGTAGGCCCCACAGTAAACAGTGTGCAGTGCATGATCCACTTGCGGTCCCTGATCCCAACGACTCGGCATTCTTTGCAAATAAAATACATGGGCAAAGTGTCCCTAAGCAACCTACAGAGTAAAAGAAACTGTAACATTAAGTAAGAATAATAGTTTGTTAAATTAAATGTACCTAATTTAATTTTAAAACCCTAGGTTAGGTTACTGGAGACTGAATAACAAGAGAAACAAGTACCAATCTTAAATTTCAAACAAAAACGGTCTGTAATTTAAGCTTCTCATGAAGTTTCGGGTACACAATTGAAGCTTCAAAATACAAATACTGACAGAAAGGGACCCAAAAATTTACAAAAATGAGTGGCATAGACAACAAGACTTAGTCAAAGTGTACCATAGGCGGACCCCTTCCATCCTATTGTGTTTACTAACAACAGCATTCCTTGTACCAGTATGACAAGCAAGAGCAATTTGGTCATTGGAGGGGTCATTCTTTACAGGATTGGTTTTCCCAATTATAAGGGTAAATTTGAATTGGATGAAATGATCATTCCTCTATATGCGAAATTAATTAGACTTTAGAAAAGAGAATATAATACAGCTGCATGGGTCATCAAAACAAGCACAAATTCCTGAAGACCACTGACTTGGGTCACCAGTTAGTGTATGTGAATTTTGCCAACCTTCATCAACTGAACCCAGATCAGTTTCAGCATCAGATCTGCTTAATAAAAAAGATAATTGCAGAAAAGAAACCTAATTTTAGTTAGATGCCTCAACAACTAAATACATCCACAAACTTGGACTAACAGGCACAATGACTCCAGATACTTCACACACAAACGAATTAGTAAGCTCTCATACATTTTTCAGAACATATATTTAGCAATCAAATTGGAACTAGCAAACATTAGGGGAAAACAATAGATGTAAAAGGAGAAATACCTTCTAACAGTGTGATCTGCACCAGCACTGAATCCAGATGAATCATAGTGGAAATAAAAATCAAGCACTGGCCCACCATGCAAGAACTCCCCTTTTAGTAAGCATCTTACAACCTGACAGTCTGAATAGGAAATGTGTAAACTTAAGCAGAAGTGCAATTAATTTTGAACAGTGTTGCAATTAAGATCCGTGCTCATTCAATCCATGAACCAGTGAACCCTCAGTGTAGTGTAGTTCCTATAAATTTCTATAAAAATGAATGATTCTGATTGCCAGATCAGCGAGTTGTGACAGTTTGAGTGGACTCCATTTCCATGCGGTCAATGTAACTAAAATAGAAGGAAATACCGAAATAGCAAGGTAGAAGGTTGTTACCTTATCCCGAGAGGAAACTAAAAGGTGATCACTGTGATTTGAGAATCGAAGATTAGAGATTCCATCAACAGCTCCTTGTCACCGCTGTTAAGTGTTAAGTGGAACTTAATTTAGTTATGTGTTTCCAATTCAAGAGGGCGTGCGTTAATTCTGACAAAGATATCGGGCATTAATTAATTCTGCTTCAATTCAACCCATTAACGGGCGGCAATTTTAGCAAATTAATGTCTTCCCAGAATATCACATTCATCAGTCGGGGGCCACTGCACACGGGGGCACACATGAGTTTAAAAGACGAAAGAAAAAACGGCTCTCAGTCGAGTGCTAGCTCTAAGTATTATATATACCACTTCCTGTTAAGAGCAAATACAAACTGGTACGTACCAGCGGGTAGAAGCAGCTAATATCCTGACACATAATAATACTTGAAGGCCGTGTGAAGTGAACCGGGTACAATAAGACAGTTGAAGAACCATTGTTGTGAATTAACCCTTCATCAATCATCTAATTCACAAATTTTTCCCCAATTTAATCAAACTAAACTCAGGATATGCGATCAAGTCCCAATTTAAACCAATTTAACATCTGCCAATTAAAAGCAAGTAATAATTATCAATTTTTAAATTATTGCCAGATGATGGTACATCATTCTTATTTTTAATTTTCTGGATAATTTTTAAAAATTAGGAGAATACCTGGCTCTGCTATTTTAGGATCAATGCTATTTTTGCAAATTAATATATTTCCAAAATATCCAAAATTTAAAAAAGGAAAAAAAACGGCTCTCACCTCTCAATCGAGTGCTAGCTGCTCTAAGTATTATATATACCACTTCCTGTTGATTATTTTCAAGGTTTTCTCTTGATTTCCATCCTCCGATTGATCAAGAAAGAGCAAGAAAAAGAGAAAGATAGAGAGATCCATGGATAGCAGCAAGCAGCGACGAGCAAAGGCGAAAGGCTTACGATCCAAACGTCGACCTCGCCACCCACCTTTCAATGCGGTCGAGAGCACCGTGTACAACTTCTTTACTCCATTGGAGCTGGATATCGCCGATGCGCTCCTCATACTTCGTGGTGTCGCCTCCGAGCCCGAGTCCAAATCAAACATGCCGAAGTTGCCAAAGATGCACGAGTGCAACGTTTGTGGGTTGATGTTCTGCTCCGGTCAGGCGCTGGGTGGCCATAAGAGAGCCCATTACGAGGGGGTCATAAGGCAGAAAAGAAAGAGGTTTGAGTCTGAGTGCAACTGTAGCGCTGAGAAGAAAACTAAAAGAAAGCGGGTCGCCAAGGATTGATTTTCTTATTGTTTGTTTCTGAGTTAGATGATGTGTTGTAAACTTGTAATAGGTTTAGGTTTGTGATCCATGCATAAGTTCCTTGTTGTTTATTTCTTTCCGAGTTGAAACTTTGGGATCGTTATTTTGTTCTTCTGATTAATTATTTATTAAAGAGTTAAAAGTTTGTGATTGATCAAGTTGGTAAATATTTAGCGTAATTTTAATCTTTTTGTGAGTATTTAGTTCATACCATTGATTTATTTCTTGTGAACAATAGTAATGTGGGTAAAGATTTTTATACTATTTTATTTCTTGATTTTCTTGGATGAAGATTATCATTTTATAAGTATAATCTATTTTACTATAATTTGTTTCTTATAGATTTTTCTATTGTGTGTTTAGTGAAGGATTTTAATTTCTTTTTTTTGAGTAAAAACAGGAGTCATACTCCCGTTTGATTAACTGTAATTGGTTACATTGTTTGAGGTTTAAAGATTAAACCTCTTGGTGTATTTTAAAAAAAAAAAAAAAAAAAACGTCTCTGATAAAGAGTTAATTTCACCAATGGTTTGAAGTGAGTACCTGTGTTATTAATTGCTTAATTGATTGCTCTTGATTGGTATAACCTGTTTACATGATGTCTTGGTGATTTTTTATTGTTTCACAAAGTGGTCGCTTTGTTGAGCGTGATTGGTATAACCTGTTTATTTGTCACTTTCACTTCGGAATTGCACCGGCCTTTAAGTTGGAAAAAGTTTTAGATTCTTCCCTTCTCTCTCTCTCGCCCCAAAAATGAGGAATAAATCTGCTACGATCCCTTTGGTTTGTAGGGTCCTTACAATTCCAAATCCAACCTTTCATTCTTTTTGAGATTTGTGTATAAAAAAGAACTTCTATAGAGATTCGTACAACCAAAAAAATGAAAGGTTGGATTTGGAATTGTAGGAACCCTACAATCCCTTGGGATCGTAGCAGATTTATGTGCTAGCTCTTGAAAATTGCTAGCTGCGCGCTCTTGTTAGTATTACAATGCCCCTTCCTGTTGTTTATCTTCGTGTTTTTCTCTTGATTTCCATCCTCCAATTGATCAAGAAAGAGAACGAGAGAGATCCATGGATAGCAACAAGCAGAGAGAAGCAAATAAGACAAAGGGCTTGAGATCAAAGCGTCAACCCCGCCATCCACCTTTCAATGCGGTCGAGAGCACCGTATACAGCTTCTTTAGCCCGTTGGAGTTAGATGCCGCGGATGCTCTCCTGCTACTGGCTTATGGTCGTGGTGTCGCATCTGAGCCCTATTCCAAATCAAATATGCCAAAGATGCACGAGTGCACCGTTTGTGGGGTGATGTTCTCCTCTGGTCAGGCCCTGGGTGGCCATAACAGAGCCCATTACGAGGGGGTCATAAGGCAGAAAAGAAAAAGGGTCCCTGAGTAGGGGTGTCAATGGTACCTCTTTAGCCGTTTATTCAATCCGTATCGTACGTATTCGATAAGATGGATATGAGTAAGATTTTTATTTCGTTAGTTTATTGGGTATGGATATGGATAAAAGTTTTTTTTTCGTTAACCAAATAAGTAATGATATAGGTAATGATTATTTCGTACTTATAGGGTAATTATAAAATCTAAACATATATTCAATTCAATTTCCAACCCGCCTAAATATATATTCGTGGTTTTGAATTTTCTTATTTTATAAAAAACAATTTAGTTGGAATTAATTGCACATTTACTTTTGTTTTTATTAGAAATACAATTACATATGTGAAATAAATAAGTTTTTGATATTTAATTTGTAAGATATAATAAAAACTAATTATTATAATAATATTATCCGTTATTTATCCACTACCATTTCGTCACCCGATAATATTAATGGGTAAGGGTAAGATAGGGTAAAATTAATTTTTAATGGGCATGGATAGAATATGGGTAAAATCAATTTTAATGGATATGGGTATGAAAATGGCTCCACCCGACCCGTACTGTACCCATTAACACCCCTATCGCTGAGTCTGAGTGCGACTGTAGTGCTGAGAAGAAAACTAAAAGAGAGAGGGTCGCTGAGGATTGATTTCCTTATTGTTTGTTTGTGAGTTAGATGATGTGTAATATGTTTAGGTTGCGAACTTGCGATCCATGCATAAGGATTGATTTCCTTATTGTTTGTTTCTTTCTGAGTTCGAACTTTGTGATGATCGTTATTTTGCTCTTTTGTTTAGTTATATATTAAAGAGTTAAAGCTTGTGATTAATCAAGTTGGTAAACATTTTGCTTAATTTTAATCTTTTTACGAGTATTTAGTTCATACGATTGATTTATTTCTTGTGAACAATAACAACGTGGGTAAATATTTTTATAATATTTTATTTATTGATCTTTCTTGGATGAAAATTATCATTTTACCCATCAACAGAGCTTCGAGCAAAACCTACATCCATAGAACAAGCCTCCTCTTTAAATATCAAAAGAATACAGAAAAACAATTTTACAAATGCACCATATTTAATAACAGTTCCAGTGGGATACTTGAGGGAAGTCTCGCGTAACGAATTCGTATCCTCTGAGATATCTCAAACTTTGAGTGACTTTATGGAAAATCTCAAACGTTTAAATTTGTTCCGCACGAATCTCGAAGCACACATAATACTGACCCCCTTACGTCACCCCGAATAGGCACCGGACACGTCGGTCACGCAAAAGTTGAGATATCTCAGAGAATTCGCACTCTTGCTCGAACTGGGACATATTGCATATTGCTGAGATTTTATGTGCCGCCAGCTGTAGCCGCCACCAATCTGTTCCCGACCGATTAGAAAGAATATACCCTCTCTGGTTTGCGGGTACGTCCCAACTAGTGTGTGCTAGGGTCCACTAGCACCTCGTGGGTACCAGCACTTCAGTGTCTTATCCCAGCTACCCGTTATAAATAATATTCTTCAGTACCGGGTTGACCTGGACAAATGTTTTCTTTATTTTTTCAGTTGTTTATTTTACCAACTACTGTTTTCTGTTTTATTTTGTTGGTTGTATAAGCACTGAGTAGGTGCAATGAGATTAAACTTATTAGGCAAAAAAATAATTCCAGTCAATTGGTACTGTTTAAGTGAATTATAATTAAGGCATTCAACAGTTAAAAACAGTCGTGCAGTCATGCCAGTACCAATTCTGCCTGAGAGGCATAGGACAAATATACATTTTAAATGAATTAAGTTAGTGCATTAATTCCAAATCTTACGCAAATAAGAGTACATGCCTGAGGATTTTCTCCTTCCCAGAACTGAAAACGTACCAGAGAAAAAAAATTAACTGAAATTAGTAAGCTCTCATACTTTGTTTGCCAAAAGAAAAATAATTGGCAACCTAATTGCAACTGACAAATTAGGGGGAAAAGAAATAAAACAATATATACCTTCTGTTGGAGATGACACACTCAGGTGCACTTAGCATATCCAAGTGTACCTTTGCAAAGTGTACCCCCATTACTTTTCTTTCTTATTTTTCCTTTTTCCGTTAGATAGCTGATGAGGAAATAATACAGTTGGGCTGTACCAGCAAGGTCCCATCCAAAGATAACAGCTACTAAAACCTTAGTTGGCATATAAGGATTGTAATTGTGCACTAAAAAATTATGTTAAAAACATCAATAAAGCAATTATTTCATTCACAAGACCACTGTAACAAATGATGGCAACCGTTCCTAAGCAACCTTCACTGAGTGCGGGTGAGTACAAACAATTGGGAGCAGCTGACCTCAACAAAACACCCATTTGCATCTCAACAATCTTGCATGGAATTGAGCTGTTACAATTGCAATTCATGGCAAAACAAAATTTGGTTGGTTAAGTAGTAAGATAGCATGTCCATCTAATGAAGAGGATCCAAATTATCAAACAAAATTAGAAGACTGGAACACGATGGCTACTCAACTCGATGGAACTCAAAATTGCAAGTTATTTTATATGGTATGAAACCTAAAGAAGATGTGGTAAGCCATTAAACAAAATTTTGCTAGCCTTCAATAATCGATCCAACAAAAATGCAAAAAGGAGTAGAACATGAAAATGTTTTCAAGTCTCTAGCAGGACTTGAATCCTTGTTACTTAGTTGCAAGATAACAATACTTGAATCTTAATAAATGATGTGCAGTGTGAAAAAATTGTTGTTTCTACCTTGAATGATTGAACAGTACACCAAACTAAAACAAAACACGAGAACAAAAGAAAGGTCTTTTATCAATCAGCTAAAACAATTCCAAAATTTTGAAATATTAATTCCTATATATCAAAACAATTTGATAAAATGCAACAAAAATAAAATAAAATGAAAGAGACAGGATAAGCTCTCTCTATTCTCTCTGCTTCAGCCCGAGGGGCCTTTTGCTTCCAGGAGTTGGTGATCTGAAAATTATTTGATTCTTACAGTCCTAAGAAACAAGGGGTGTGCTAAGAATTTGGGAGAAGAATAGCATATGAGGCTTCTCTTACCTTTTACTGTGGTACAATGGAAAAGACAATATTTTGCATTCTCGTAAAATGAAAAAAAAAATATATGTTTATCAAAAGAAAGTTAGGGCAGATTAAGAATTAGACTGAATGGTACAATGTACCTTTGCAAACAAAGGTCGAATCTTTTGGCAATCCATAGCAGCAACAGCTGTTGTCGCAGACAATGAAGGGAAGGCAATGGAAAAACCTAGGAGTGGCGACGGAGACGACAAAGGCAGGCGGCAGGAGGGTTAAGCCATAGACGACGCCAGCGTGAGTTTTGAAAGAGTTTTCAGTTAGGGAAATCTTGCACAATTAGAAAGCGGCTCCATATCGCTGAAAGCAACAACACGGATTTAGCAATAAAATCTGCAGCCTGATGCAGATGCTCTAAAAGACTCTATATATAAGCTTCTATCCTTCATTTTTCAATTTCCCTAAATTAAGATGGTGCTCCCAATGGTTTGACCTCAACTTCATATACAGACCGAATAAAGTTCGTATCATGTAATTAGTACCTTAACTAGCAGTTATAATTATTGCCTTAACTAGTATGGTAATTTAGTACCAGTATCTAGTACAGTCTTGCTTAGTTCATATACAATCAATCATTTCTTACGGAATATCCCATCCATTTTGTCAGATTTTCTATTGCACTTGAATGCATACCTGTGTACAGGACAACAGACATCAGGTAATCATCAAACAATATCCCAGCTGACCGTTAGAACTTGTCCTAGAATTTTTATACAGCTAATATCATGAGCCATATATTACTGTAGCAGGCAGCGGAATTATTTGACTGTGTTTTCAGCAAGCTGCTACTTATTAATAATAAGAGGACCTTTTTTTTTTCATTGCAGAGGATCCTTTCTTTTTCATTTTTGCCTAAAATCATAACAAGGTCGGAGATATTGTCCTAGATCAAGGAAGCCTTGAATGAACTATTTTAATAAAAGAGCACCAAACATTAAATAGTAAGTAGCATAAGCAGGCCATGACCTGTATTAACCCATCGATTATAACCACATTTTAATATTTCATTTGCAATGGTTTATTATTTCCTTAATTATTGTTTGGTACCAGGTCGACCTGGACACATGTTTTTTTTCATTTTCCTTTCAGATATTTGTTTATTTTACCATATTATTGTTTTCTTCTTCTTTTATTCTTTTTTTTTTTTGTTGGATAATCACTGAGTTGGATTCAATGGAGATTGGAATTTTAGGCAAAAATAATAATTACAGCCAGGCACCTAACTGGTACTGTTTAGGTTAATTCTGGCACAGGTATGCAACAGTTAAAAAACCTCACAAGAGTATTCTGGCACCTAACCGGTACCAGTTCTGCTTGAGAGGCACAAGACCAATATATTTTATAAGTTAATGCAGCTAATTCCAAATATTATGCACATGTCAAGAAAAAATCATAATATCAGTACATACCAGCAGCATAAGAGTAGTCGATGCAACGAACAGGTGCATTATGCCGTCCTAGAATATCCTCCTTGCCAGAACTGAAAACATACCTGAGAAGACATTTTTTAACTTAGATTAGTGAGCTCTCATACTTTTTTCAGAAGAAAAAAAAAACATATATATATTTAGAATCAAATTGTAACTAGCAAACATTAGGGGAAAACAATAGATGTAAAACAATACATACCTTCTAACAATGTGATCTGCACCAGCACTGAATACAGATGAATCATAGTGGAAACAACGATCAAGCACTGGCCTACCATGCAAGAACTCCCATTTTAGTAAATTTGCATTCGCAATGACAGTCTGAAAACAAAATGTGTAAACTTAAGCAGAATTGCAATTAAATTTTGCACAGTGTTGCAATTAAGATCCGTGCTCATTCAATCCATGAACCAACAAAACCAGTGAACCCTCAGTGTGGTGTAGTTCCTATAAATTTCTACAAAAATGAATGATTCTGATTGCCAGATCAGTGAGTTGTGACAGTTTGAGTGGATTCCATTTCCATCCGGTGAACGTAAATAAAAAAGAAGGAAATAACAAGGTAGAAGGTTGTTACCTTAACCCTAGAGGAAACTTAAAGGTGGTCGCTGTGGTTTGAGGATCGGAGGTTAGAGATTCCTTCAACAGCTCCTTGCCCCTGCTGTTAAGTGTTAAGTGGAACTTAACTTAATTATGTGGTTGCAATTCAAGAGGGCATGAATTCATTCTGACAAATATATTGGGCATTAATTAATTCTGCTTCAATTCAACCCGTTAACGAGTGGGAATTTTAGCAAATTAATGTCTTCCCTGAATATCACATTCATCAGTCAGTGGCTACTGCACATGGGAGCGCACATGAGTTTAAAAGACGAAAGAAAAAACAGCTCTCAGTCGAGTGCTAGCTCTAAGTATTATATATGCCACTTCCTGTTTAAGAGCAAATACAAACTGGTACGTACCAGCAGGTAGAAGCAACAAATATCCTGATATATAATAATACTTGAAGGCCGTGTGAAGTGAACAGGGTACAATAAAACAGTTGAAGAACAATTGTTGTGAATTAACTATTCATCTGTCATCTCATTCACAATTGTTTCCCCAATTTAATCAAACTAAACTCAGGACTATGCGATCAAGTCCCAATTTAAACCAATTTAACCTCTGCCAAAGTTTAAAAGCAAGTAATAATTATCAATTGTTCAAATTATTGCCAGATGATGGTACATCATTCTTATTTTAGTTTTAATTTTCTGGATAATTTTTAAAAATTAGGAGAATACCAGGCCCTGCTATTTTTGCAAATTAATATATTTCAAGAATATACCAAAATTAAAAAAGGAAAAAAAACGGCTATCACCTCTCAGTCGAGTGCTAGCTGCTCTAAGTATTATATATACCACTTCCTGTTGATTATTTTCAAGGTTTTCTCTTGATTTCCATCCTCCGATTGATCAAGAAAGAGCAAAAGAGAAAGAGAAAGAGAGAGAGATCCATGGATAGCGGCAAGCAGCGACAAGCAAAGGCCAAAGGCTTACGATCCAAACGTCGACCTCGCCACCCACCTTTCAATGCGATCGAGAGCACCGTGTACAACTTCTTTACCCCATTGGAGTTGGATATCGCCGATGCGCTCCTCGTACTTCGTGGTGTCGCCTCCGAGCCCGACTCCAAATCAAACATGCCGAAGTTGCCAAAGATGCACGAGTGCAACGTTTGTGGGTTGATATTCTGCTCCGGTCAGGCGCTGGGTGGCCATAAGAGAGCCCATTACGAGGGGGTCATAAGGCAGAAAAGAAAGAGGGTTGAGTCTGAGTGCAACTGTAGCGCTGAGAAGAAAACTAAAAGAAAGCGGGTCGCCAAGGATTGATTTTCTTATTGTTTGTTTCTGAGTTAGATGATGTGTTGTAAACTTGTAATAGGTTTAGGTTTGTCATCCATGCATAAGTTCCTTGTTGTTTATTTCTTTCCGAGTTGGAACTTTGGGATCGTTATTTTGTTCTTCTGATTAGTTATTTATTAAAGAGTTAAAAGTTTGTGATTGATCAAGTTGGTAAATATTTAGCGTAATTTTAATCTTTTTATGAGTATTTAGTTCATACCATTGATTTATTTCTTGTGAACAATAGTAATGTGGGTAAAGATTTTTATATTATTTATTTCTTGATCTTTCTTGGATGAAGATTATCATTTTAAAAGTGTATTTTTTTTTTATATGATTTCTCATAGCCTTTTGTCTTGTGTGTTCATTAAAAAAAAAATTTAATTTCATTAAAGTGACTACATGTGTTATTAATCGTTTAATTGATAGCTCTTGATTACTACCTATTTGAGGTATTAGTTATGCTTGTCTGTTTCACAAAGGGATGGCTTTGTTGAGCGTCATTTTATTATAATGAAGGTTTATTTATTTATTTTCAATTTTATAATTGTTGGATAATTAAGATAAGCAATAATTTTGCATTATGCATTGTTAATTTTCTGTATTAAAGTTGCTATCTTCACTTTTAAGTATATCGTAAAACTTTGTAAGAGTATTAAGACTTTTTATTGTTGAACTTTTTTTTCTTTTTGGATAGAAAACTATCAACAAAATATATTTTGCTATAATTTGTTTCTCATAGATTTTTGTATTGTGTGTTTGTTGAAGGATTTTAATTTCGAATTACACACAATGGGTTGAAGCTAGGGCTGTCAATAAGCTGGCTTGCTCCGTGCTAGGCCCTATCTCAGCTTATTAATTCTGAATCAAACTACAATCAAGTGAGCTAGACTTAGAGCATCTGAGCTAAAACCTCAGCTTAAAATCATGACAAGCCAGCTCGAGTTAGCTCGTTGGGTTTGACTGGATCTTGTTTTAAGAAAAAAATAATTCTAAATGTTTTTGGATCAAGCTGAACTGAACTGGACCGAGCTAGATAATATAAAATGCACACAAATTCATACAAATTGACAAATTGATGCCTAGCCGAGCTAACTCGCGAACTGGCGTGCAAGTTATGTCCCAGCTTGAACTTGTTAATTCTGTATTGAGTTAGTAGCGAACTGGCTTGTTAACAGCTCAGTCCAGTAACAAGTGAGTTAGATGGGAATCACGATCGAAGCACGAGCTACGAGTTTTTTTGCCACCCCTAGTTGAAGCGAGTACATGTAATACAAATGAATGGTAAATTTAATAAATTTAATGAAGCAGCTTCGCCAAATGAGAAAAAAATGAATAATTATTTGAATTTGATCGCCTATCCTATTTGAACTATTATGTGTATGTTTGCCTGATTCTGCTTGAAGTGAGACATAAAATTAAAGACCTTAAGTTGTTTTCAGTCTCTAATAACCAACCATACTTCTTAAGACATATTCTCTCTTTTTTTCTTTTCCTTAACCAATATATTTTCCACCAAAAATGTATGTATTTTTTTATCCATTTATATGTTGTTTATTTGCTCTTTTTCACATTTTATAATTTTTTATTGGAGGCTGATATTAAATTTGAAATTTAATCTTTCAATCATAGTCATTGGCAGATTAGAACATCTACGTACATAATATAAAAATAGAGATATATACCTCTGTGCGTGTTAGTTTGTGAATTCAGTTTTGTTAATTTGAATTTACAATTGTCTATCCTATTTGAACTACTATGTATGTATATGTATGTGTTTGTCTGATTCTGCTTGAATGGAGAAATAAACTTAAAATATTTTTAGTTGTTTTAAGTCTCTAATAACCAACCATATTTCTTAAGACATAATCTCTCTCTTTTTCTTTTGCTTAACCAGTAAATCTCAAGATATGTAGGTAACAGTTTAAACTTTAGACAAAAGTTGCTAATTTGTACAATTTGAATTTGTAACTGATTATTATTTCACAAAATTAAATGTGATATGGGCTTGTAAAGAACAATATTTAGGGCTACACAACGGCCCAATTAGTACCTACGGGCTTGTTTAAAGAAATGGCCCAATAAGAATTTTTATGAAAGCTCCATTTTTTTTAAGCAACTCAATTTGGGAGTTGGTTCCGTTTTACGGATATCCTTACCATTAATTTGTGTCAACTGTCTGCGTACATTACCAAAACAAACATCACATTGTTCTCATTAATATTTTCTACCTTAAATTAAATTTACTTCGTACGAATGATTTCGTACTTAAATTATAAAATTAAATGTAATATGAAAAAAAAAACGACTGCCTATATAGAGGGTTCATTTCATATATGCAGCTCTTACTTCAGAAACTTTTTTATAAACCACAATTAAAAAAAAAAAAAGATTTTTAGGAAACCAACATGATTACCTTTTCTTTACAAAACTATAAAAAATTGAAATGCCATTTCAGTCCTGAATTTTTTTTATTTTTGGGGGACCGAAAGAATTCAGTCCTAAGTATTTTCACATTTTTTGTATTTCTTTTCTCCAAATTTGTGAAAACGGTTGGGACCGAAATGACAATTCAGTTAAAAAAAAATAAAAAAGAGACCGAAATGATATCTTAGTTCTTATGGTTTCTATTAAAAACAAAGCAATCAAATTGGTTTGGTAAAAAAAAATTATTTTTTTTATTTATGGTTTCTAAAAACAAATTCCTTACTCAACTACCTCCGTGAAGTATTGGTACATAGTGTAACTAGAAATCATGAGAAAAGAAAGGTTCATGCAATGATTTTAGATGTTCATGCATACATCATTCCGAGTTAGAATCAGGAGTCAAATAGGTATCATTACTTATTTACATGAAATTGGTTGGAACTTATATAAGGCGTGATTAATTATAATACCAAAAGAAACGCCATTTATTAATTATATAACTACATGCAGGAACACCCATGTCAAATAAAAATATAGATTCCAATAATTAATGACTATATATAAAAGTCATCTCTAATAAATTATTTTAAAAAAAACAATTGCCTGCCGTATTTAGCAATCGAAACTTTTGCTGTTTGATGGTCCCAATTTTGAAATTTTGAATATATATATTTCATGCGCACACACGCAAAGCATGGGGCTTTAGCTCACACAAAGTGCCTTGTGAAACTAAAATTTTGTTAAAGAGTTGGTGTTTAGACTAACAATTAATAACCTTTATATCTTGTCATTTGTACCTCTATCATCCTCTAAATATAAAAAAGAAAAGAGAATAACAGTACAGTAGGCTCTCTTCAGTACTGCTAATCAACGTAAATATATGTACGCAAATGATGGTAGATAAATTTCTCTCCATTTCTTATAAGTTTTTTTACACATTTAGTGTTTCAACTTGCTCAAGCATTCTGTTTTGTTGCTTAATGAAGGCACTAAGTGAAAGAATGCCCCAAATGGAGAAGAGGCCTCGATCTAAGCCGATGTCAGGAAAAACCGTCATGCTCCTGTGTGTCACTAGCTTTCTGGTTGGTTTCTTGTTAAGTGGTCGGGTCTGGCTACTGCAACAACCAAACAGAGAGAGCAATTCTATGATAAATCATGGATCAAAGGTCTCATTATTCACGCATGACTGTGAGAACAAGCGAGTATGTTTTTCTTTTTCCTTTTTAAGTCTGGTGCAATGGTGTCTACTGTGTTTCTTAATTTCAGTTGTGAAAAGACCAGAATAAAATAGATTCCAATAAAATTGGAGAAATGCAAATTACATAATAAGTGGTAAGTAAACACATTGTTTTTGCATTTAGATATTAGGCGAGATGCGTCCAACTGATGTCATGAATGAAGTAACCAAGACACATCAAGCAATACAGTGAGTAATCTAATTAAACTTTACCTCAACATCTTCAAGTGTGCATTAATTTTCTTGATTTTATTCTGGTTTTTTCATTCAGGTCCTTGGATAAAGCAGTATCTTCTTTAGAACTGGAACTCGCTGTGGCGCGAGCTAGCAAAGAATATGGTGGCCTCGGTTTGAAAAATCCCAAAAGTGCTCCTCAGAAAGCATTTGCTGTTATTGGTATTAACACAGCATTCAGTAGTAGGAAAAGACGTGATTCGCTTAGAGAAACTTGGGTCCCTACAGGTTAGCATTTTTAGTTTCTCAACCTCCTATAATATTTTACTTGCATAATTCCCAACAATCATATTTATTTCTATAGGATTTCAGTTTCAGGTTACTGTTAGGTTGTCCTTTTGTCCTCATAACAAATAATGGAGGAATTAATCAAATAGCCATTTACTAATGTGTCAAAAGTACTAATTGGAGCCAATAATTTATACATCTAAAACACCCAATGAATTGTGATATGAAATGATGCATTCTTCCAGTACTGGTACCAGCTAATACCTGTATTACAGGTGCATATAGTCTGTTTCAAAAGACCCCACCTTAAAAAAAATATTCTTATTGTAAAAGGAAGAATAGTCAATAACAATAACATATATGATCACAACCAGAAGTAATAGAAATGTCAAATAAACAAAAAAAGAGAGGATACAAGTAGGTTACATTTAGCACCTGTATTCTTAATTTTCATACAACCAATAATCTTACATCGTCCTATTATCTATTTATTTTGTTTTCTATATCTGTAGGGTCTAAACTAAAAAAATTAGAGAAGGAGAAGGGCATTGTGATAAGATTTGTGATAGGTCACAGTGCAACCAAAGGGGGCATTCTGGACCGTTCAATTGATTTCGAAGAGGCCCAAACGCACGATTTTCTGCGGCTAAATCACGTAGAAGGATATCATGCGCTCTCCACTAAAACTAGGATTTATTTTGCCACTGCAGTTGCTATGTGGGATGCTGATTTTTATATCAAGGTTGATGATGATGTGCATGTTAATCTTGGTAAGTAACAGTTGCCCCCATATTACTATTATTATATTAACAATTTTAGTACAGCTTTTCATCTCCCCCCTTTTGGTATGGAGGATCAGGTATTTAATAGGAGCTAAGTTGTAACTTGCTGATTTTGATTCATTCATATTTCCATTTAAATTTTAGTAGGAGAAACTATTCTTTGTAAATTAGAAAAAATTAATGCAACTTTTAATTCAGGTGTGCTTGCAACTAGGCTAGCTCAACATAGAGCAAGGCCTCGTGTATATATCGGATGCATGAAATCAGGCCCGGTTCTCTCTCAAAAGTAAAATTTCAGACCAAATATCATCATCCAAATATTTATAATGTTAAATGTATGAAGTTTCTGATAATATGATCATGCTACTTGAATTGCAGAGGAGTTAAGTACCATGAACCAGAGTATTGGAAGTTTGGTGACGAGGGAAACAGGTACTTTAGGCATGCAACTGGGCAAATTTATGCAATTTCCAAGGACCTGGCTGCATATATATCCATTAATTTGTGAGTTACCATTCATTTTATTTTTTATTTTTTCCTAAGAAAACCTCTTAGTGAACAGTTAACTTTCTCTACTGGCATTGAAACTGTACAATTAATTTTCTTTTTATGGAATAATATTTTTTTCCTTCTGAAACTGTACAAATAATTTTCTTTCTATGGACGAGTGATTTTCTTTATCAGTTCTGAACAACTCAGGAGATAAGGTAAAGTTGCTAAATATTGACAGAATAATAACTGAATATAATGTATTTCAGGCCAATTTTGCATCGGTACGCAAATGAGGATGTATCTTTAGGTGCTTGGTTAATTGGATTAGAGGTTGAACATATTGATGACCGGAGCTTGTGTTGCGGTACTCCTCCTGGTATGCACAACATATTTGAAAATTTACTCTTATTAAAATTAATTTTCAAATAGGAGGTAAATTGAAGCCTTACTCAATACAAAATATATAATAATTTACAAGTATGAATGTACTAACTAAGTAACTGAAATCTGAGAAACTGAAATACAGATTGTGAATGGAAAGCACAAGCAGGAAATGTATGTGCGGCTTCCTTCGATTGGGCGTGTAGCGGGATTTGCAAATCGGTTGAGAGGATGAAAGAGGTGCATGGCATGTGTAGTGAAGGAGATGGTGCACTCTGGAACTGGACACTTAACTAGAATATAGAGTTAGAAATAATTTACTTTCTTTTTCCTTTTTTTTTTTTGAGTTAGGATTTGTTTCATTTTTAACATATAATCTTTGGACAAGGAATTTGTTCTTGTATAACATGGGTGAGTGCAGATTACTACAGAGAGATGATATTATTTAATTGATTTAGATTAGTAAATTGAATTGTTTTATGCTCAAATATTATTACAAGTCTAGTAAATCAGATATATTGCGTTACATGTAGAATAAACTAGTCGAACACATTTTGTTATTACAAAACATTTCTAAGTTAAAATAAAAATGATAGTACATTCAGTAAGATAATATTTTTTAATTTATGAAAAAGATTTTATGAAAAGGGAGAAATAGAAGGAAAGAAAAAGAAATTCTCAAATGCCCCTCCAACTATGCAATTTCTCTCTTATTTGATGATTTATTAGTAGTTCAGATTGTTTGGTGGTGGTCATGCTGTTAACTTCTTGGAGACAAAGCAACAAATCCTGGCAAATAAAACAGATTCAACTGTGAGTTTTCTTTACTTGTGTTATAAGATAAAAAATAGCCAATAAATCTGTGGGACGATTTAATAATTAGTAAAGAAACCAATAAAAGAAGTGTTCCGTGCAATTTTCAACCAACAAATACTTGGTAAAAGCCCCTCAAATGAAGGGGGGCCTCTTTCAACAAATAAAGTACAACGGTCATAGTGCGGTAGTGCCTTTCTTGGAATTAGAACCCCTATTGTAACTCAAATTTTGTACTTAGATACGAACCGTCCGATTTGTTATGGTACGAATGTTAAGGCACCCGGATGATCCAGATTTAATCTCAAACTTTAAGGTACTTTAGGGAATATCTGACCCGCCTTTAGCCCCGAAATTTCCCCATTTTTGCTTAAAGGCGGGAAACCTAACCCAAACCTTAACCCAAGTCATGCCGACTCTCCAGAGAGAACTTCTCGTCGAATCGAAAACGAATATCGTCCGTCCGATAGTTTCTCTCTCCTCGTACAATCTTTTATTCTAACCCTGAATTTAACCCTAGTTAATTAACCGCCTCACGTCCGACTCTTTCTCTTTCCCCATCCCGATCCAACCCTAACCCTAACCCTAACCCTAGTTCTCGCGCCGCCGCTCCTCGCCGCAACAATTACCCAAACCCTCCCTCCTCTTCAATACTAGTCCTAACGGATTCCATGGTAGTCAACGGGCGACCGCTCAAGCGTGCCAAATCTCGGGTCGCGGCCTCTCCGTTCGATCTCGTACAGGCGAAGAGGCCGATTGACCTGGACACGATTGCAGAGTTGCGCGACGCGCGTAGACCGTCGGATCTGATCATTCCGCGCGGTGGTCCTATAGATCTGATCAATCAGCGGGGAGTTCTAGATCTGGATACGATCGCAGCAGAAGGCGATGTGGGAAGGCCATTCAGAGAGAGCGTAAGAGCCTTTCTGAGTAGACATGGTAGGGTGTTGCCACTGCCTTCGATCCTGTCACCACCTGCTGCGCCTTCGGCAAATCACTTGCTGACGTGGCGGATGCTGATTCGCACGTCTGGCACCGACGTGGAGTTGAGTGTGGTAGATGAGGATGTTGTGAGATCGAGATCTGTGTATTGCGATCAGTGCAGAGTTGTCGGTATGTTTCTTGAATATGTTTCTTTTGTTATTTACAACTTTCATTTTACAAATTGCATAAACTGTTTTTTTTGTGGATTTTGTGAAATAATATCATAAGCATGTTCAGGGAAATGATTACAAAAATAGGCACTTCATTGTTTATTATCGGGTAATCAAATAGAACTTCTAAGAATAAGATGTGTGCTAGGAAAAATTGTTCTGTACCAAGGTAGATGTGTTTCTTTGTGACCATGTCCACTGAGCAATTGCTTTTGTTTTATCATGCTGCTTCTGTTTGTTTTTTATTTTAGAATTGATTGATATGTTTTGTTTAAAAATCTCTTTTTTGTTCATGGATTGAAAAAGCTACTTTGGTTGTGAAATTTGGTTCACCAGGTTCTATTTTGACAGTTCTATTGTCAACAATTTTTTTGAAATTTTAGCTGATTAGAAATTTGATTATTGTTGGATTATTCCACAAGATGAAGTACTTATATTTTCAATAATTGTATGTCCCTAATTATTTAGATCTTTTTTCTGCTTGAAAAATAAGGGGAAATATTGCTTCAAATGTTTCTGTACTATTAGTGTTATACTTCATGTTTTTTACATTATTGCAGTGTTAATATTTTGAAATACTTCATACTTTTGGATTTCGGAAGTAGACATTTTTGAATGTGCTAGTGAGTTACTTTAAACTATGTATAATACAGTGAAAGTGCCTTTGTTGTCATCATTTAACTGAACATGTTTATGATACATCTTCACAAGACAGATGCTGCCTCATCTATCATGATACTTCCGTTTGTTTTCTTCTTTTAGAATTGTATATGTTTAGTTTAAAAATCTCTCATTTGTTCATGGATTGAAAAGCTGGTTTCATTTTGGTTGCTGGGGGAATTTGGTTCACCTGGTTCTATTTTTATAGTTTTAAGGTCATACAATATTTTGCAACTCTAGCTGATTTAAAACTTTGATTAATTGTTGGATTATTCAACAAGATGAAGTACTTAATTGTTTTTTAATTTACGTTATTTTTTAATAGTTCTGTGCCCCTAGTTATTTAGATCCTTTATCTGCTTAAATAACAAGGGGAAATTTTTCTTCAGATGTTTCTATATTATTAGTCTTTTTTAACTTCATGATTTACATTATTGCAATCCTAATAATTTAGGAGTGCTTAACACTTTTGGATTTTGGAAGTAGAACCTTTTGAATATGCATATTGAGTTACTTAAAAACTATGTATGTAGGGTGGAGTGGTCACCCAGTATGTGCAAAACGATACCACTTCATTATAAGAAATGAAAACCGCACACTTCCCAATTGCCGTGGGACTTCTTGTGTACACTGTGGGGCCCCGATGTCTGTCACTGAATCAAGGTGCAGTATTTATGCAAGAAAATTTAGTTACTTTGAAAATGTCCTTTTTTGCAAGTATGTTTGGTAATTTTGTCTGTAGCCCTGACCTTGTTGATTTCCCAACGTATTCTAACATGGGTAGGAGAACAGCAAAGAAAAAAGGGGGTAGGTCCACAGGACATAGAAAGCGTAAACCCAACAAGTCAAAAAAAAGGTATCCTTGTAGAAAGGGGATTTTATGTTTTTTACTATTTTAAAGCTTCAGCAAGGACACAGGACATCCTTTTGGTACAATGTGAAATATGTTCATAAAACTGTTCTTGAAATATGGTGATCTTTTCGTTCTGCAAAGACAATGAATTATATATTTTCATGTTAAGAGTTTTTTTAGCTTACATATAGTATGTGAGCAGATGAAACTGCATTTACTATTCATAAAACTGTTCTTGATATATAGTGATCTTTTCAGCATCTTATAAAGACATTCCATTATATATGTTTCACATTGTGCTTCTGCCAAAATATTTTTCACTGAAAATCTTATTCTTTTTAAATATTAAAGATACAACAAATCAGGATTCTTGGATTATGTTACATTTTAGCTTCTTTAGATGTCAACATTTCTTATAACACCTCATAGACAAAATTTAAAAGAACGGTTTGTTTGTTTGTTTAAATTTCAGGTGCAGCACATGCAATTGTGGAATACCAGCTATGATAGGAAGTGAGGCAGTTGAACAGGGTTTGCAACTGCACGATCCATCTCACTTGCTCCATGCAGTGGTGCACTCCAATGGTTATGGCCACCTCCTTCGTGTCAATGGCCGCCAGGGTGGGTCCCAACACCTAACTGGGCGTGAAATCATGTCCTTCTGGGACCGCCTCTGCAAGTTCTTACATGTTAGGTAAAGTGCTATTGCCGTCATCATAATTATTATCATTTAAGTAGCATTTGAATTGTAACAATCAATACAGGAATAGCAATTTGGTCTTTGTTGTGGTAATACAAAAAATTTAAGGGTGTAATTGTTTAATTTTGTAGGAAGGTGACAGTGATGGATATATCCAAGAAGCATGGCATGGAGTATCGCCTCTTGCACTCTGTTATCTTTGGGCACCCCTGGTATGGGGAGTGGGGGTATCAGTTTGGTGCTGGCAGTTATGCAGTTACTTCTGACTCATACCACGAGGCAGTTGAAACCCTAGCACGTATACCCCTCACCATTTTCTCCAACCAAGGACGGACCCCACGAACTATTCTGCATGATATCATCTCTTTTTACAAATGCCTTTCTGAGCGTGAATTAACCACCATCCGAGATCTGTTTAACTGCATTACTAGCCTTCTACATGAATCAAATGGAGAAAGGAAAATGTCAAAAATGTTTAAAGTTGAAATTGCTCGGCATAGTCTGATTTGTAACTGGACAAAGGATGATGTGGAGTGTGCGCATACAGCGATGATTAAGGTATTGAGAGCAGTTGGTGGGTCTAAGTGGGTAAGCTGGCGCACACTGAAAGGTGCCTTGTCAAAGGCTGTAAGGTCTACACAACTATTGGATCACTGCTTAAGGGGTCTGGGTGGTAAGACAACTGTGGATGGCTTCGTTGTAGCCGCCCGTTGCAATTCTGAGACTAATTCAATAGAATACAGGTAAATGGACCCCACAGAAACTGTAATTCTACTTATAATATACTTCATCAACATTTACATAACGAGGAAATCCCCACCATACATGGAGGAGAATATAGTGATAACTTTTGTTTGGAATAATGTATGAGAGGATAAGGTGGGTGAAAATTTTCTTCTGCTTGGATGGGAATAGATAGGTTTAGATAATTGTTGTGTGAATCAAAATCTAACATTACTTTTTCATGCAAGCCAGGCTTGAAGCTGCCCATCAGAGGTCGTTGGTTGATTGCACCGCCTTATGCAGACCCTCAATTGAGCACCTCCTTCGTGACCTCAAATTCTTGTACAGCACTCTCCTAAATCCCAGCACAATGGAATCCTACAAGGCACAGACTGTTAAAGATGCAGCCTCCATAGCAGCAATGAAAGTTCTCGATTGCAAACATTTTGTTAAGTGTTATAATGAACCCAATTCTAACCCTCTTCCTTTGAACCCATTCATAATTCATATTTGGTGTGTGGTTGAACTGAGTGACCATCCAAAAGACTACACCTCACCACCCCCAGAATTACTTGTCATCTCAACAAGCGCAACCATCTCTGACCTAAAAGTACAAGCAACTAGGGCTTTTCAAGAGACATATCCTATATTTCAAGGTTTTGTTGCCGAGCACATAGTGACGAACACTAACACCAGCGAAAGTGCATTGGTGAAGCATGTGGTAAACCCTAATGATGTGGTGAGGGTTGTGGGTCGATGTGTGGGTGTAGATGACATGCAACTGGGGCAGTACAAAATGGAAAGGGGTTTAGAGAATTGGATAGTGGATTGCTCGTGTGGGGCCCGTGATGATGATGGAGAGAGAATGTTGGCATGTGACAGGTGTGGTGTGTGGCAACATACTAGGTGCAGTGGGATTAGAGATTCAGATGAGGTGCCAGCAACTTTTGTTTGTCGCAAATGCACGAAGAAGCAGAAGGTTTCACCTGTGGGGGGGAGGTGCAAGGAGGAAACAGACACCCTCATAGGTGTGCAAAGAAGGATCAATGAGTGTAAATAGTTAGTTTTTGTACAGAGAAAAAGAGTCTCACCTAGAGTCTGTTGTAACACCTCTAGCTGTTTAATGGAGCTCCTTTCTTTTCTTTTTTTTCTTTTACCCTTTAACTTTATTGCTTCCATCCTGTGGTGTTTTATTTTGGAACCATCTAGAGTGGATTTGGAAGTTTGACTGATTCAGCTTTTGTTGCTTGTGCCTGAAATAAGAGAGCTAAATTAATCTTGAGCATTTGTTGTTGTTATGCTTAATCTATGTATCGATTATAATGCTTTTGAAGCATGCGTGAGTACGAGCTTGTTCTAGGATTTTTTATGATATGTGATGATTGCTTGTTAATGAGTGTACCTATTCCACCCTTTATATTTCTCCTAATGACACATCTGGTAAACCAGTATTGGTAATGTTGGAATGCATGCAGTTGCAATACCGGTCAGTACTAGCAATCTTGTGCTGGCTGTGAATAATTTAGTATAGAGCATAGGATCATTATACACCAATAAGATAAAAATCAACCTCAACCATTTACATGCGCCAATCTACACAATCTACTAAAATGAAATTTCTACAAGATCTGAAACATACCTTTGCTGACTCCATCAAATAGCATCAATAACTGTAGAAGTATATGCCTGCATCAAGAAGCAGATATATCAATCTACAAATGAGCAAGTACAAATGATTCAGACTAAAGTAAATACCACTAGATCCTTGGACTTCCCAAGTCAAACACCTAACATATGGAAAACTTGCACACCGAACCAGGACCCTACCTTAGAAGATAAAAAGTTAAAAACAACACCGAAACAATAGTGGCCTTCTAAAACCTAACAGGAATAATCCACATATTTGTTCCTTTCATCTACAAATGCTTGTACCTAAACTATTCATAATCAAACAAAATGATAAAATCAATGGTCACACTGTGTTGTTCAAAGTAGAACTTGTATGTATTATTCATTCTCTACAATCAGTAGTACTATGTATAGCTTGCTGAAACAACAAAGAACAATACTACTACTACTACTACTACTAATAAGAAGAAAAAAAAAAAAGAATAATAATATAGCATTATTGTTCCTGTATAAGATAGTAATCTCTACATTTAGTTCCAAGGCAAACAAAAATTACCATAATCAACTCGAATAAATGCAATACTAAGATAAAACAATTATTACACCATAATACTAGCAGAAATCTCCACGGAAGTCTTAACCAGTTGAAACAAAGTACTTGTAAATCACCCTCCTAATTTTAATATTTATTCAGACATAATAGAATTCAAGCAGAAAACTGAATAAATGATTGCTTTTGCTGTTTGATTAAATTAAAATAAGCACACGGATTCTCCTCATCACTTAATGCTGACATAGCAAATAGAAGAATGTAGAGATTACTCACTGACTATTTTCCTAATATAAACCCTAGAAATGCTGAATTTAGAAAAAATATAAGACTACAGAATCTTGCACATATCAGACATTGTACTGCCTCAATTGAAAAATAATTACTTCTACTTAATAAAAAGAGCTCCTTTCATGAATTAAGATTCTATAAGCCTGCTGATAAATGTCATTAACCCCTGGATAAACAAGGACATGTGGTTCAATTTAAAAGGAAACTGAAATAACATTTAAGCTATAAAATCAAGACTTGACGAAACACTGAAATTACTTGGACAATATTGTTCATTAGTCCTAGGGAGGAAGTAAATTACGTTATTCAAAATATGAGGACAAATATTGAAGTAATCAAAGTTCTAATTTTCAGAAAACAGCATATATCCTATAGAGCAAACACCCTTTCTAGTAAGATCAAACAACTATATGTTCAATACAGTAAAAGCAAAAACGAAAGTACTACTATTTTTTGCAAAGCTGAGTAAAGCAATGATGTCTAAAACATATGAAGCTAACTATAGTAATACCAACACATCATGTCATTGTTCGTTTGACAGCATCATCTCTTGCTATGTCTAAGATTATGCAAAAGCTTTATTATCTTATATAAAGATATCACTTGAGTTACCTACCTTTTGATGTCAAGCTCAATAAAATTGAATTAATGTTAATTAGTGATACAATGCATTTTTCATTGGTTACTCAATTGCATCATATCTTAATTTAACATACCTAAAGTATGCACAAGCTTTATTACCTCCCACATATGTCAAGCTCCAACAGATTTAAATTGAAGATTGGAATTGAGATGCTACGCACCTAAACTAAGCACAAATTCTCATTTCGGAAGGTAAATTTAACCTAGAACTTATTCGCAACTCAAATAAGAAAACAGAAATCATCTATAAGTTAATTCAGGATGGCTTCTTTAATTTGAAGAATGAAACTTTCCTTCTTCAAAAAAAAAAAAAGAGAAAGAGGGGAGATATCTTAAAGAAAAACCTAGACTTCCAATTAAATAGTATCACAGCAATTCGTAATCTGAGAAACCTTTATAGCGTAAACTACATGATCTCTGTAATACCGCACAGAAATATTGAAATTCCAGAAAAATTAGGTAAATCAAAACTAGGGTTAAGTCCCTCGGATGAAGGAAAGAAGTCAGTATAAACAAATACAACCTAACAATTCCGAGAAGAAATTAAAACGACCTTACAATGGCCAAATCAATCACAACCCTAAGTCAATTACAAGTAACAAACGAGCTCCGATTCAAAAGCAAATTCAAAAGAATCCGACAAAGATTCAAATAAGCGACCATCATTATCGCAACCGTGAAGCAAATACCACCTACAAAAATTCTATTAGGTAACTTAAAGCTACTCCAAATTCGAACCATAAATCTATACAATAACAAAGAACAGTAGAGAAAGAGACAGATTACATCGAATGCGGATAGAAAACCCTAAATCGCGTTGAATTGGGATCGATTGTAGGTAAAGCGCTCTCTTTCTCGTAAAATAGCGTTCGGAATTGGAACTACGAAGTTCATATTCCTTCCCCTGTTGTAAGGAAATTGTAAATGTAACATAACAATAATAATATATATTAGATGTATTCAAGGAGAAGTAAGGATATATATTTTTTAATTTTTTTTTTAATTCTGATGGTTTAGGACCTTTTAGGTATTTAAAAATAGGAGGGCACTGTTGTTTGTTTTTCAACCGGTTACCGTCGGTGAATTATGAGCTTAGGAGGATTGGCTAGGTATCAAACGGATGGGATGAAAACATTTACCCGTCTTACCTAGTGGGAAAAATAGTACGGTAGAGTCGGTTTCGTTACGGAACGGCACGGTTACGGTACAGAACAGTACAGCATGTGTATTAGTTACGTATTGTGACTCGCTTGTTCCGTACCGTAACCATCTTTTAAAACTTTGGCATTACACGTCACGTAAAAAATCTAGTCACAGCACGGCCCGTAGTCATGTGAGTCACGTGTAATTTGAATCATTAGATATTGATTAAATGGTGAATCGTTAACAAACTAACTTAAATTATAATTAAATGATCACGCGAGGCACGTTTGGGTACGACATGACTCCTGTGACGCATTCGCGTGCTATGACCACCTTTGATATTTTAGTCACGGCACGACACAGTACATAAAAAAATAACTTGATCATGACACGACACGACATGAGACCAAATTCACAACATGCACGACACGGCACATTTTTTTCCACTCTAGTCTTACCCATCAAGTTAATGAAGATATTTACCATCTTAATATTAACACCTTGTTTGAATGGAGCGTAGAGAAAGGAAGGGGATTGAAAAATAAAAGAGAATAAAATGAAATAGAGAAAAAAAAAAAAGTAAGATATTTATTCTTTTTGTATTGGACTGATTAATGAGAAAAAATAAATTTAATTTTTTTTCGTCCTATCTTTTGTTTGATTAATTAAAATTTAGAAAGTCAATGAAAAATTTACTGAGTGTTGTAGATTTGTGAAAAAAAAATTTGATAATAATTATATAGATAAGATATAGAATTAGACATTTATGTCATATTTTTTTAAATATTTGAAACAAGAAAAGAAATTACATCCGTTACACTTTAGAAAGGGAAATTGTTTCTAATGATTACAAGCATGCAAGGTTAAACATTTTTCTTTATGTACCCTTCACCTCCGACACAATTTTATCAACTAGTTACGATTTGAGAGAAAAATTTATTTTCTTTCCATCCCTTCCTCTACTCTCCATATAAACAAGATATAAAAGAAAATATTTACTCATCTTATTGTCAAGTTAACAAAAAAATTTTTTATCTTTATTCGTATTCGATCAACTAATGAAGAAAAAAACCTTACTCATAATACAAATTAGATAAACGGTAAAAAGTGTTTGTGTATATCATAATTTTCAATTTTTATTTTTAATAATTAGTGTATTATGTGTATATGATAACGGGTACGAAAAAAGTTCTAATTTACACTCAACTTTAACTATTATGTTAATGGGAAAAAAAATTATCACTTGTACATGATAAGTTAATGAAAAAAAAATTTACCAATATATTCATCTTATCAAATATGGTACAGATTGAATAAACAAATAAAATAGTACCATTAACACCCTATGGGTTACCTAATGAACTCAGGCAAAATGTTTTTTTTTTTCTTCTAATTTTAAAAAAATATAATTCCATCATGAAATAAGAAAATGTTTTAGTTGTTGGGATTTTTCATATATTTTTGCTTATCAACTAAAATGAATTTATCTCCAAAAACTCTATTTGTCATAAAGTTCATTTAACTAGTTATGTTGCCAAATTAAATTAACATTTCACTGTTTTATTGACATCCAAGGACAGCATATTTCTAATTTATCCAAATTAATATTTTATATATCCAGGACTATATTTAAAATATAATACGCTAAAACTAATTAAGACAATTCATAGATTTTACATTTATATTACGACACATTTATACTTGTGATAAAATGTTCAACTAATTTATCTAATATCCAAAAAATACTATATATTTTATTTGATTTTAGTAATAACTAGGACTAGAGAATTTTATAGTAAAAAATGATTCTACATTGAGAACTCGAGATTGTAATTTATTTTTCTTGTGTTAATATTCATTTTTATTAACTATATTATTGAATATAAATCTCTTAACCTAAATAATATAAAGTTTTGAGCAAGCAACAAAAATTTCCAGCTTATTTATTCATCTGTTAATTATAATTCGGTTGATCAGACCCTTATGGGACAACTGATGAAGCAAAATTTATTATTAGTAAAAAATTGCAAGCAAAAAATTTGGCGCATTGTTCGTTGGTATCATGCTATGACCTGACATTTTTATTAATATCCAATTTTAACTATAAATTATCAAATCTGTTCTCAAAACCTATTTTTTTTTTTTTTAAATCTCCAAACCATCTTGAGGAAATTATAACGGGTGGCCCAAAAAATTAAATTCTCAAACCGGTCTGGTTTGGAAATTTATTTGTTTATTATTATGTTTTAAAAAAACCGGTCACCCAGTGCCGGTTTGGGCATTTTTTTTAAAAAAAAAAAAATTTTGATTTTGAGGACAACTTTGATAATTTCTAATTAAAGTTGGGTATTAATAAAAATGTCGGTGCTATGACTAGCACATGAAACCATTTAAAAGATTAGAAATATTAACGATTATGTTGATGCAATGTACATATGATAAAGTCAAAATAAAAATTATATATAATTTGTACGCTGCATAAAACTAAAATAATTTTGTCAATATATTTATCTCATTAAAATATGTTATGTAAAATATGTGATAACGAGATTTGTTTTTCTCAAACCAGGTTTTCTTTATAAAAAAAAAAAAGAAGGAAAAATACCTGCTTCATTTCTTTGATTTTATTTTCTATATTTATCTGCAGTTGAAATGAACATCCCTAGTTAGGTTAGATGTCGCCAATTTGGGGCCCCCAAAATTTAATTAGGGGTAAGTACAAAAGAAATAAGACCTTCTAAACCAATCCAACAATTTTTAGAGAAATATTGGAAAATTATGTTGAGGTTAATTGAGGAAATGTTTGGGGGTAAAACAAAATATAAAACACTGAATTTATTGAAAAAAACAAATCACTCAATTTGTTAGCATATAACACAATAATTGAACACGGCAAAAAAAAAAAAAAATGGACCAAACAATTTTAAATAGCCTAGAGCAAAACCTGACCTGTTTGAGCTGTCATTTTATAATAGTAATCCATTTAGATTAATAAGATGCTTGAAATTCTTATAAAATATTGGAAATTTTTATCTTGATTTCTTTATTTCATCATCGTCACTGAAAAATATATATATATATATATATATATATATATATTTTTTTTTTTTTTTGAAATTTTGATATTACCATTGTTTTTTGAAAAATTCAAAACTTGTAGACTGGGTTTGCACACTATTTTTGGCACATGCACAGACTCAATATACGCACCAAATTGGTTTTTTTTTTTTTTTTTCCTATTCTGTTATTTTTCTGTTGTATTTGAAATTATACGTTATTATTATTATTTTTTTGTTTATTCAGATCATATTAGACGAAAAAAATTGTAGGCTCGAATTTGATCATTTTTCATTTAGCAATTTTATTACATTATTCATAGTAGTCACGATTACTAAATACTATTGTAAATATTAATATCTACAATATACAAATAAATAATTTAAATTTTTTTGAAAAACGGTGGTCAATTCTAAGGTGGTACCTAAATTTTTTTGGGAATTTCGTTTGCTTTAAACCTAATTGATTTTTCTTTTTTATAATTTCAACATAGCAATAATTTTTTTTTTCAGTATTGCAAAATCAATCCGGGTGAATAGTTATTACTTATTAATTAACATAACAGATATGTAATTATCTATTCACATTTTAGAATTTATCCATAATGCAAATTAGTACTTATTATTTTTTTATGCAGAAAAACAAAGATTATTTGTAATTGCATCTAACTTAATAACTTGAGAATCACGTTTGATAATACCCATCTTACTTTCTATTCAAGTTATCTTTCTCTGTCACAGTGCTTATTATTAGAGTTTAAATTTGCATTTACTTTCTATTCAAGTTATCCTATTCAACCTTTTGTGGTATTCGCGGTACAAAATTATTTATTTCATGCCATGTGGTATGCATATTAGTATATTACACAACACTCATGCTATGAATTCATATCTCTATTTTTTAAAATTTAAACAGTTGATTTGAATCGTTCAATATGATATTTATATGAAAATGTATATGCATACCAAATTTTATATTTCGAAGATTTTTTTTCACTCTTTTTAGAATGACAAAAAATTACTTGAATTGAATTTTTTTTTACCATTCAAAAGCAGTGATTTTCTACATATCTAGAAAAATATTAAAAATATCTAGAAAATATAAAATTTGGTCTACAACATTTTGATATGAAAATTATGTTTTACGATTCGGGTCAACACAGGGGTGAAAACAATTGGATACGAATTGAATAGTAGTCAAACCATATCCTTATCTATTACAATTTTTTGTTTCAGATAGTAGTCAAAACATATTCTTTGTTTAAAACTTGATGAGCTTCAAAACATATTGAATTAACATCAAATTCAAATCATTGAAAATAATATACTTTTCAAGTGATACATTTACATATAAAATTTATAAATTTTCAATTAATGTAGTATAAATCAAGCAGTAAAAAATGATAAAATATTAAAAAAGTTTAAAAATTACTTCCAAAAGTAAAGATGTGAGTTTCTATAATAGAATAGACAACCCAGTCATTTCAAACGCTGCCTACAGCAATGTTATAAATAATGGTATGCACTTGTTAGACAGATAGAATACCGCCGAGCGATTATCTGAAAATAATTAAAAATAATCAGGCATAATAAAAAATAATCGGCTAATTATTCAAAAAAATTCACGATAATTTGATCACTGCCAACAACTAATTGAACGATTAATCCGCCTAAATAGACGTTTTTTATAACGATGGTCCATAGAGATGAGTCTTCTCTTCTACGAGAAATATTTAACATGAGAAGAAAAAAAACAAAAGATTTATTTATTTATTTATTTATTTATTTATTTAAAACACCAGAGTTATTCTACTCGACAGAGCCAAGTAGCCAACTAATTAAAATTGGATGCCACAGTAGCAATAATGGCCACATGCATGGTCGCAAGTCATAGCGCACAGCTTTTGTCTCATGCTTAAGCTTATCACGTATTCACGTGTCGCTAATCTCTCCAGACAAACTTCCCTTTCTACCCCCACATTTTTTTTTAATAAACCAAACGTCCAAACGGCACCAAAATCCAGATTAAAATTTTATAAAAGCATTCTCCTTAAAAAAAAAAAATCGTGTGCGATTAATTGATTATATGGTGATTTTTGTTATATATTAATCTCAAATAAAATAATGAAAATCTATACTTGAAATATATCTATTTATTTATTGAGAAGGGTTTCAATACCTTATATTTTTCATATCTTTGTTTTTAAAGTCTAAATTGTTGATCCGAGCCGCTCAACATATTATTTATACTAAAATATGCATGGAGATTAATTTTTAGAATTTTTTAGAATTTTTTTACTAATTTTTAAGATAGGTACAAAATTATTGTTTTTGGACCGTTAAAAAAAAAGTGATTTTCCACCCATTTTAAAAAATAGTAAAAAAAATTTCAAAAATTATAAAATTTCATCCCTAATCACATTTTAGTATGAATATCATGTTGAGCGACTCAGATCTATAATTTAGACTTTGAAAACGAATATATATAATATGAGGTATGATGAGATATAAAAAGCACGAGACATTAAAAAAAAGTATCTTAACCTAAAAAAAAAATATCGAAGGAGAGAAACCGGATCCAGGATAAAAAGGAATTTTTAAAATCTAGACTTTTTTCAAACTTTTTGGTACTTGTTGAAATGGTACAATATTTTTTTTTATTATGTTAATGAAGGTTCATAGGTCTAAATTTATTTTGTGAAATTAAGATATGTAGGACGAAATTAACAAAGAGTCAGATTTCATTTTGGTTAGACAATATCTAAAAGAACAACTTAAACAAAAAAAAAAAAAAAACTATAAAAATGACAAAACACATTATTACAAACAAACAATTTATCACAAAAAGACACAAGTAGCAAAGATCATAATGGGATTTCAGATCGTGTTTATCAAAATAATAAAACAAACATTAATAATTTTATTCATTTGTCGTGTTTTAACGTCAATGAGAGAGAACTTTGATCCAGGTTAATTAGAAATTGACAAATTGTTTGTTTTTGACATGTTAAAAAAAAAAATGGTGTGGTTTCATGGGAATTAGATATTTGATTAGAGTTATTTGAAATGCATTAAGATCAGTGCGCACTTAATACATACAAATTAATTCTAAAATTATTTGTACGTATTTTAATACAAATCAAACAGTTTTAATCAAATATCAAACTGAATTTAATCAGATGCCTATGAACTGTCTCCAATAGAATGAATCGGACAGTCCGAAAATGAAAATTTTAACTTGGCACGTATCTCAAAGCACAAATAATACTTCTCCTACTGCCATTCTAATCACCCACCGGCTGAAATTAAATCTAGACCGTCCATTTCAAGTCTTATTGCAGTTCACGTTGGCTGGAAATGTTGTAACGTGCAAAATTATTTCTTTAAATTAGGTACAGCGGAATTCGGTTAGTACCAAAACTTTGTGAAGTTCAATGGGGAAACAAAAATCTATTAAAAATTCCAACTATTCCATTAGTCTGCAATTATTTTTGGTCGAAAATTATTTACATTTTAAATACTAGTCACATGCATGTTTTATCTTACCTCAGATTTACATGTCTTGTGCTTTCAAGAATCTTTACATTTTTTTACCAGCGTTACTTTGTCATGAATTACAAACTACATAACCCTTTCTTTTTTAAATAGGAGCTGATCTAATCTGATCTGGAAGATACAAAGTTGTGTTAATAATTGGGGAAAAGTGATGTTGTATATTAAACTGAGACTGCTGAGAATTATTCTAAACCATCCAAATCTTATCCCAAAGTAATATATGTATTTGAATAAATATTTAGTAAATTACTAGTATCGTATCCGTGCATTACAACGAGACATATTATAAGAGAGAAAAAAATTAACATCATACAAAATAACATATTTTTATAAAAAAAAAATGAAAACATTAAAATAACATTATCTTTTTTATTTTTTTGACATAATTTCATAAAAAAATCTTATACCAAGGCTGATAATTAGTTGGCTGGATCCGTCATTAGTACATGGATATATCCGAGAAATTCTATGGCAGGACCTTCCTACCATTTATGCATACTGAGTAGAACTAGATATTCTTAAGTTTAATTTCAGAATCTATCAGAATGATTTTAAATGATGGATTCAAATCATTGAAAGTGATCTATCATGATTGATGTGTTTACCTGTCAAATTTATAAAATTTAGAATTAAATTAGTATAATGTCAAGCAGTGAAGAAAAATATGATTTATAATTTAGTTTTAATATATTAATATTTCATAACTTGTAGATTGCTTGATTTTATACAAAATTAATTTAAAAATTTATAAATTTTACATGTAAACTTATCACTCATGAAGTATTAAAGATTTAAATTTATTATTTGAAGTTAATATCACCAGAGAATTTGGTGAAGTTAAGAACACCTTAGTTGTACTCGTACATGCTTATTTGGTGATGGTACAACCATAAATGTGTAAAGATATTGACAATATTATTTTGACTTCTTGCAACTCATGTGACTTTTTTTAATTCTATTTCATGTGAACTGAATGAATCTAAAACAAAGTTGTTAATATTTTTATCCATCAACGATAAATTCTCACTTGAATTAGTTTTTTCACATAATAAATGTAATAACTTGCTAATGACAAGTCATTCTTGTTTCTTATAGTTCATCACAAACTTAGCTGCCGTTTCAAAGTTTCAAAAAGAAAAAAAAAAAAAAAAAGGAACTAAGAAAAAATCTGCCCAATTTGTGGAGCTTTTTTGTTTTTGTTTTGTTGCATAGGAGGCACAAATGCATAGTATCTAAAAGTTCATCCGATAAAAAAAAATGTTAAAATTTTCAACTTAGTCATGTGAAAATACATTCTAAAACTCCCGTCACAACGGGAATTTACATATTATTTACCTAATTTAATAATAATTCAAACAGGTTGGATTAATTCACACAAATACACATCAAATTCAAACAGGTCAGATTAATCTCCATAAATACACATCAAATTATTCATGCATATTTGTCGAATAGTAAAGAGTTTTAATATGCTAATTTAAAAAAAAATGAAAATTGTAATAATCAACAGACTGTGATTTTTCTTCTATAATAAACATGCACTTAGCGAGAAACAATAATAATAATAATAATAATAATAATAATAATAATAATAATAATAATAATAATAATAATAATAATAATAATAATAATGGTGACATGTCATTTAGCAATTATTTCAATTATTGTGTGGAAAAGCTGATTCAAATGAGAAATTTTTATTGGTCGGCCATACCATGTAAGGGGATAATCTAGAATTTCGCAGTACATAATTAATTTTATTTCAGTTAGGTAATTTCATTTGTAATTTTAGGAATATATAGTAATTTTATAATATAATTATTTTAATGAAATTGTTTACAAAATGTCATGGTGGCAAAAAAAATATTAGCTCTTATTTACTCATCCGTTGCAAAAATTAATTTATGGGATGTGTAACAATTTCGTTTTCAATTTCTGAACACTAAAAACAATCAAGATAAATTTATGAATTTAGTAGCATTTGAAATTAACTAAATTAATTTCAAGTGTTCCTATTTAATCTAATTCATGAATGTAGATGCTCTAAGTCTCATCCACAAAAGAAAAATATATGGTGGATTATGTTATTTGTGCATAAGGCTAATATATTAGGTCTGTTCGGTTATCAGACGGGAACAAAAATTGGCTTAAGTCCAAGTACTAAAGAATTAACTCAAGTATAAATTAAATACCATAATTATTAGCATATATTATGTACAATTGCTAAGAGATTTGGTGCAATTTATAGAATCTGAGTTCGAATCATGCAGGGAACAAAAATTTAGAAATTCAAACTTAATTGCTGTAGCGATGGTGTATCCCACGTACTGGGGGTGTATCACGAATTCAAAACTGTTGTATCGGTAATGTCTTTCACATATAAAGGAGGTATCAGATACCGTATTGATAAGTTAAATATATTAAAATAATCTGAGGTGACGTATCAGAGGAATATCAGATGTGTATCGATCGGTAGGGAGAGGGGGGCGTCTGACGTCTATTGGACCACTTTTGTGTTCGATGAGTTCTCTTTATCATCGGATCTGTTTTAGAATTCGCGCCTGTAATTTCGTGTTTGCTTTAATATCCATACACAAGAATCCTAAAGTAGATCTGACAGTGAGAGAACCCATCGAACACAAAAGTGGTCTGATGGCCATTGGACAGCCCCCTCTTCCTCGATCGGTATGCCATAAATGAAGTATCAAGTTAATCTCTCAAATTGAATCGCTTCAAATTAAAAATACAAATGGAAGGAATTTCTTATTTTAAGAAGTCTTCTAAATGCTACCACAATTTATTTACAGAAAACTATCAAACATAACAAGACCACAAATTAAAAAAAAAAAAAAGAGAACACTACCTAAATGAGATTTTAATTGAAAATTTAATCAAGATTAATTTCCAACAAAAAAAGTATGAGTGTAGTTACTAGATGGAACCAGATTTAAACACCACAGAAACACCATATCTCAAGAAGTTCAAATCAGAAATGAGACAAGTAGAATTCTCATAACTGAAGATATTATTATAATTGCGTATTGCATGGCATGTTACAAACAAGTCTGTGTTATATATAATAAAATAACACACAATTATTAATATAAGCAGGAAGCCAGTTTCTTCTCCATTAACATGATAACATGAATTGATTTCAGCTGAACCTGCAGCAACAATGGTACTGAGGTATATGAGTAGCACCGTCGTAGTCTTTATTGATGACACATTTCACATCGATCAGATCACCATCGATCACGTTCTTGCACTCCGCATGATCGCACTCCTCCGTTTTGTGGCACGGCCCACCACATACCCATTGCTCATCTATCAAAGAACATATAATGTAACATTTATATGCATATCATTCATAAATCATGTCTATACTATTGTCAGAATTACTGATGTTGACAATGAAATTTTCAAGTCTGACAAATTAATTTTCAATTTATATGCTGAGGCAAAAAAAAAAAAGAAAAAAAAGAACAGAGAGAGAGAAATTTCATATGGTATAACATCTATCTATTAGCCATATGACGCAAACAAACAAAAGGCAAAAAATGTGAAAAATGAATCTTAGTAGAAGATAAAAGAGTACCTGATTGGGCAAGAATGAGAAGAGAGACAAGGACAAGACCAAAAAGAAGCATAGGTTTTTTGGATGCCATTGTATTGCTAAGTTTTGTTTGGATAAAATTTATTTGATTAAATTTTGGTTATGATTTGAAGCTTAAATAGAGGTATTTCTAAAGAGGCATAACTATGTCAGGAGATGAGCATGATGAGCTGTTAATTGCGAGTACAAATCTGCTGTTACTATTTTGGAGTAACAGAAACCTGTTTTTTTCATTCAACCGTTAAAAAAAATTTCATGCATAAATCTCGATGAAAAACAGGTTCTTGATATTTCAAATGAATAACTGCCAATTTTTTCCCCTTAATTTCGTTCAAAGGATTTATATTTCTTTTGGTAGAATTCAGGGATATTGATAATAATCAAATTTTTGTCATCTCCTTTTGCAATATTTCAGCCCATTTATATGAAATAATTAACAACTTCCCTATTTTATCTTTTGTCCTTTGGCATTTAAAACCGGATTTAGGAGGAACCATTTACAGGGATTTAAACCCAATACGAGTTTGGTTGAAACCGATTAATAATGATAAAAATCACTGTTAGTAAATCCGGACCGGACTGGGCGGTCCGGCCAAATAAACTGAAACCGGACTGGTTTCCGGTTTGGTTCGTTACTATGATCGGGCATCAGGGCATGTAATTGAACCGGAAATTTTCAGTTCACCCGGCCGATTTTACCTAAAAAACCGGACCCAGTGGACCATAAAACTCACGGTTCAACTGTGGTTCATTGTATAATTGATGACATTTCTTAAAAAAGAACTTTCTTATTTGAGCAACGTAATTAAAGCAAGTAATTAGAAACAAACAAGGGAAGTGCACAAAATCTGTCCTATAATCTTATTTATATATTTTTCATTTATATATAGATTCTATGGATCTACGTATAATTTATTTAATAAGAAAAATCATTCATATCCGGTACATTTAAGTCATTTTAGGCATCTAATTTTTTTCATTTTATATATGTTGGTCTTTTAAGATAATTTCATATTTAACATATGTATTTGAAGAAATATTTAGTAAATTACTAGTATCGTACGTGTGCGTTGCAACGGGACATATTATAAGAGAAAAATAAATTCTCATACAAAATAACATATTTTCATAAAAAAAAATGAAGCCATTAAAATAATATTAGATTTTATGTTTTTACATATTTTCATAAAAAATCTCATACAAAATGACATATCAAATGACAAATAATATTTTATAAATAATATAAAAAATATAAAGAAATGAGGACATTACCAATTAATTAGCAATCAATTAAAAAGTTCCTTAAATGATATTTAAAAAATTTATGCAGCATTACATAGCGTGTAGCATAAATAGCACATGCAATGCTATATAAACTTTTATTTCAAAGCCTAAATTGAAATTTTTTTAAAGCTCGGTTTGTTTTTGTTCCTAATTAGAAAAATATAGATAGTTTATGACATAATGTTTAAGTTATTTTGAATAAAAAAATAATTAGTTTATATCATGATTCTTAGGTTATTTTAAATAAAATAGATATATAATTTATGATATTAATAGAGATGTTTTGAATATAAATTTAAATTTTAAATTGCTTCAATATGTATATCATAATTTCTTAAATAATTTAATGTTGCTTATTGTTCTATAAGACTTTATATAATTAGTAGAATTATATAATATAATTTTTGAAAACATAAACCGTTATGTAACGCTATTGCATTTGCAATAGCTTTTTTTATATAAACTTGCCGTGATCGCAATGACACAATAATCGCGAACCTTTGATATTTTCAGATCGGTAATCAGAAACCACAGTAACTTTTAAACTTAAATTGCCGAAGATAAATAAAACATTATTCAGGAAACCAAATGTACACAATGCTCCGAAGAAAAAAAAAAAACAAAAAAAAAGGAAGGAGGAGGAGGAGGAGGAGGAGGTAAGAACATGAAAGGAAAAAAAAAAAAAAAAACAGAGACGGAAAAGAGAAAAAAGAAAAAAAAAGCTATATCAATAGTTTCAATACTCCATATAGGTTAGCAATCTAGCATATTATTGTTTATTTGTTTATTGCGGTATATAATATATTACATAGCATAGCATTACTCCACAAGACACAAAAAAAAAAGAAAAAAAAAAAAAAACAGCAACGCCCCCCTTACTTGGTGCTTCCTTTAGCTTCAAACAAGACACAACTATGAGGTAAAATTTCATAGGATGACAAACCAGCCACTTGTACTACACTATCACCTTCATTTACGAAAAAACCAGGAAATGGAAGTGCAGTATCTACCAACCTGACCCATGCTGAACCCTCAGGTAACACAACCTTCTCAGTATAAACACCAGCATTAAAACAAATAAACACTTCACCCCCATTTCGTGCCGAAGTTAACTCCAAATCTGAAATTTCTGGTTTTATCAGCACAGAGAGAAATTTGCATGTGGGGTCCAACCAGTTTGGCTCGGAGTGGACCCCATTACTGCCACCCCAGATAATATTTTCCAACTTCAGAAACTCCTTCCTCTGAAATATATCATTCTTTCTACTCCGCAATGCAGCCAAATATGCAATGAACTGTGTGATTTGTTTCCCATATGGGGTTTTCATGCTACTCCAATTCATCTGTTTCCTATCATTGTACGCAATGGAGCCACCGGTAGAATAACCACATTCATCCCCCATATTAAGCACAGGTACACCTATTGATATAAATAAAATAAACAGAAAGTTTCTTATTTGCCTCAATCTAGTTTCCAGCACAGCTGCATTTTCAGTTGCATCATCTTCTCCGCAATTCCAAGACATTTCGGAGGCATTATTAAAGCTCACCAAGTCCACCAGAGTAAGACTGAAATTTCTCGTTATGTAATTGAACGAAAAAGCAGGGCCTCTAGAGGAGAACTTATCTCCACTGCCGCATAGACGGGTGGCAAAATTACTAAGAAGCCCCTCTCCCCGCAAAAAGTTTCTCACATCAGTGTAGAATTTACTGTTCATCTCAGACCATCTCTTCCAGTGAGGGAACTGGAGATCTTGGGTTGATAGCTCAACTGGAGAGAATGAGTCTGAAACGAACTTGGTCTTTGCGAGAATTGGATCAAAAGCAATTGACTCAACAAAAGCAGGACGGGATAGTATATCGCTACCATTTGAGGATTTTAGCAAGAGAGATGAATTGACGAAAGAGAAACCATCTACGTGAAATTCAACTACCCAATATCTCAGACAATCCAAAATTAGGGTTTGGACAACGGTCTTGTTGCAATTAAGTATACTAGAACCCCCATTCATGTAATATGAAGAATTATCGATACCACGAAAAGAAATTGTCTGTGGAGAAATATCATCTCCTTCGCTCGTTCCTGACAGAGAAACTTCTAAAAACACCTCTATACCATTCTTATGCATCACCTTAACCATCTCCTTTAAAGAATCAATAGACCCAAATTTTTTCATGGGAGAGAAAAAGTGGTACGGGTAGTATGGTCCCTTTCTCTCATCAAACGAGAAAATCGGCTCCAACAAAATTGCATTCACGCCAAGTTGCTTAAAATGAGGGATTTTTTCTATTAGACCTGAAAAGGATTTGTCTTTTGCAGTGAGGCCCACATTCAAACGGTATACCACTAGCTTTTCCATTGGTAAATTAGGGTTTTTGATACCTCCCCAATCAAAACTCTTTTTCTCAGTGGCTAAAGAGGCGAGACATTTAGCAAATGAGACCTTCTCACCTTTATCTGATGCAAAATTTTCAATTATCTTTGAATAGGGGTCTAGAAGCACATGCCGCATGTGAAATCGACCTCCTTTCTTCCAGTCTAATGGCCCCTTGCATCTGTACCCATACTTGGAATACTTATCAACAGCATCAAGAGATATGTGCCAGATGTCTCCGGAGCGGTTCAAATATGGGTCTAACTCAATCTCTAAACCCGGTTCTTCATTCCCCTTTTCAAACAAACAGAGAATCACACTCTCAGCATTTCGTGAAAATAGAGAAAAATTTGCCTTGCCATCATCAGAAAATGAAAAACCCAATGGTATGGGTTTTCCCGACTCAATACCAAATGGTAGGCAGAATCTGGTACCCCTGTGGCTTTTTATCTCAGATCCAGCTGAGTCAAGTACCACAAATGAGAGGTAAAATGGAGCTTGAGAATAATTGAATTGAAGTTCGGTACTAGGTTCACGTAAGGAGTTTTTCATGAGTGGTACCTTGACTGTACCAGTTCCGTCTGGCCCTCTTAATTGAGATGAATCGGATCGGTACATTCCCCAATCAAGAAATAAACCATCTCCTTTTACACCCTTTGGCAATTTAGAAACATCAATTCTGACAATATAATCTTCGTTGTGTTCAAATATCAATACATTCACTACACCACCATTTTCAGTCAAGAAATGTGGCTGAGATGCATACTCTACTTCGTTCATAGGGGGAACTGTCTTTTGATTTGGTACCAATTGAGGAACCCCACTTTTAGAGGCCAGACTGACAGTATTTTTATGGATATTTTGAGTTCTTTGCCTGAGAAGACATAATTGGAATTTTGGGAAATTATTCTGACCGTATGACCTGAACTGGGTATTCCTTGTGCTAATTCCACTTTTGGATATTAAATATGCTTTCGATAACGAAATCAAAGCCATATTGATTTGAAGAAACCTGTATTACAGAAAAACAAAAGTTAAAAAAAATTAGTGATACTAGATGAAATAGTTTCATCAAGCACCTGAAGATCAGGATATATTCAGTATAATTAATTGCTAAAGAAAAAGTATTATCATAGTTTAACCCAGAGAAGTACTAACAATACCCACAAAGATGAATAAATGAAAATAGAATTAGAGAATGTACCACAAAATAAAAAAAATATTTTTTTAAGTGAATAATTAAGGAATGATGAGTTCATGTCTAAGCCAAAAACAATTTCAACGCATGCATAATATATGAGACCCAAATAAAATCCAATTATTTCTTAAAAGAGACTAGATAAATTCCAGTAATAAATCTAAAACTTTAATACAAGGGACAATAATTAGATCTCCTGTGTTTATACAATGAATGTATAAGACTTAAACTGGTTTTCCAATAAACAGAATCCATTGACTTTTATTTTTTTCATAGAGAAGAAACAAAGAGGAAATCAATACAAACTATTATCCAGTTAAAAATTACACTGAATTATAGATGAGGAGGGTTCAAATGCCTACATTTTTTGTGCCTCCACCATGCCTCCATTTTAGAAATTTTAATAATTCAAAATTAAAAACTTAAAAGTTAAAATGAAACCGTTGGATACGATCTATATCATTTTATTTATGCACATGTAAAAATTTATGACATTTCAACTTTGTTTTGGTTGTCATCAAGGGCTTGTAAAAACGTACTAATGTGGCTAATTTCTAGACGTTGAATTTTCTAATGATTGATTCACATAAATACAAAATCGAAATGTGATATTTTTTTATGAGCACAGAAAGAAAATAACATAGATCGCATCTAACGGTTTTATTTTGACGTTTATGATGTAAATATTGATTTATTAACATTTTTAAAAATGAAGACATGATGGAGGCAGAAAAAATGGAGGCATTTGAACCCTCCTCATTATAGATACACCAACTATTAACTTGCAACTATAACTGCAAGAGGATCAAGCTAATTCAAACTGCAATGAATTTCAAGCTGAAAATAAATAATTTCACACTGAAAATCAATTTCAAAGTTCAATTTGTTTGGAACTAGAATTTCTCTATACAATCAACCAAAATGCCTGATATCATCACATTCTAACGATGTACCAGTTTACCAGTACTAAATTAGACAATAGTTTTCTTTAATAACTTCATTTTTCTGGCATGCATATTATTTATATAAATTCATTATCCACTGCCATGCCAGAACCAATCAATCAGAACATCCCAAATTTATCTTGACAGAAAACTAACCAACAAATCTAAGTCTGAAACATATGAAATTTCCAAACTTCAGTACATAGACAGAAAGCCAGTCTATGTCTCAAGGGCTCCAGCAAACACTAAGAAAATTTAAGTTCAAATTACTCGTTTCGAACAACCAGAAACAAAATCATACACTTAGAGAGAAAGAGAAGAGAGAGAGAGAGAGAGAGATCTTGCCAGGTTTGAGGGGCGCCTGAGAAAGGAGAGTTGAATCAGTGAGAGAGGAGCAGAGGAGCAACGCACCAGTAGGCAGTAGGCGCTGCGATAATTTTTTATTGGGGAATGATTGAGGGACTAGAGAATTATATATATCGAATTATCGAAAGAACTCAGAAGAGGATGAATTGAAAAGGGTTCCGGATATGGGACAGTAAAATTGAGCAGTGCGCTAAATATAAAGATTTGTTTTATTTAGAAATAAACAATTAGTTTTTGCTGGAAAGGAAAAAGGCCTTTTTTATTTTCTAAAAAAGAATGACCGAACATGGGAATGCTCTTTTTCTTTTTGGGTGTGGTACTGTGGTGTGACTGCGGAGAGCCTTCTTACACTACATCTAGAGTGGAAAAAAATGATACGGTGGAGTTCTGCCAAGGAACATGTATTTATGATACATGTGATTGTTTTGTGTTGTGATTTGTGTGTCTCGTGTTGTGATTGTTCACGTGCCGTGATTATTTTTTGAAAATTTGGTACGACATAGCATACGAAAGATCAGATCACAGTACGATACGTAATCACGCGAGTCACGTATAATTAAGACCGTTAGGTCTTAATCAAATGATGAATTTTGAATAAATTAACTTAATTATGAAAAAAAATAGTTAAACATGAAAAACGTAACTAAATACATTTGAACACGGCAGACGAGTAGTCACAGCACGTATGACTCGTGTGTCGTGACTACCCCTTAACATTTTAGTCACAATACAACACAACATGTGTCACTGTTTACTTAATCACAGCACATTTTTTCCATTCTAACTGCACTTGTGCACCTAAGAGTCTAAGACCTGAGTGCACCATTTGTTCGGTGCAAACAATTTTAGATCCGGCCACACACCTCATAAATAAGAAAAATGATGCATGCGGCGTAAGAGAGCTATTGATGTTCGCATGGTGCGTTGTAAGCTATTTTTCGAAAATAAAAAAGGCCTGTTTCATTTTCAACAGAAAATATCTTTTTCTTTTTCAAAATAAAAAAATCTAAATATAACATGTAGGGAATATAAATATGAATATAAGAGAGATTTTGAAACTTAAAACTAAATCTTTATCTAAACGTAATATACAACATAAATATTTTGTAACAAAAAAAACACAAATATTTGAGAAATACGCATATATTGATATATAACAAAAATAAATATATTAAAAATTAAAAAGAAAATTAATAACGAACATGTTTATTTTGTTGTAGATTTCTTTAAGGTTATTTGTAGTAGATTTTTACAAAATGAACATGATGCTAATCTAATAAAAGAATGAATAGAGACAACTAGAACTTAAGATATACAAATAGAAAATTTATAATTTGACATTGCTATTTTGAATTTGGAAAATTTAAATATCTATACTTAAATTTGGAAAATTTGCTATTTTGTAACCATTACCAAATAGAGTAATTATAAATAAAATAAAATTATATGTATAGATATATATATTCATACGAGAGATAATGTATGATATGATATAACTTTATCATAATCCAAGTATATATGATATAACTCTAAATTTATTTATTTTATTAATTTCTTCTTCCATTCTCTTGTTTTGATTTTTTTTTTTATATTGAAAATACAAATAGGAGTGGCAATGACACCTTTTATACATTTATCCAATCCATATCAAATTCAATAAGACTGGTATGAATACAATTTGTTTTTCATTAGCTTTTTAAGTATGGATACAAGCATAGATAAAAAAATATATTTTTTTAGCTGAATAGATAGATATATGATAATATTTTCATCCCAATCTGTATTGTACCCGTTTGGAGCTCCAGCAATTGAGCTCAATTGATTCAGGTGAGTTGATAGCGAGCAACACTTTAGATGAACCGCTAGTGCATCGCGAGTTTTGAATTAAACTTACAGTCCTACTAACAAATACCAGATTTAGAATTCGAATATTCCTCATAGAAGAACCTCCGGGAAAGCCATTGATAGAAAATGAATCCCTTTATTGGGTGAATTCATATCACCTAAGGTAACATAATATTTCTGACTCAATCCGAACTATTCAATCAGAATCCGCACGGATTTTAAAGGGGCCCAATTGGTCCGGACTCTAATCTGACAATCCGGCTCTAAACAGAATTATTACGTTACCTCCGAGGATATGGACTCCTATTGGGTTGTATCCAACTCAGGATGGCAATGTTCCTTTGAATGGTTGCCAAATGATCTTTCCTCATATCAGTAACCTCAAATTCACCATGCCACTTAACAGTCTAGTAAATCCTTATGATTAGCAACATGCCCAACAAAAAATAAATTCTCAATATCATAAGCAAGAATAAAATATACTAAAAGAAAAAAAAAAAACTTTAACAACACTAATAAAAAAGCCTAATGATGCTATGAAGTTCTAGACTCAAGTAATAAAATATTTATTCATCAGCATCAGGCCCTTCATATGACGATCCCTTCAGATGCAAGTGTTTCTCCCTTTTCTGAAAATCGGTTAATCCCTTGCCACTTCCTGTCACCCCCACCTTCCCCTTCGGATCATCAGGCGACTTGAAAATGCTTTCTCTTTTTCTCCCAGAAAAGAACCCCACCTATCGATTATTATTTGTATGAAAATTCAATTAAATAGTCAGATTTACAACATCAGAGGGAAATGTATTTGGCTGCCAAGAAATAGGAATCATAGAACTGCCCAAGAACACCTCCAAAACTTTTCCGAGCTCAAGCTACCTTCTGAAAAATTAGTCTAATGATACAAATGACCTTGCAAAATTAACCTTGCATGAATGAGAAATATTACAAATGCCCTTGTAGATTTTATTTTCCATCACAGATTTACTTTTAATGATACCCAGAAGACCCTACCTATTGTTGGTCCCTAAGTAGGTCAAAGACAAGACAGAATATTTCCATGTTCTAGAGAAATTAAGAAAGCAAGGGTAACCGTGATATTTGATATCACAGGTCACAGGAGCACACATGAAAAACTTCTATTAGAAAACTACCTTTTTAGTTTTCCCCTTGCTGTTTTGAAATTGTTGCCATGAATTCTGACGCTTATTCTGTACCACTTCGATCTGGTCTTGCCTGACTTTTGACTTAAATGCATGTATCTTCTTCTTTTTTGCCGCTTTCTGAAAATGTCCATAAGCAAAGTAAAAACTTTATAAAAACTATACAATATATTGTCAGGCGGATATAGGATTTTCCAAAATTATATCGACAAAAAAACCAAGTTCATAAAGGAAGGATCCATTGCCTCTCATGACTCATCACGCCGCTACTAAAATAAAAATAAACAAATAAATCATAAGAATCCTAAATCCAAATGCCCAAATCTGATTTAGATCACTTTCCGCGTGGCCATAGTATATCAAAAGATTTGGACAAGTTTTGGCAGGCTTCAAGAAGGCGGCTAAGAAATCAGTGCACAAAAAATTTCCACCTTTTACTTTTGAGAACATTTTGCTGTGCTGATGTATGTGGCATAGTAGAGATCAAATTTTGAAGGCATTGGATCCTTTTTATTATAGTAGAGGTTTTCTCACAGCTTCAAATTCAGCCACTATGCCAATATCATATTTTCATAAAACTCACCTCTGCAGCACCACCACCTTTTAATAAATTAGCTCCCAATTTTAGTGTGCAATATGACTCAAACTAATAATCTAATCCAACTATAAGTTTAACCCACAATGTGTAGTTATATATCATTGAGAGTTAAATAAAATTCACTCAATTTCCTCCAAGATGCACAGTATAACAGAAACAAGTGGACAAAAGATACCAAAAAATTCGACTACTAATTGTTGGATATGTATACTGCCAGAGCAAACACAGTTCAGAACCACCCCCCCCCCCCCCCCCCCCCCCCCCACACACACACACACACACACACACCACCACCACCACCCCAGCAAAAAAAAAAAAAAAGAATCAACAAACAAGACTAACTTTTCAGTGCCACCAGTTGCCACAACCACTCATTTACAAAACTATTTCAAGTTCAAGAAATCCAATGACACATCTAAAGGTATTGATTTCATTCTTCTTCACAATTGATGCATCCATGTAAGATTTTATAAACTTTTAGTTGGTTTTGCACAAATCATATCGCTGAAAATGAATGTACCAAAGATTGGAATGCATAAATTATGCTGCATTGATCTCTACGCGTCTTAACTTAGAGCAAAACAAACTAAATATTTATAAAATTTTATGTGGATGAATTGCTAGTGAAGAAGACCAAAATCAGAATTCTGATTCAATGTTTGAATTTTAAGAATTTGAAATCATAAAGAGAAATAGTGGAAAATTATGGAACCCTCTTCTTTAGCAAAACATTGTAGTCCGGAACCCTCTTCTTTAGCAAAACAGGCCTTGTGAAAATGAAAAACCACACATTGCACATTTATGTCCACAAAGTTCCAATTTATTTATTTGGTCACATTATTTTAATCAAAGACATCAAACAAAATCCTTGGTAGCAAAGTGGAACAAGTCATTTTGGTCCCTACCATTAGCGTACCTAAAGTTCCATTGTTTGTATTAGGCCCCACCATCATTATTTTACTGAACATCTTGGAAGAAATCCTAGGAGCCAGGATGCAATAAGTTATATTGGTACAATAAATAAGACCAAATCCATGGCAAGGCTATACAATTCTATCCATCCAGTCCTTGACTAACATAGTAGGGATACAACCGTATAAAGAGAACTGCTGGCAGAGATGGTAACTCTTACATAACAGTAAAGTACTACTTCAAAGAATAAATTGCAATTAATTACCACTTCGTCAGGGTCATTTGGATCAATGCGAAGTTTAGTGGGAAGAGAAGGAGGTTGGAAGGTGGTCACTGCAGCTTGCTGTATCTTTCTCTTTATAGCTTCTCGTGTGGCAACGGCCTCTCTCTCTGCCTCCTGCAATGCATCAACTTCCCCCTCTTCTTCTTCTTCTTCTTCTTCTTCTTCTTTTAATCTCACATTTGCAGGGTCCACCTAAAATATCTCAGAGAGAGAGAGAGAGAGAGAGAGAGGTCATAATAGATTTAAGGAATCAGGCAAGTGCCAGCACTTAGCTGCATTAGCAATCATATCACAATACATCACACCTGTTGTCATTCTGGTTTATACATTTCTTACACTTATCCAATAAAGGCCTTCTTAATCAATAGGCTGAATTTAGTAAGTCATTTCACTTCTTTAAACAGAAATACCACGGGAAAAAAAGGAAAAAATATCATAAAACCCAAATGTAGGGGTCATTTCTTTTCTTCAATGAATACTCTGGTACTGCCCTCTCTCTTTCACTTATGATGAGAATATCAAGGTAATTTAAGCATCTTTGTAGACTTGGCAAGGAACTTCGTACTATGTTTTGCCAATGTATGCAGACAATTTCCTATATTTCCTCAGATATTCAGGGTTTTAATCCTTCAAAAAAGTATGGGCGGACATTTTGAGGACTTAATAGAGAAAGAAGAAAATAAGAAGTATATGTACCTCTTCGTTGTTTCCCCAATTATCATAAGAAACAAAATAACCAATTGGTGTGTGTGCCTCAATTGTCGCATCATACCTAAAGAGTCAACTGGTCAACAGCATATAAAAGAAATGGTGAAATATAGATAAGATTTAAGAATAATAGTTTGTAAAATAACAAAAGTTAGCTAACATGGTGAACATACCACTCTCCATCGTCACTCCAAACTGCTTGAACTTTGGTACCAACAGGATACTTCCCATCAGAAAAGGATTGTCTGTTGGATGCCTAACTCAAAAATAAAATCAATTGCAATTTGTGAGTATCAGACACACACACACACACACACACACACATAGAGAGAGAGAGAGAGAGATTATTTTCCTCTATCTGATAAATTGGCATACTTTTTGCATCCAAGGAATAAAGAAGAGCAAAAATATCCTGAATTACTGAATTAGAAACTCACTATTTCAGACATTGATGTGGTCCCACCAATAGAAGACTTGGCAGTATTAAACTGAGGTGCCTCATTTTGCCTAGCTGTTGTCAAAAGCTCCTCGGTCAATGCAATAACCTACATCAAATAAACAACTCTCACATTTTTGTGTAAGTGCAAATTTCAGCACAATCCAGAGAACCAGAAATCCCACTCATAAAAGTGAGTAGGTTCATCTTACAATAAACAAAAATAAGAAAATAGATGACAAAGTAGAAGGCCAGGGAGCATTTTTGGAGAAGTATGCAGTTATACTTAATCATCCTGACTTCCGATCACAGGATTATCTTTTTATAACTGGAGAACAAAAATCTCTGTCTTCAATATTGATTGCTCAGTATATTGCTTCCTTCATAGCAAATACAAGTAGAAGCAGGACAAAATTTGCTGCCTTATGTTTTTATAATTATAAAATACACAATCCGGTAGATAAAGAGGGAGATAATATGCTTGCAACTTATATCCCCATATTATTTTATATTATTTGCCTGTTAGGGAACTTAGATATAGCATTAAAATTAAAGGAATTAACTCATACAAGTAAAGAATTCTGGAGCTTTGTGTGAAAACCACCTTCGAATTTAAATAAAAAGGGAAGAAATAAAAGAGGGAGTAAGATTACTTCTTCAAGTTCCTTTTCCATGTCGGCATATTCAGAGTTACCAGGATCATCCGCCAACAGCTTTTTTACCTGAAATTGCCACATATCTTGTTATCTACAGTATTTGGCAAACGAGCAAGGAAAATATGAGAGTTGTCAATACAGAACTGATTTGGAACATCTAATTCTACTATTGATCAACTACAGCATTTTTCCACTATATTTCTGGCGATAATATTTTTCATAGAATCCAATGTTTTTCATGCCCTCAGCAAAAAAGAAATTTACAGAATTTAGAAAAAGATACTATGGAAGATAGATGCTGAAGAAACTCTGGCTTATACATTAAGAACAAAGAAGCCATTTCTCAAGAACTGAATAAATTAAACAAACCCTAGAAGGTAAAATCTCACAAAACCCTAGAAGGTAAACAGTTAAGTAACACGCCACTAACTACCCTCACTAACAAATAATCGAAAAAAAATTGCAATTAAAATCTTAATTGAAGAAAAAAGAAGTCGGAGAAAAAATCGAGAAAAATCGAACCTCAACAAGCTGATCCTTGTAAGTGGAGAGGTTCGAAGCGAGCTCGTCAATGCTCAAATCATCCATGCCTTCCCCTTGTTTCCTCTGTTAGCCAAATTGCTGGTCTTATTCTTGCCTTCCCACCTGAAAGATATAGTGATTTCACTCTCCCTCTCTATCTGTTTCTCTCTTTCTCTCTCGCTTGCGTCGTTCGCACTTGGCAAATTATTCGGACGGTTCGCTCACTGGACCCATGGAAATTCCTCGGATTCGCTTTATCATTCTTTCCTGGTTTTACATAGGAAGGAAATAGAATAGTTTAAGGCCCATGGATCTGCACAAGCTGGGCTAAAAAACTGAAGGAGACTTTAGGCCCTTCGGCCCAACAGAGATAAACTATCGTGTTCGATCTCGAATCTTATGTACCTCAATTTCTCTCTAAATGTTTGTGCTCCGTTAGATTCGAGATCGAACACGATAGTTTATCTTTGTTGGGCCGAAGGGCCTAAAGACGTGAATTATGTCACGTAATCAGCATGCATATCGGCTGTATCAGGCCACAAGATGATACCTTAGCTATATGTGAACTACTATTTTATTATTTTTAGCTAGTCCTGTTCTTTTGTACCTCCATTTCGCACTAAATGCTTGTGCTTCGTATAGCAGACAAGGAACGAGGCCTCCATGAGAAGGAAATCGGAATGAAGCTTGAGATTTGGAAGCGAAAGGTTCGGTTTCTAGTATCTTTCAAAAAAATTATTTAACAAGGTTGAGAAATGAGAGTACATAAGAAAAAGGAGGAGACCTTGTGCTTGTGCTGGGTGCTGAACGAAAAGACAGAGACGGGCTTTCGTTTGCTACTTTTTCCTGGTTCAAGAAACAATGTTATTTTGGGCTTTTACTTTTAGATTGGAACTGAGGTTACTCGACATAAATAAGAAGACCAACTTGGGCTACTATGTTCTCTTCACTTGTATATTGATGAGTTTGACTAATATTTTAGTTTATATAACACTAATTCTAAAATTTATCAAATCGAATTCGAACGACAAATTCAAACCGTTCAAACAGATTTACATTGATGTGTTTACATACAATTTTTTATTTTTATTTTTGAGTTATTTTAGTATCAAATCAAGCGGTAAAAATATTACAAAATGAATGTATTAAAATTAACTTAAAAACTCACACATTTGACCGCTTGATTTAATACTAAATAAATTCGAAAAGTTATAAATTTTGCATGTAAACGCATAACTAATAAAGTAAATCGATTTGAACAGTTTGGATTCACTGTTTGAATTCGATTTGATAAATTTTAAATTTGATATTATATAGGCTAAAATGACACTGAAGTTATATTAGCCAAACTCCATACTGATATACGACCATCGGTTTAATGGTAACCATGTAACTAAAAAAAGTTCACTTGCTAAAATTGAATAGTACAAGGAGGGCACTCTTCAAAATGAAAATTATAAAATATTTCATATGAAGTTGAAGTATATTGGGGACCTTTTCTTTTAGGTTCTTTAAGGGACAAAAGTTAACCCCAATATAATCAAGTTATAAACAACAATACAATACAAATGTCTGATAAATTCGTAATCAGAAACTTTTAAGAGAGAACATCACATTAACATATAATATTTACAAAAAAAATGTATATATATATATATATAGAGAGAGAGAGATGGGCTATGGTGCATTGCAATGCATGGACCCCTTTGTACATTGCACTACAAATCACAGATTCAAAGTCCAAACGACCGATCCGAACTGTTTATCTTATTTTTCATATTAATATTGCTTGGGACCACATTTTACATTTTTTTAATTTTTTTTACTATTTATTAAGCAATTTTGAAAGTCGTTGATCTGATGGTCCAGAAAATTTTACAGTTTTTTACTATTCACAGCAAAACATTAATTTTAAAAAATGCTTAATAAATAGTAAAAAAATTCAAAAAAAATGTAAAATTTGGTCTCCAAGCACATTTCAATATGGATTAAATATCTAACGATTCGGATCGGTTGTTTAGACTTTGAATCCGTGATTTATAGTGCAATGCACAAAGGGATCCATGCATTGCAATGCACCATAGCCCATCTCTCTCTCTCTATAGATATATATAAGTATCATCATACACAAAACCATATATGGATACTAAAAGACAGCTAGACAAAACACAAGATTAGTCTTACAAAACGAACAGCATACATATGTATGTTTTGCTTAAGCCCTCACGTCCTTCGTCAGAAAAACATCAGTCAACACATTGTTCGACTGCAGGGAAGCTTTAAGTAGCTCTAAACCCTAGTTAGATAAATAAAGGAAAACCATAATAAGCATTTGCAGGTAACGGGAAATGGTGAAATGGCTATAAATACATTAGCAAAGGATTTAAATAGAACTGAATTTTGGTATAGTCGGTATTTATATATAAATTGTAAATATGGGTATAAGCTTGTTAAAAAATATTTAATTAAGGTTCTTTGATGAATTTGATTGACGTTTGGCGCTTACGGAATGGGTATGTGATTTGAACCAGTTAGCGTAAATGGTTAATAAATAATAAATGAATCATAAATTGCTTTACAAATTTGATAATCTAAATCATGCAAACAAACTATTCTTCACGAGTGAGCGCGCACAAATATACCTCTGGGAGCCCGAGGCCAACAGTTTTTTCTTGAAGAGTGCTGAGGTCCTTGATGCCGAACCTGTTGAGCAGAGTAATACTCGATATGGTCGACATCGGCATTACCGATAGATCATCCATAACGGTGTACGTGACAACGCCCTTCACAAAACCCCTCTCCCCTTTATCCTCCTCTCGATTAACAGTCGGCCTCGCCACAAACTCGACTTGCTTGATCATCCGCTTTAGGCATACCAGGCAAGCGGCCCCATATGCATCAGTGACACAGTTATGGAATTCGAGGGATGAACCATTACCCGGGCATGTATAGTACTTATTTATTTTGCCACCATTGGATGCATCATCAGATGCTGAGAGAAGCAAGGAATTGGTTGAGACAGCAGTTGAAGTGGTGGGGTTGAGAAGGTGTGATTTGGTTTGGGTGGAGAGGAGATAGGTGTTGTCGAGTTGCTCCAGGCTGCCGTATGTTGCGCCTAGGCAACCAGTCATGGATTCCTTGGTTATTAGTTTAATAACTGTTCCGATCGGCATGGCTAAGAGGCTGAAGAGAAAATCGACGACATCCTTACCGGTCTCGGCAAATAGTACCTTCTGAGATTTCTTCTCGATCAGAAGCTTCAGTTTAAGTTTGTTGTTACTTGCCATGGTCGTATATTATTAATATTTGTTGCTTTTTTACCGTACCAGTAAAATGAATGTGAAGAGTGTCGTGTTACAGTGTCTATATTTTGTTAGTCACTAACTGAGAGAATCCACTCGCTGACGCGTGGCTATATATCCTGTGCTGTGTCTGTGATATGGAAATAAATCTGCTACGATTCTAAGGAATCATACGAACCTGCTTTTCCAAATCCAACCACTCATTTATTTGGAGATTCGTGCATAAAAATTAACTGTTTTTGAAATTCGTGCATTCTAAAATATTAATAGTTAGATTTGAAAAAGAAGGGTCCTGATTTATTTCCCCTGTGATATAATGTGATGGATGCTGGATTGCTGGATGCGGTGCTATTTGTCTCTCAAAATTTGTTTGAGAGTACGATGCGGTCAACTCAAAAGTCATTCCTTAAGTTGAACTCGAATATCGGCGGTCTGATGCAATTTGCTCTGAATCATCTGATGTTCAGCCGGAACAGTTCAATTTGCAACAAATTCGTGCGGACAACTTAACGTATTAGGCCATGTTTGAATGACACAAGAAGACTATTCCGAATAATAGCAGTGTGTATTCAAACTACTGAATTTTTTATTAATATTCAAAAATATTAATAAATTTTAAATTCTATCTACTTTTAGTAGGAATGGATATTTTATAAATTTAGAATTTTAATAGAGGGCACAATGAATATTTTATAAATTTAGAATGAATTTTAATATAAAAGACAGTAAAATGAGTAAATTCGTGAGTTTTCGAAGTTTAGAGGGAGAAATACGTAATTTTGTAGTTTTGAAGTTTTCGAGGGGTATACGTGAAATTCGTTTATTAAAATTTTTTTTTGTGGGGGGGGGGGAACACTTGTGCGAATAAATCACAGAATATGCAGCAGTGAGCATGATGCCTTGACTTGTATGAACTTAAGCTAATTTAACTATTTAAGCATAAACGGGTGCCGATTTTAACAGGTCAATTTTTAATTACTGCAGGGCTGAGATGAGATAATTTTTTGTTTTGGGATCATAATAGAAAACTAACAAGGCTTAAGACTGTTCCAAACCTTCCAAATTAGAAAAAGTATTATGCAAAAGGCGTAGTTAATTAATGCTGTTATCGTAGCGTAGATTGTTTTTTTATGTTTTGAAGTAACTTTTTTTTTTAATTATTCCGACAACTACGTTCCAGTAATTGTTTTTTATTCATGTACTAAGATAAGTTTTTTTAAGACTTTGCTTCTATGTTCCAAACCTTTTTAATTTGATAAGCTAACGAAAACAAGTAAACTGATAAGAGGGTATCATCGACACCCCTACTTATCACCAGGTGCAAATACAAACATCTAAATTCCAAGGAGATGTATGTTAGTGAGGATAAAAATCAGAAAAATAAACGAAATTGGGGCATTCATTCATACTGTTCATAAATGCGTTTATACTATTGTTTCAACATGCCGAAGTCACTAAAGTCCAAATATAATAATGTATAAATCAACCATGTTCGTATCAATATATATAGATAAAGGATAAGCATATATACTTAGGACTGTAAATGAGTCGAGTTTGAGCGAGTTACTCCCAACTCGAACTCAGCTCATTTAATAAATGAGCAAGCCAACTCGAGTTGAGATGATAATAACGAGTTATAGAACTAACTCAAACTCAGCTCGTTATCAACTTGAGTTGGCTCACAACTCGTTTAACCAGTGATGGTATTACAACACAAGTTCAAACTCAACTTGTTATCAACTCGAGTTGGCTCATAACTCGTTTAACCAGTGACAGTATTACAATACAAGTTCAAACATATTTTACATGAATCTCAAAACACAAACAATAGTCTAGAGATTCGGGTTTGATTATTTTGAAATTTATTGTGACCAATACTATGTAACTTTATGTAACTCGAGTTATAAATGAGCGAGTTGGGGCCAACTCGAACTCAGCTAATTTATTAAACGAGTTGACCAACTCGAGTTGTAAATGAGCCGAGTTAAACGAGCTGTAAATGAACGAGTTACGAGTCAGTTATAAGTTCGAGTTTTTTTGCCCAGTCCTAATATACTAAGTAGAATGACTTTTCAAATATATAATTTTTAAATCAGCCATACCTGTACGAGTGTACCACAAAGTGCTTATCATCATCAGATTCTATATCAGTACAAATAAGTAGACTGGCTCTTCAAATCTCAACAATAGAACTGCATATCTTATTATTACATTCATACTTTTGTCAGTATAATTTTGTATTTATTTTTGTAATAATCAAATAAAATTATTAAAAATTACATTGCCAATGTTTTTATGCTTAATTACCATCATCAAATATTTTTTTAATTATATATCTTTTAGTGTTTAGTAGATAGATATTGATGAGTCGGCAATTCTATTCAAACATGAGGTCGAAAAAACTTGAATTATATTAAATTTAACAATTACTAAAGTTTTAAAAAATTAAATATTTTTTATATTTACTATGCCTGAATACTTCTTTTATTGCAATTATACTTTTGCTGTAATTTTGAATTTGCAAAAATATAGTAAATAAAATTTAACGAAATTTGTCTAATTTTTTAATAAAAGTAAAACTTCAGTAATAATTTAAAATTGTTTGAAAAAACAAAAGTAATAAAACACATTGAATTATCTTTGTTAAGTAGAATTCTGAAAGGCAAGAATAATTAAAAAAAATGGAATAGAAGAAATAACAATATCTACTAATATGTCAACAATAATAATTGGCATATCTACTTAGTTATTAATTTCAGCATTTATTTCCTTTATTTCCATCGACCAGTCTCTTCCTTAATTTAATTACAATTTTACAGCTTTATTAATTTTCTTTTGGGAGAGAGGATAATATAGTCCATAAAAAAAGTTTCTCTCACCTCCGCCCTGCAGCAATTAAAATTGGACCTGTTAAAATTTGCACCCAAGCTCAGGGCCTCAGGGGTCCGTTTGATAACATAAATAGAATTAAATCGAGTTTATATTTAATTTGGATACACATTGCTATTATTTGGAATAGCCTCTATATATTTTTATGTCATCCAAACATATATAGCCTAATACGATAAGTTATCCGCACGAATTTTGTTACAAATTGAACTGTTCCGGCTGAACATCAGATGATTCAGAGCAACTTAAGGAATGACTTTTGAGTTGACCGCATCGTAATCTCAAACAAATTTTGAGAGATAAATACCACCGCATCCAGCATCCATCACATCACAGGCGCAGAACAGAGCAGGATATGTAGCCACGCGTAACTGTTGACTGCAACGCGTCAACGAGTGAATTCTCTCAGTTAGTGCCTAACAAAATATAGACACTGTAACAGGGTACTCTTCACAACATTCATTTTACTGCTACGGTAAAAAAAGCAATAAATATTAATAATATACGACCATGGCCAGTAACAGCAAACTTAAACTGAAGCTTCTGATCGAGAAGGAATCTCAGAAGGTACTATTTGCCGAGACCGGTAAGGATGTCGTCGATTTCCTATTCAGCCTCTTAGCCATGCCGATCGGATCAGTTATTAAACTAATAACCAAGGAATCCATGACTGGTTGCCTAGGCGCAACATACGGCAGCCTGGAGCAACTCGACAACACCTATCTCCTCTCCACCCAAACCAAATCACACCTCCTCAACCCCACCACTTCAACTGCTGTCTCAACCAATTCCTTGCTTCTCTCGGGAACTGATGCTGCATCCAGTTGTGACAAAATAAATAAGTACTATACGTGCCCCGATAATGGTCCATACCTCGCATTCTATAACTGTGTCACTGATGCATATGGGACCACTTGCCCGGTATGCCTAAAGGGGATGATCAAGCTAGTTGAGTTCGTGGCAGGGCCAACTATTAAGCGAGAGGAGGATAAAGGGGAGAAGGGTTTTGTGAAGGGCGATGTCGCATACACTGTTATGGATGATCTGTCGGTAATGCCAATGTCGACCATATCGAGTATTACTCTGCTCAACAGGTTTGGCATCAAGGATCTCAGCACAATTCAAGAAAAAGACGTCGGCCTTGGCCTCCCAGAGGTATATTTGTGCATGCTCACTCGCAAAGAATAGTTTGTTTGCATGATTTAGATTATCAAATTTGTAAAACAATTTATGATTCATTTATTATTTATTAACCATTTACTCTAACTGGTACAAATCACATACCCATCCCGTAAGCGCCAAACAGGAGCGGATCCAGATTTTCGTCAATGAGCAAAAAAATATCAAATCAAATCAAATTTAAATAGCTAAGGGGATTTAAGAAAACAATATTTTGACTTGTAATTTCTAACACTTTAACTTATAATTCTAATTATCAATTATTAATCATAATTTAAAAAATATATTTTTATTTTAATACTAAATTTAATCTGAATTACAAATGAATTACAAATCAAACATATATCTAGAGGGAAGTAAAAAAAATTTAGGAAACAAAGTCAAATGTTACCGATAGATCACCATTAAAACTCAAAATCTAGTGGGAGCGACTGCCCCTCCTGTTACATGCTGGATCTGAGGCGCCAAACATCAATCAAATTCACCTTAATTAGATATGCTTGTACCCATGCAATTTATATATAAACACCGACTATACCAAAATTCAGTTCTATTTAAAATCGTTTGCTAATGTATCTTACAGCCATTTTCACCATTTCCAGTTACCTGCAAATGCTTTATCAATCACAAATTATGGTTTTCCTCTATTTATCTAACTAGGGTTTAGAGCTACTTAAAGCTTCCCTGCAGTCGAACAATGTGTTGACTGATGTTTTTCTGACGAAGAAGAGGAGGGCTTAAGCAAAGCATGCATATGAATATATGCTGTTCATTTTGTAAGACAAATGATCTTCTGTTTTGCCTAGCTGTCTGTTAGTATCCATATATGGTTGTGTATGATGATGCTTATCTATACATGAACATCTTTTGTAAATATTATATGTTAATGTGATGTTCTTTCTTATAAGTTTCGGATTACGAATATATCAGACATTTGTATTGTTTTGATTATATTGGGCATAACTTTTGTCCCTTTAAGAACCTAAATAAAAATTCCCAATATATTTCACCTTCATAAATGATTACAATTGAACCCATAAATAAGAAGTACTGTCATTTTAGTGAAATATTATTTACTTTTCTTTTTGAAGAGTGTCCTCCTTTTACATTTCAATTTTAGCAAGTGAACTTTTTCTAGTTACATATGGCTACCATTAAACCCATGGTCGAATGTTAATATATATGTAAGTGAAGAGAACAGAGTAGCCCAAGTTGGTCTCAGTTCCAATCTAAAGGTAAAAGCCCAAAATAACATTGTTTCTTGATTCAGAACCAAGTGAGGTACTTTGATATACAACAAGAATGAGACACTTTTCGTGAGAATAAAAAAGTGACTTTTGCGACGGACGACCATCAAAAATGCACTTTTTCTCTCGCAAAAAACATCTATTTTGTTGTAGTAATTCACTCGATCAAAGTTCTTATTAAAAGAAAAACTGGAGCTTCTTCTCATGAAAAATGCATGTACTGTAAATGGAAAAGTACAGCTAATCTAGACTATAAACAAAGTATTAACTGGAGCTTCTTCTCATGAAAGAATAATAAGAAATTGAATGCAATCCCTTTTTCTCCTTTCTAATACTGCTCAAAGCCTCAGTTTCTCCTATATTTTATGCATATTCACAAAAAAAGAAAAATCACAAATCTAGGTAGTGAAAAATGCAGCACATAAAATGCATCGTCCCCGACTAAGGCTTCGCAAACTACACCTGACAGTACAACTAGGAAACTCTCTCTTCAAATAGCAATCTGTACTGGTATTACCCAGGTACAACCGGTACCGGTACCGGGTCAGGTACATGACCAAATTCAATGGATGTGGACTAATGACAATGAATACACAGCCAATACCTTTTATAAGACTGTCATAGCTGCTGGTAGAATGAAATGGGAATTCCGATTCATTTGGCAGCTAAAAATCCTGTCTACGGTCCGTGTCTTTGGTTATCTACTCTTTCATGGAAGGCTTTTAACTCATGATGTAATGATACACAGAGGTTTGCATTGTGATACACAATGTGAGGTATGCCATCAGTGTCCACTTGAAACTGTGCAGCACCTCTTTTTCCAGTGCAGTCATGCAAGGCAGGTATATGGAGATTATTGAGTTCGATGCTAGACTTCAATTTATTACATACCAGAGATACAGTTCAAGCGGTTATATCTAACTCGGGAAGGGTATGTCAGAGAAGAATCCCTAGAATGCAATGAGGAATTTTGTTCTTTGCAATTTGCTAGTTCATTTGGCGTAGTCGAAATAGGAAAAATTTTGTCGGCATTGAGGCAGTCCCCCACTGGATAGCTCATCAATCCATCAAAGAATAAATTTTGTTGATCTTATTCAAATAGGCCCTACTTGGATAATTTATACCCTTGCAGTAGATGTTGTTATTTATTTGTTGTTTGTTGTAAACCCCTGATAGCCACTATCAGTATTTACAAAAAATTAAAACGCATCTTCCGTTTAGTGCCATAAAAAATTTTATTTAACATGAGGAAATATAATTGAGGCAGAAAACAAATTAATTAATACCCAAGGTTAGTTTAACTTCTCATATAATGCACTAGAATCGCACCTGATACAATTGACTAAAGCATTATCATCTATTGAAAGCTTGTGTGAATAAATCACAGTATATGCAAATGCTTGTCTGATTTTATACTTGTCAAATAAAATAAAAAATAATCAAATTCTGCTAATGTGAATGTCTTATTTATATTCAAAATTTCAAATGCTGTACCCAAGTTATGTATGATACATATGTGAGATTTTTAAATTATACAGAAAATTGTGCATGGCTATTGCTTCCATGCATACTACAAGTCTATAGTGACCAAGTATTTTGTGTCGTTTAATTAGCATTAAGCATCACTATCTTTCAATTAGTTAGTCCTGTACTTTTATTAATCCTAACTTTGTTTATAATTTAATCTCATAAATAAGAAAAGTTCAAGCTTAACCTTATAAATGGCACGGTTAAGATTCAGTTGATCGAAACATGGTTGTATCTCTATATTCATTTTGTGAAATCATAAAATATATTTACAAAACTTCCTATGTTTCTTGTATGATTCGACCTGATTTCTACTATACCATGCCTTTTCACATATCATCAATCTTTGCCCTGTTTAGTTTGCCCTAAGAAATTTGAAGTGAAAAGAATTAACAAAGACAAAGAACCGGACAGTGATATAAGAAAATCATAGAAAGTTTACCATTTTGAGACAATCTCACTAAATGAAACATATGACAAATTGTTTGTCACAAACAAGAGGTATCCCTGTTAAAGTATTATTTTTTTATTATAAAATTAATACTTAATTTAGTTACTTACCTCTCTTATAATATTTTTTCTTTTAGGTTTCCTCTCATAAAATATCAAGACAAAACCAATTATTGCTCAGATTCAAAAACCCTCTGAGACGGGTACTTGCCCTTGACCATCTCCCCACTGGTGTCCCAGTCCCACTCCTTGGCTGTTGCACATAACAGTTGACCCCACCTCCAGTGGCACTTGCTTGTCACACATACTCCCTACTGAACCAAATGTACCAGCACAACTTGATGCAAGGCTTTGCTCACTGCTACTGTTGGGTATCAGGTTAATGTGCATTGGCTTATGCATATGTATTAGATTATTGTGCATTGGATTTTGCATGCCATTACCAATGGTTCTTGGGCTGTGCACCAGATTTGACCTACCTCGGTCACCCACGACCGAGCCTGTCTGACAAGCAAGATTCAAATTCTGATAACTAGGAACTCTAATTGGAGGTCGTTCGACTGAGATTGGCAGAGGGTAGCCACACGCACTTCCGCACCTGCATGTTTCACACCTTCCACATGCTTGTTGGTGCAAGTGTCCCATTAATTGTGCAGGATTCCGATACACCTGCCCGCATTGCATCTGACTAGAAGGCCCTGCCACATCCCCTCCTGCCTGGTGGGCTCCGCGCAAATTCGGCGTGCTCCACACGCGTTGAAATGGTTTTTGGTGCTGGCTTGATACTGCATGGCCTGTTGCTGGCAACTCCACATGGTGCTCAGTTGGTTTGGGGTCCATCAATTCCACACGGTGCTCAGTTGGTGTGGGGTCCATCGGCTGACCATTGATGGCATCTAGGTAATTGTGGGGTCTATTCAAAGAAAGGGATTTGGGGGAACGAAAGAGAAATAGACGAATGAAGCGAGGAGCTGAGGTGGCAGATGAACCGAGGGACATGAGCCGGTCATACTCATCCAACATATGTACCATGTCATCATTGCATCTGATTGACACCAGCGTGTCTAGGTCTTCACTCATGATACGATACTTGATCACAATTTGTCGTACCTTAAATGAATCCTCTATCTTCTTGTTTAAATCTATAGAAGGAAAATATCAAAGGAAAGGCCAAGTAAGATACAAGTATAATCTTACCATTAAAATCAAAGCCTGTACAATTAATGCTACAAGAAATACGGTATAAAATAAAAGTTAACAAGTCATATAGGAAATGAAGCTTTAATTAGGACTGATATACGGCATTATATCATACAGGTATGATCTACAACCATTTATGAGTAAGTTAAAGATACCTAAAAAGGAGATAGATCTTGGCACACAAACAACACGGGTCTCGCCACCGACATATTTCAGCTGACCGTCAGAAGGATGCAGCAATATTTTTCCTCCATAACTGCACAAGAACTTGACACGCTTGTCGGCACCAGTGACCGTCTCAGTTTTCATCACAGATGATGAAATGACAGGGCCATTTTGTTTAATTGTGGCCATGTCAGGTAGCCAATGCCGTTGCTGGAGGGTTGTAGTGGGACCCCGGTTGCTCCTCCCTTTTCGCCCTCTCAGCCTCAAGCAGACCATTTAACCTTCAGGTTTTCCTAACCTGTGTTATCGATATAAATTCATATCAAAGGTAAAGCTTATGATTACTACAATATATCATTTCTATATTTCCAAAGCTAATGGTTGCTCTGCTAAATATTTCTTGAATAGAAAAAAGGTAAGATTCGTTTATTAGTTAATTAATGGTTGCTAACGAAGTCAAGAAATTTTCATAATTGGCTGTTTGCATATTATTACAAGATTACAGCACCTCAAATGCAGAATTCAATTGGTGAATTAGTTTTCAATTAGTAACAAAAAGATTGCAAATATAAAACGCTCTTCTTTACAGATAATTGGTCGAATGTTGCGATATCTTGAGGTTGCGTTTTTCACTGTGTGATGCCATCACGGTGTTATCATTGCAACAAACAAATTGATTTTGCTTGTTAATTAGAATAAGAAGAGGCTGAAGTTTGGTGACGAGTAACTAAAGCCGCATTTTATTAAAACTTAAAACAGCTTATTCAGCCATCTAAAATGGGCCAATAATACATACTAAAATACATAAAATCTCGAAAAATCAGAGTGCTCCTGAGAACGCAGGCATTTGCATGGCTTGTAAGCCATTTGAACTTGAACAGAATCGTCACAATTGATAATTTGGTTAGAAGGGGCTGGACCATGGTAAACCGATGTGTCATGTGTAAATCTAAAATGGAAACCACATCCCACTTATTTGATTCATGCCCGGCAATACAACAACGAAGAAATTAAAGGCGATCCTATTGATAGCACAGTTCATTGTATGGATAGAGAGATGCACGAGAATTTTTAACGGGTTCAACAATGACAGATTCAGGCGAAATGGAGATTGAGCTCGAGGGTGCATCGAGGATAAAGCAACATTGGTTTTGAAACTACAGAAACATTTTTTTCTTCTTTCTTAGGGTTTTCTTCATCTTGCTTTTCTTTTGCTCTCTTCATTTATTATTTCTGCTACTTTTTATAGGCTCAACTGTATTAAGCTTACTTTTGTTTGCTTGTATTTTTACTTAGGTATATATATCACTCGTGTAACCTTTCAATCATCTAATCAAATGATAGCAGAATTTCTCCAAAAAAAAAAAATTGTTTCTTGAAAATATTAAAAATAGTTCCCATTCCCCCAAATACTAAGGAAGGTTCCAGAAGGTGCAATTTTTCGTCTTGTGTGAAATTAGGAAATCAACATGGATGAAGGCATCTATATATTATGGTCGATTATCGTAAATTAAGAGAAATTCGTCCAGAGTAAAAAATACGCAGCAATTAATCACATAATTCTAACCAATCGGTAAATGTAAAATTAGAAATGATCGATGAAGTCAGTTCACTTTTTTAACAACGGAATATATATATTTCTTGAAGAAAACATAACTAAAGACAAAATAATAAGATCAAACCAAACAAACAAAATAAATTAAAAGTCTGAAAGAAAATAAAAAGATGATAAACCATCACCTCTCTCGATGAATCTACTGGTACTCAGAAGCAAGTATTTCTGATTTGCTATTGTCTTGAATAAACGAAACAAGTATGGATTAACATTTTGAAAGAAGGGATTGGGGGATTTTTTTGGTTTTGAAAGAGGCGCCTCTTCTCCAACAAGGTAGGGGTTACGAGTGGGTCCCACAATCCAGGGACACACCAATGCATTCACTTTTGACAAATAGGTTAATTTTGAGGCGACACGGCGGTTAGTTAATGCTTTCTAATTTTAGTCGAATAATAACAGACATTTACCTCGAATATTTTATTGGACCGATTCGGATTTTCTGCGATATATACTATGTGTGAAGCTTTCCCCAAAATGAGATATTTCTCTGAGATGAGTAAGTGCATCATGGCTATTTTATTTTGTATTGGAGGAGTCTATTGATAGATATAATATATTGATTCATTACTTAATGTAGTGTTTCAATTTTGGTTATTTACTGATCATAGCATGCTACCTATGTAGTCATGTCCAGTTACTCGGGAGCAGAATTAGACTTTTATGCTATAGAGGTCAAATATAAATGATTAGAGATTAACTATATAAAATTTTTATACTGTGAATTAAGATTAATTGTAAAATTCATAATATTTTGCTTTCAACTATATAAAAAAATTCAAAAGGAGAATTCTGAGATAGAGGTAGGGGCAGCTATGCCGGAATAAGGAGATTCAACTCATATGCTTGGGTTAGGGTTTCTAAATGATTAATTTGATTGAGGTTGATCACTGTTTGTGTTTTTGGTTGTTCATATGTGCCTGCATAGCTTTGTGTAATTGTCTTAGTGGCTTTTTGTGTTTGTTATTGTTGTTATTACCGGTTTCTACTAGTTTATACCGTAAATGTTTTTATCTCCAGTTGTTTGGAGTTCGAAGCAAAACATCTTTTGATTTCTAATAAAATCGGTGAGTCACCACTTTTTTTTCAAAAAAAAAAATACTATATAAAAAAATTATGCACAAAGATAATTTTTTTGAAAATTTATAAACATCAATTAACCTCATACTTTGAATTTGTATCCACCTCTACAGTTACTAATAGTGGTGATGTAGCCAATGCTGCATTATTTGGTTCATGCTTCTCGTCAGAATACTTGCCATTAATTTTTAGTGGAAACATGTAGACTCAAATCAAACAAAACCACCAAATTATTAATTAATGTTGTGGTAACTCGTGTTTGTGGGTATATAGCCTTTAAAGTCTATGTTTCTGAAATATTTATCTTAGCACAAACCAGAAGTGAGTAAATTGCTCATAACTCGCTTAAATTCACTCATTTATCAACTCGCTTATTTACTTAATGAGCAAGTATGAGCATACTCCAACTCGCTCATTAAGAATTTGCCACATCTAATTCCTACTACATTCAATCCCAAATAAATTTGCCACATCTTGTAATTAATCTAAATTCTTCTTGATACTTACTGTTGACTAATACTTATTTTATTTTTTTGTAGCAATCTTCAATAAAGGAAGAGAACTTGGAATTTGAAATCCCAACTAGCAATGATAGATGAAGTAAGGTTTAATTCTAAATTCTGCAATAAATTTATATATTTCTAGTTTGTGCTTGTTGCTTGTTTAAGATGAATTTTTATTATTATTTTCATAATACAAATTTGTAGGTATGTGATAAGGAGATATCTATGTGTATGTCACAAGTAGGGCCGTCAAAATGAACAAGAAGATAGCTATTGGATTTTTATTACTTTCTGTTGGATTATTCTATTTTTGGTATTATTCTATTTTTTTTAGTTTCTATTGGATTTTTTTTCTATTTTTGTAATATGTTGATTGTTGATGCTACTGTGAAAAATGTAATATGTTGATTATATTTTTGTTAATTTTTGTTGGATTTTTATTATATTTTATTTAAATGAATTATGACAATTTATTAAATTTTGGTACTCATAACTCGTGAGTCGTTCATAACTCGCTCATTTACATAATGAGCCAAACATAAGTATATATACCCTAACTCGCTCATACTTGCTCATTAATCACCCCTAGCACAAACGAATCTCCAAACATGTGGATGATAATATAAAAATAATTAATATGCTGATTTTCGGTGATTATACGACTTAAAACGTGGCTTCTATTGATTAAAAATAATAAAATATGAATAGAAGCATTTAACATTCTCCAAATGTGTGTTCTAGTAGATTTATGTGCGTAATATTTATTATATCCTTTTTATTTAGAAAAATAATAAACTATAACACGTACATGATCATAAATAGATGTTATTTGTAGGTTTCATTAAATATGGAGTCAGATTTTTGAACTATGAAAATTGAAGATCAGCTATATAAAAAAAATTATGAAAAATGAGAATTAGTTTTACATTATCATAACATATTATTTTTAATTATAAAAAATTATACATAAATATAAAACAAAATTAAAAATTAAAGGTCAATTGAGCCTATTGGTACAATTTTCGTTTCAGTAATATATATATTAAATGTGGCATTTAGTGATAGATTATAAACATCAACGAACACTATGAAGGTGCTTTAAATACAGTCTGGCTTATTTATTTATTTTTTTTCTAATATTTAATGTATACTTTTTTAACTTAGTGGATAATATTAGACGAAATATGTCGATTTTGGTGATTTTGTGACACGAAATGTAGAAATCAAATCAGATCAGGTACCTGACTCTAATGGGTTAGATCTAGACCGTTCAATGTAAGTTTGCACGAATTTTAAAATAAACCTTCTATATTGTATTACTTTTAAAATAAACCCTAAACCCTAAACCTCAAAATCATATTGTATTACTTGTTTATATATTATGATAAAGAGGAGGGTTCAAATGCATTTATTTTTTGTGTCTCCATCATACTTTCATTTTTAAAAATTTTAATAACTTAAAATTTAAATCTTAAAATTCAAAATAAAACTGTTAGATATGAACTACATCATTTTATCTATTCACGTGTAAAAAATTATGACATTTCAACTTTGTTTTGGTTGTCATCTTGAGCTTGTAAAAATGTATACTAATGTGGATAATTTCTGGACGTTGATTTTTTAACTTATTGATTCACATAAAATCAAAATCAAAATGTGATAATTTTTTACGGGCACGTAGAGAAAATAACATAAATCACATATAACAATTTTATTTTGATGTTTAAGTTTTAAATTTTGAGTTATTTAAGTTTTTAAAAATGGAGGCATTCGAACCCTCCTTTATGATAAAACTTATGTTTATTTCTCTTAAAAATGAATTCTAGTTGAATTTGCTTTGTCATTGAACACCTCTATCTAAGTTGTTCAAATGGTTCAGTTTGTTCAGTTTAAATAATCAGTTTTTTTGGTTTAAATGGGTCAGTTTGGTTTAAATTTTGAATAATTTCAATTTAAATGGATCGGTTCGGTTCAAACTTCTCAAAACCGATTACTAACCGGTTTATGTTGGTTCAACTCTAATTTTATTAGTGTTATAATGATTTCATTAAACCAAATCAGACCGAATCAAACCGAACTTCAATTGTTGTGAATAACAATGTATTATTTTTTGTTAATAATAGTACCAATACGTTTACTTTGGTTTGAACTAAACAAACAGAAATTTACATCGGTTTGTTTAGTTCAATTCTTAATCGGTTGATAGGTTTAATTGACTTGGTTCGATTCTATTTTTAAAAACCGAAAAAAAGTTTGACTTAATTATTTTACTTCAGTTTGAACTGATCCGACCGTTTGAACACCCCTACCTCTATCTCAAATGGCGTCACTAAATAATATAATACATCAAATAATTTTCATTAAATTTTGTTGCAGTGCATTTAAATCAAATTGCGTGCCTTTTTATATTTAATCAATAAATGCATCGTTTAAAGTCATGAATCACCAAAAAAACTGCACACATCTTCTAAATGATTCTTGTGCTAAATGAAAAATATACATCAAATTAATATTACACGTAATTCTAATATACATTCAATTATTATGGTTGGTTCATTCAATATCTATAAAACTATTATTAACATGTTTTTCATGATTACTTTTTTTTTAAAAAAATTAACTGTTTTTGGTTGATGATCAATTAAATTTCAGATTAATCAAATTAATGAACACTCTATCTAAATTATAAAAAACACATCTACAATTTTTAGTTTTTAACTTAAGCAGTGCCATCCATTCTGGGTCCAATTGTTCGGCTTGTTTTTAAATTTTAATCACTAGCAAAAATACAATTTGGACGGTTACTTCAATCTAAACCGTCATATCTTAAACGAAATTGTTCTGATTTAATAGGAACTATCAAATTAATTATGGAGCTAAAAAAATCTAAAATCCTTTTGTGCACACGAGTGGATATAGAATTTTCATCAAGGGCAAAAAAAATCAAATCAGATTTAAACCCATTAACTAATTGAATACTCAATAAAAAATAATGTTTTGAATTATATTTTTCAATGCTCTGACTTGTAATTACTGATATTTTAACTTATATTTCTAATTATTAATTATAATTCAAAAAAATTATTTTGATTTTAACACTAAATTTAACCCGAATTACAAATCAAACATTTAGAGGGCGCAAATAAATTTCAAGAGATGACAAAATCGATTAGTTTCAATAGATCACAACTAAAACTCAAAATCCAAAAATAGCGGCTGCTGCTTCCCCCCGTTACATGCTGGATCTGACCCTGTGAGCACATAATGCATCATACCTCCAGTAGTTTGATGGCTCCACCTTGATTGGAATCCATATCACCCCAGATACCTGAAGTGCAAGCTGAAAATTCAGACAATTCTTTTAGTTTGGCACAAATCTCAAAGCAGATCCCTTACAGTCACAACAGGTTCGGATTAAATTTGATCTGAATGAAATTAATCTGAACCGTTCTTTCTTGTAAATTGTAACTCAGGTACCGGGGGACACGGACTCCCTTGATTCTATCGTGGATCCTCGAAGAATATCTTCGATCCGTTTGCGCACTGGATCTACTACGCAACTGTGGATCTGCCTAATATTGGGCCAAGGCTTGGCCCGTTTTCTTTGGAAATAACTCCCATTCGCCATCAATGGATTTCGACTTTCGACAGCTCACCTAATACCTTTCCTACCTCATTAACAGATGATTTATGATTCCATTCCTCTGCATTAACGCACCATGTGACTTTAGATGCGGACCGTTCGATCAAAATCCGGTAACACCTTCTGGCCCTTTAATTTCGTGCGGATTGAAATCGGACGGTTTAGAGATAAACTTAAAATTTGATGTAACTCAGAGATACGAATTCTATAATCTATCCTCATTTGAACTCCCCATCCCTAACAGGAATTTTTCTTTTAATTTTTTGTTTCCGACAGCTCACCTAATAGGCTAATACCTTTCCTACCTCATTAACAGATAATTTATGATTCCAAATCCTCTGCATTAACGTAACATTTGAGTTTATCTGTGGACCGTTCGATCAGAATCTGGTCCACCTACAACGCACCATCCCCTTCAACTTCGTGCGGATTTAAATCGGACGGTTCGAAGATAAACATAAAATTTGATGTAACTCATAGAATACGAATTCAATAATCTATCCTCATTTGAACTCCTCATCCCTAAGAGGAATTTTCCTTTGTTTCCCTATATTTTTATTTGAATTTCGCTCCTTATTTTCTAATCACTAATTTCACCAAGAGTATCGCATAGGTATTCTCTCTTTCTCGTTATTATCGAATTAGATTCAGTGTTTAAACTAGTATAAAGGCCACTATAGTCTATAGGCGTTTATGCAATTTGGTGCTTCACCACATATAAGGTGTAAACAGAGAAACTCTGGTTTGATTGCTCCCAATTTTGATAATCGGTAACTAAATTAGAGGTGAGGACATCTTTGTCATCTTTGGTTTTGAGCTAATTTAGATCTTTACCATACTTCTACACCAAAAAAATGCCAACAGACTCCCCGAAAAATCTAAATCTAAGTGGCGGATTCGCAATCCGCCGATCAGTCGCATCAATTCTCATCACAGTAGGTTTCCTTGTTCTCTGTCTTGCAGTAGTTTCTCTTTTTGAATTCTCTTCTCCCTCCAGTTTGTCACAATTCGTGTACCATATTTCAGCTGACAGATTAGAAATACCTCTTATAGTTTCTGATAAATCTAAGGATGATACTCAAAAAGAGAATCAATCTTTGTCGAATGAAGAGACTCCGTCAGAAAATGTTAGCCAAGAGCTGGTGAGTATGAATCCACTAAATGAGAACAAATTGGGTTTGAATGAAACCTTAGATAGAATCAAGAACCCGTTAGTGAAGAATGAGAAACCTGATTCTGAGTCTTCTGACGAAATTCAAAATAAATCACCTTCGAATAGTAGAGAAGAATCACTAGAGAGTGAGCTTTCAGAAAACAATGAACAAAGTAAGCTTCTCTTTTCCTTGATCTATTTCTTTTTCCCTATTTTACATGAAGTTAGTGAATGAAAGTTTTATAAATTTTGATCAGTTAAACTGTTGTAAAGCTAAGCTTTACTAAGTAGATACCATACTGGGAATCTCACTACCAGATGTTTTGTGCTGTAATCCAAGATAAACAACAGAGTAAACTAAAAATAAATTTAAACAATAAAAAGACATCTAAGTCAGATGGTACATCTCATAACCAAACTCTTCCTTCATGGTAACATCAGAGAATAAAATAATCTGAGAATGTCAAGTAACATATTATTTTTTCGTTTTGATTTGTTTGGTCTAAAAGATGCCTGTGATTTGTATCATGGGAAATGGGTGTATGACGAGATGGGACCATTGTACACAAACCACTCATGCCCTGTGATAACACAGATGCAAAACTGCCAGGGAAACGGGCGGCCCGATAAGGGATATGAAAACTGGAGGTGGCAACCGAGCAAGTGCCAGCTGTCACGCTTCAACCCACAGAAGTTTCTAGAACTCATGAGAGGAAAAACCCTAGCTTTTGTTGGGGACTCAGTTGCAAGAAATCAGATGGAGTCTCTTCTTTGCATTCTATGGCAAGTATGGTGTTCTGTGTACTGTTTTCGGTGCAGGCTATTCCAATTGCATATTTAAGGCTTCATTGAAAATTTAGTTAGCCTTCAGTTGTGAAAATAATTGTTGATTTAGGTGGTGTACAGTTAAATCCAATTTCACCATTATATGCCCTAAATGTATTTTGATCAAGTGTCATTTCACTTCAAATGGGTTATTATGTCCCTATTTAATACAGTTAGAGCCTTGCTTAACTGTATCCTACCAACTTATGTATTCCAACTTAATTATGAGAGGCTTTCCTTTAACTTGACCCAATTATCTTCAAATTACATTTAGTGCACCACTTTCCACCAGCTTGTCTTATTATTAATCATTTTAAGCCCTTTGAAAATCAAGCTTCAGTTGTACTTGAACCAAACGAATCTTATTTTCTACTCAGTTTTGCATTGCACATGTACTAGACGAAAAACCATACCAATCCTTTTTTTTTGTTGGACTTAATGGTTAAACATCGATTACTAAAAGCCAGTTTAAAATGCTGTACAATACAAGTTACCAAATAAAGAAAAAGAAAAAAATAAGAAATTCTGACGCAGGCAGAGGTACCAAAGAAAAGAGGGAACCGCCGCATGCAGAAATGGCACTTCCGATCAACATCTACCAAAATTGTACGCATATGGTCATCCTGGCTGGTCCACAGAACATCTGACCCAATTGGTCCCGCCCCACAGGGGGTTGATAAGGTGTACCTAGATGTACCTGATGAGACGTTCATGGAGTATATACCGGGTTTTGATGTACTGGTGTTGTCTTCTGGCCATTGGTTTGTAAAAAAGTCAGCATATGTCATTAATGGTACGGTTGTTGGGGGTCAATTATGGTGGCCCAAAAATGCTGGAGAGATGCATGTCAATAAAATTGAAGCATTCGGTACAGTATATACCAGTTTTATGTTGCTTTATTTAAGAACCTACAAATGTCAAGGAAAACAAAAAAAAAAACACGGGAATGCAACTATGCAAGCATACAGCTCTTACTTGACAGTATGCCTAATACATGTCATGGACGGTGTTGTATTGATAGATTAGACAAAAAATAAGACATAAAGATCTGATCAAACTTTCTATGTTTAATACTGGAATGGTATTATGGTGTGCTGGATTTTAACTTTTGTTAACCACCTAGCTGAGCAAGACCATCCAGTACCACCCATTACATACCGGTACACACAATTTACCTTTTCTTTTCACAATGTTTCTTTTTTTATGTTCGGAACAGGTATCTCGGTGGAAACCATCCTAACTGCCATAGCTAACCACCCCAATTTCACTGGCTTAGCCATTGTTCGATCATACTCACCCGACCACTATGAAGGCAGTGCATGGAACACAGGTGGTTCTTGCACTGGTAAGGTGGAACCTGTTACCGAGGTGGTACAAAATGTGTTCACAGACACCATGTACTCAAAACAAATTATGGGATTTCAAAAGGCAGTTGAAAAGGTGAATGGTACGGCCAAATTGAGATTCATGGATATAACTAAGCCGTTTGGTTTTAGGCCTGATGGGCATCCAGGCCCTTATAGGAGCCCTGACCCAAATAAGAAGACGCAACGGGGCCCAAATGGAGAGCCGCCGCCACAGGATTGTTTACACTGGTGCATGCCAGGCCCGATCGACACTTGGAATGAAATGCTGTTAGAGGAAATCCGAAGAGAGTTTGAAACAAGAAAGATTTGATGAGTTATATATAGTGGTTGTACACTATGTTGTATCAGTTAGGCACTTAGAGATGGAAACACATCTATTCATTGGTGTACATACTTAAATAGGAGGTTTTGGTAAATATGTTAGATATTTATTTGGTTCAAATATTTCTTAATACTCAAATTTTTGCTTATCAGGAAGGTGACTACTTGTCCATCTACTAATTGAGTTTCTCCAGTTTTTTTTAAATTGAGACATTTGCCAATTCTTGGGCTATAATAATTACTCTAGAATGACTCCTATAGTTTCTTGAATCTACATAATGTCCCTGTGTTTTGGAATAAATCAAGGAGTTAAGAATGCACTGGAAAGTGTGAACTTCTGATTTGTATTTCTATAAATATCACCAAACATAAGAGTTCTATAAGATAATTACTTATTATTCATGTATTAACATACATTGCTTTTGTGTTTCAGATACTTTATAAGGCGTGCTGAGGATCAAGTTGTGATCTGAAGAACCCTCTTGCAATTAGTTGAATATGCTGTTACATGATAAATTAAAGAAAAATAAGTCAGGAAGCGTTACAGATTTCATCATAATTGATATTTTCTTCAACTTTATTTTGGTTCTTTACTGAAGCTAACTTTACAAATTGAGAAAGTGACCAGGGCGATAATTGTAATCGATTTTTTCTAATTTTCCTCGAAGCAACCACACTAAAATTCATCAAATTTAAAATATTAATGCTTCATTTTGTAAAGCTCTGGTCTTACAAAAATGGTCTGTGCATTACCAACTGAAATTTATTCTTTACACTTCATTTTGAAATATTAATAGAAAACAGAGATTGTGGCAACTTGAGGTGTAAATAATGCAACACTTCTTCCGTAAATATTAGAAGAACACTGCCGCAATTTATTTTGAAATATTAATACAAAAGAGAGATTGTGGCAACTTGAGTTGTAAAGAATGCAACACTTCCGTAAATATTAGAAGAACACTGCCGCAATCTCTCCTGTGAAAGAAATAGCTTATGAATCCTTGCATAATAATAGAAGAACATAGAAACTCCTTGGCAACCACACATATTCCCCCAAGAAATAAGAAAGTTAATAATTAAAGCGAAATACTTAAGTTATGGTGTTTACAGTAAACATTTTACCATAATATGTATTTCAAAGGCAAGAAAATTCATCCTGCGATAGCACACAAGCTACATATATTGAACACCATCAGAACAGCACATGAAATTACTGAGATGGCATAGTTTACACTTCATAGAATGAAGAACAAATCCTAAGAGATTCAACACTAATATAAACTCTATGCTCCATTTTGCACAGATAACAAAAGCAATTACAAAAATAAACCACAATTGCTTTTCTGCAGACACAGCTTTGTCTGAACATCCTGATGAAGGGCTTATCTGCAACATTTTCAAGAAACAATTTTGCATACTCATTTAATTTGTATTTTAGCAAGTTTGTCACACAAATAACAAATGGATTTCAAATATACCTGTTGCTCATAATTGCCACATGATTCCTATATTTAAGTTATCTTTGTATCATTTTTTATTTGACTGGGCGTGGATTTGCATTTTGACCTTTTCAAAGTCAGTTGAAACAACAGCAACAACAACAACCAAGCTTTAGTCCTAACCAAGTTTGGGTAGACTAGAAATGAAACCCAACCAGAGTCACAAAGCCAATGTAGATTGAAATAAAATAATAATAATAATAACAATAGTAGTAATACTAATAGTAATAATGGTACCAATAATAATAGTGATAATACTAATAATAATACTAACTATATTATGCCTACACTATAGATCATAGGAGCTAAAGTTCTGTCCTTGGTCCCGAATCACTAGCCTTATGACCAAAAGCCTATAACACTACCCCTAGACAATATTTCCTAGGTTATGGTTCTGGTACGTGGACCTAGGAAACATTGTACCTAAATAAAATGTATCAATGAGTAACTGAAATATTTTTTTTCTCTTGATAAAATAATGTACTGGTCTACTGTTAAACACCCCGGTTTTAAAAAAAAATGATAGGGATGAAAGGAGGATACACTCTTTAGTCTTAATGCCAAAGTTTAGAATTTAAGTGCTTACATCAGATATTTACCTAAGAATAGAGACCAATATTTCACTTAAAAGTCAAAGCTTCTGATGTAGTTAGTAAGGAAGAATAAAACACTGCAGGAAAACAGTGGAAAGGGGGTAACAAGTGTAAGAACAAGATTAGTAGGGCTTTTTTTAACATACAAAGAAAAATCTCTGTGAGAGCTTTCTTTGTGTATTATATCTGGTGCTAGCTTTGTTTGCTTTGCTCTGTTAATCATATTCTTTTATACACTTGAATAACGTCTTTCCATAGCTGAAAACTTTAACCACATTCCTACATTATACAACTGGGAAACAAAGGACTTCAATAGAAACTTTTATGAACTGTTCAACCATATTCCTTAATCAAAACTTTACAAACTTGCACACACCTCATATTCTGATAACTTACAATTTCAATCAAATTTTACTATTTTTGATTGAACATTCCTTACAAATTAAGACTTAACAAAAAGGGCATCAACTTGAAACATGCTTAATTGGATTCTGATCTCATGGTGTATATATCAAATTTGACAAGAAGTCAATTGCATCTCAAATTAAATCTATTACATGGGTGTAACAAGTATAACATAAGACTAAAGTTTGGCAGTAATTCAATCAAATCTCCATGTTTTACCCGTCCCCTATTATGAATCAACAAATTTCATTCAAAAAATGCATCCGAATCTGATATACAGTTAAATACTAACTTCGAAATCACCAGAAAGGCACGATTAGTGGTGGGCTCCACCTCCGCCATGAGAGCAACAACCACCCGCATCCGGAGATCCCCTTGCCCCGGGATCGCCGCCTCCACTAGAGTTGTTCGAGTCCTCATCATCGCTATAATCTTCATCAAAAGGCTTCTCCTTGTGAAAGATGCAACACTTCTTCGACTTCTTTTTGTTCATGTGCTCATTGTCGACTGTTCCTTCCTTCCACTGAACCTTCTTCTTTTGAGGTCTCAGGCGGAGAACTAGGGAGTCCGATGAGGTGGAGTTGGACGAAGAGGAGGAAGGCGGATCTAGGGTTATGGTATGGGTTTGCGTGCCAGAAGTTGGTCGGGTCGCCATTAAAGGCGGGTGAGATTAGAAATTGAAATTAGGGTTTGGACTACAAAACCGAAGACGATGAAGAAATGTGAAATCCGGTTGCTTCTTTCTTAACAAGTAACAAAAAGGGTAGAGGAAGTTTCTTCTGCAATAGTAGCCACTTTCTACGTCATTTTACTAATTCATTAGTTAGAATTTTAATTGTTGTATCTAGCGGTCCACGTCCCAAAAGAGTAGAAATTTGTAGAAACGAATGTACAAACGGACATAGCCTTGAGAAATTCCAGGTTTTAGTCATTTTGGTTCTAGAAATATTAGTGCTTGCAACTGACAAGTAGGGTTTATTTGGTAAATATTTTAACAGAACGGTTTTAATTTCATACGGTGCACATCATCCTCACTCCTATAAGTGTCCGTGCGTTATTATTTTTATCACGTGATTAATTTTTATTTGATTTTTTCATCATCTAGCAGTTAACAATGAGAACAAATAATAATTTTAGAGCTTGATAAAATAAATGTATATGCAATTATTTGAATCATTTGAAAGTACTGCATTATTGCACTTTAGATGCTCTACAAAGTCCAAAAGGAAATATCAAAAGAATCAAATATAAATTAACATGGATATTACATTTTTCTAATTTACATGTAAATGTTTCATGTATTAAGCTCAAAAAGAGAGAATCATTAAAAGCACAGCCCACATAAGCTGCATTTGTATTGGTGATCCTTGTCCAGTGGCCTACAAAAAAAGAGAGATGAAAGAAAAAGAAAGATTTAAAATGTGACAAAAAAAGTAATGTTGGAGAAGGAAAGAAGATCAGGAAAAACAAAAATGATCACTGCAATACAAAAATATTTAAAAGGCCTCACATCCTCTCCAATACCTGATAAGAAAATTTTTTACAATTACTATAAATCTGGACAGTTCTTTTAACTTGGCACGAATCTCAAAACCCAATAATATTGTCTCCTATGGTGATCCGAATCTCAAACCGGTTGAGATTTAATCCCAAACCGTAAACTGAGGATAATCATCTGCAATACCTGAGAGGATACAAACTTAACACACACACACACACACACCCCCCCCCCCCAAAAAAAAATAAAAATAAAATAATAATAATAATAAATAATAAATTTTCTCTGTATGTTAAAAAAAAGCCTATTAATCTTGTTCTTCTTACACTTGAAACATGAGAAGCTTCGACTTTAAGTGAAATGTTGGTCTGTATTCTTAGGTAATATCTAGTTTAACCACTTCAGATTCTAAAAATTTGCATTAAGTCTAAAGAGTGTATCCTCCTTTAATCCCAATCATTCTTTTATTTAAACCAGGGTGTTTGACAGTAGACCATTACTTAATCAAGAGAAAAAAAATATTCCAGTAACTCTTTGATACATTTTATTTAGGTACAATGTTTCAACTGACTGTCTGACTCTGAAAATGCAAATGCAAGCCCAGTCGAAATGAAAAAATGATACAAAGATAAAAAAATATAGGAATCCTGTGACAATTATCAGCAGTAAGTATACATGGAGGTATTTGAAATCCATCTGTTATTTGTGGGACGAATTTGCTAAACTACAAATCAAATAAGTATACAAAATTATCTCTTGAAAATTTTGCAGATAAGCCCTTCATCAGGAGGTTCAGACAAAGCTGTGTCTGCTGAAAAGCTATTGTGGTTTATTTTTGTTATTGATTTGGTTAGCTGTGCAAAATAGAGCATAGAGTTAATTTAGAGTAAAGCTGAATCTCTTAGGATTAGTTATTCATTCTTGTGAAGTGTAAAACAATGCCATCTCAGTTCTTTCATGTGCTGTTCTGATGGCATTCAATTAATGTATGTAGCTTATGTGCTATTACAGGATGATTTGCATTACCTTCAAAATATTTACTGTATACACCATATCTTCAGTATTTCGCTTTAGTTATTATTTTCATTTCTTGGGGAAATATGAGGAAGTTTTTTATTCATAGTAATTATAAAAAAGAGATATACGGAAACAGATAGAGTACCTTGTTTTCAACCAATATAGTAAGATTGTCAGTATGGATCACAATCCAATTTTTTATGGATTGTGAGCATTGACAATGATCCATCTTTTTTTTTGTAAAACGGTTTAAAACCGCAGTCTAAGATTTTTTTTTTTTTGTAAAAAAGATGGATCGTTGTCAATTCCCACGATCCATAAAAAATTAGATCGTGATGCGTGCTGACAATCTTACTATATTGGTTGAAAACGAGGTACTCTAACTGTTTCATACATCTTAATTTTATAATTACTATGAATAAAAAATTCTCGAAATATGAGGGGTTGCTGAGGAATTTCTATGTTCTTCTAATATTATGTAAGGATTCAGAAGCTATTTCTTTCAATTCATTATCAAATAACTTGATAGCTCAAGCTGCCACAATCTCTCTTTTGTATTAATATTTCAATATGAAGTCTAAAGAATAAATTTCATCTGTTAATCTTGTTTTGCAATGTCAGCAATGAGTGTACATGTCTAAACTTCGAAGACCATTTTTTCAAGACAACGGGTTTAAATTGAAGCATTAATCTTACAAATTCGATGAATTTCAGTGTAGCTGATGTTATGCATTTCCTTTACAAAGTTCATGATTACAAAATTTTATATAAGATGAACCAGCAGTCCAACTAGTTGATCTGCCAATCTGAAGTTAAGAACAGCTTATTTAAATTTTATAGGAGAAAAATTAGACTTGAAATGTTGCGGTCATTTCAGATGATCTATTCTTCATTTTATTCTTGTTCCTAATAATGGTTTACAATACAGCTAAGTAAATCTGAGTCTTATAGTTACAGTTTATGTATTAATAAATATTTGAACCAAATAAATATCTAGCATATCTACCAAAACCTCCTATTTAAGTCAATCTAAGTGTCTAATTGATACTACATAGTATACAAGCACTATATGTAATTAACATATTAAATCATCAAATCTTTCTCGTTTCAAACTCTCTTCGGATTTCCTCTTACAGCATTTCATTCTAAGTGTCAATCGGGGCTGACATGCACCAGCGTAGACAATCCTGTGGCGGCGGCTCACCATTCGGACCCCGCTGCGTCTTCTTATTTGGGTCAGGGCTACTGTAAGGGCCTGGATGTCCATCAGACCTAAAACCAAACGGCTTGGTTATGTCCATGAATCTCAATTTGGCCGTACCATTCACCTTTTCAACTGCCTTTTGAAATCCCATAATTTGTTTCGAGTACATGGTGTCTGTGAACACATTTTATACCACCTCGGTAACAGGTGCCACCTTACCAGAACAAGAATCACCTTCATAGTGGGCGGGTGTGTATGATCGAACAATGGCTGAGCCAGTGAAATTAGGGTGGTTAGCTATGGCATTTAGGATGGTTTCCACTGAGATACCTGTTCCGAACATAAAAAAATAAACATTGTGAAGAGAAAAGGTAAATTGTGTGTACTGGTATGTAATAGGTGGTACTGGATGGTATCAATTCGGTAACAGCTGGGGACCAATGTTTTCTAACTTCTTGCCCAGCTAGGTGGTTAACAAAAGTTAAAACCAACACAACATACCATTCAAATATTAAACACAGAAAATCAGATCTTTATTTCCTTATTTTTTTGTGTCTAATCCAATTATCATGTGGGTGCATATATGTAAAAGGTATAAAATACTCGACAGCAATACAACGCCTTACTATATGGATTGTCCATGACATGTATTAGGCATACTGTCAAGTAAGAGTTGTATACTTGCATGCTTGCCAGTGTTTTAATAGTCAGTTTAGTTGGTCGAATATTCGTATTCAGTTGGAATTCAAATAGAAAATGAGTATTTGGTCCAATATTCGGTTTTGAATATTCGACTGCATATTTTTTTCCGCATATTATCTATTCGGCCGAATTTTTTCGAATAGAAAATAAGAACCGAATAAGTTATAATTAATTTATTTAAGTTTGAACTTATATTTTATTTATGTTTATTTGTAGTTTTGTAATTTGTACTGTGGGTTGTTAACTTGTTCTAACTTATATTATGTTTTATTTATGTTTATTTGTAATATTTATCTATGTTTATTAGAGTTGATGTCTATGATTTTTTATTTGAAAATCCGAATATGTAGCCACATATCGTATATGCGGTGGCTTTCCGAATACCGAATAAGAACCAATTATTAAAACACTGGTTCAAATCCAGTGCAATACCAGACTTTTGATTGAGTAGAATGAGATCTGAGTCGATAGTTTTAAATTTAATTGCGCACGAATCACAAAACGGACCCCATAATTAATAATCTAAATAGACACCGTGATTCCACCGATCCTTTTTTTCCGCGGTCAATGGTTTGGTTTGAACGAGAAGAGTGATAATTTTTTTTTAGAAATTATTATTAAATAATATAGAAAAATAGATAAAAAAATATCTTAGTATGTTGCTGAAAAATAGATAAAAATGTTTGGACTTTGAGCTATTGCTATCTGTTCAAACTTTAGATCCAGGTCAATAAAAATATTTGAGTGAGTCTATGGTACTATGCATATTACGATTTGGCACCGTGCTACGATTCTATATTCGAGTTTTCAAATCCTAATGGTCAATCCGAACCGTTCATCTTGTTCTCCATATTAATATGTGTTTGGAGACCAAATTTTACATTTTTTGAAAAATTTTTTACTATTTTTTTATATTTATTGAAAAATCACTGCTTTTGGATGGTCCAGAATTTTCAGATCAAGTGATTTTCTAAATATCTAAAAAAAATAATAAAAAAATTTCAAAAAATGTAAAATTTGGTCTCCAAACACATATTAATATGGATAACAAGATGAACGGTTCGGATCGACTGTTAGGATTTAAAAACTCAAATATAGAACCGTAGTACGGTAACAACCCATGATATGCATAGTACCATAGACTCACTCAAAATATTTCGTGGTTCTTTTAGTACATTTAAATTAAAAGGTATTCTATCCTCTCTTTTTTTCTATAAGTGTCTTAATAAAAATATTAAATATTAAAAATATAAAATGACTTCTAAAAAAATAGACATGGTACCTTAAAATTTTAATTTATTAGAAGAACTATGGCAAAATAATATGAATTCAAAGTTTGGATTGGGATTAACAGCTCAGATGCAAACATTTTTTTAGCAACACACCAAGTAACACTATGATGAAAATATTGGTACAAAAAATTTGTCTTGAAAAATATTTGAATCAGAATCATTAATCTCGGTCCAAACTTTAGATTCAAATTCTTTGTTGCAGTTTTTTTAGTACATCTAGATACTGTCAATTTTTTTAAAAGCATTTTATATTTCAAATATTTTAATAGAAAAAATTATAATAAAAAAAAATAGTTTTATGTATAGAAATTCTACCGATTTAATATTCCTGCATATCTTTCTATCCGTAAAAGTGGTACTCTTTGTATTTCTTTTTTTTTTTTTATATTTTCTTTAGATAAAAAAGTTTCTATTACTTGATTGGAACTAGGGGCGGCAAAAAAGCTTGTAGTTTGTGGCTTGATTGTGAACGCACCTAACTCACTCACTAACAACTCGCTTGTTACTGGATCAAGTTATTAATGAGTTAGTTCACTACTAACTCGGTTTAGAATTAATGAGTTCAAGCTAGTGCCTAACTTGCTCATCAGCTATCTAGCTAGTTCGGCTAGGCATCAATTTGTGAATTTATATGAATTTGTGTGCATTTTATACTGTCTAGCTCTATCCAGCTTAGTTCAGCTCGATCCAAAAAGTTTATAGAATTTTTTTTCTTCTTAAACCAAGATCTAGCCAGACCTAGTGAGCTAACTCGGTCCAGCTTGTGACAATTTCAAGTTGAGATTTCAGCTCAGACTCCTAAATTCAGGTCGCTCATGACTCGGACGAGCCAGCTCGTAACGAGTTCAAGCTAAACCTAACTCGTGACAAGCTAGGTCATTGTCATCCCTAATTGGAACTAAAGTGTTATTATTAAACTCATCAAGGCTTTCGGTGAACTTGACTTCAAAATAATGATTTTAAATGATGAATCTAAATCATTGAAACTAATATATTTCATGAGCGATGTGTTTACATATAAAATTTATAGATTTTCAAATTAATTTAGTATAAATTCAAATGTAAAAAAAAAAAAAAAATTTATTAAAATTAATTCATAAACTTTTTTTACCGCTCGACTTTATACTAAATCAATTCTAAAATTTATAAATTTGATATATAAATACATTATTCGTGAAGTAGAATTTTAACGGTTTAAATTCATTATTTTAAATTATTCCAACAAATTTTCAAGTCAAAACTCACCGAACAACTTGATTATGAGCTTAGTCTGACCGACGGAGAATATATGGACTCTGGCGGCTGGCAGTTATTTCTAAAATAAACGGGACAAATCTTGGCCCAACACTATTGGAGGTCCGATGAAGCAGTTCTACAATCAATGGCACAAATCAATGGCTCAATAATCAGCATATACACCCGGACCTTGCAAGTGTCAAATCTGAACCGTTCTTTTTATCTGGCACGAATCTCAAAGCAGACCCCATATAGCTTCAATAGGCACCGGATCTAATTTGAATCAGCTGAGATTAATCTGGACCGTCTGTTTTGTTGGAATGTACCTCAGTTACCTGAGGGGACACAGACTCCCTTGATCGAGCAACTCTAGAAAATTTGATTAAGTTCATATAGAAGACCACAAGCATAATGATTGCTTTATATTAAGATGCTATTGGATATTTAAAATTGTTTATACTTGCAAAAACTAGTGAATTTGCTAAGGAAAACCGAATAAGCAGCATTGGAGAATAAAGGGGCCAAAAAGATGAGGTAAAAGAACAAATAAGATCATCGAAGTATACAAAACAATGTACAAAAATCTCATTTCCACCTGGAAGAGAGTCCACTATACAAAAAAGATAAATTTACTAAAACTTATAAGGTGGGAAGCGAAAAATGGTCATGCTGATGAGGCGGCCAGTGGATGCCTTCTCTTGCACAAGGAAGAGGCGCCGGCTGTGCAATGTAAGTCGGGTAATGCTGACCTGGCATCACCACTGAAAAGTTTGATGGCACCGGGGACTCCACCTGCAGTCACATTTATTAAGCACATTATATTGATATACTGACATTTTCTTAATTACAGCGAGTTATTTATATGCATAGAAAATTTTCAATCTTACCAGAAACTGCCTAGACTTACTGGTAGATAACTGGCTATAATGATTCTGAAAAGAAACTAAAGTGAGGCTACAGTACAATTAATAGCGCAGATTGGTTCGTACTATGAATCAATATCTCTATTTTTAAAGTGCAAACAATCAATCTGAACCAAAGGTTTAAATAGTGTTTATCGCATCATAGCGATATGACTAAAAAAACAGTGTTATGCTCAAATAACGCCTTTTGCACCATAACTTTTATGGTCCGAAAACGCTATAGCCGCACTATTTAGAACCTTGATCTGAACCATTCAACATGTTCTCCATATGAAAATATACATGTAGATCAAATTTTTTTTTTTTTTACTATTTTTTACTTTTTTTAGATAGATAGAAAATCACTTGATCTAAATATTATAGACCATTCAAAAATAGTGGTTTGCGACCTATCTTAAAAAGTAGTACACAAATTTTAAAAACTGTAAAATTTAGTCTGCAAGTACATATATCTAAATAACATTGAACGGTTCAGATTAACTATTTGAACTTTGAAAGCAAAATTATTAATCCCTAGTAGGGACCAATTTGCGCTATGCAAAGTACCATAGACTCAATCTAGAAAATATAGTGAGTATTTTCATTAACTTGGGTCAAGATGGAATTTACAATTAAACTTGTACCATACAGGTTATGACAGTACCATCTGGTACAAACTAATTATATATGCTGAAGCCAACATTTATTAACAAATAATAAATTCTACAATTTATCATGTCTCACTTGTTTTTCCAATTCCGAAAAGAAAGGGAAAGAGAACCTACCTTGGATGAATTGTGAACCTTCCCGTGCACACCACCGTGTGATCTTCCGATCTCAAGCGAAGACCCATCGCCGCCTCGAGTTCCTCTAATATTGAAAGAACTAGAAATCCTCGGCTTGATGAAGTGCTCGAAAATTGCCATGAGAAGAAACATCGATATCAAAACAGCAGTAGCTGCAAACCCAAAGGAGATGGCATTCATCGACATGCCGAAATCCTTCCACGTGGCAGGTGCATCTCTGCTTGTTATCGGGTCTGTAGGTGCCGTTGTCGGGTCTGTACTCCATTGCTTGGTTCCGTCTCCAAATCGGTTCATTTTTTAGTTCGATATTCTTTCTTGAACAATTTTCGGGTCGTTTGGATTGCTACTTGGCCTGTTGTATTTCTTTTTCTGTCAATCTAAAAAATGGTGAAAAATGAGGATGATTATCATCAATGAGAGCATTAAATTGGTACTGCAACAATTGCACAATAATAATAATACTTGAATTGGTCCATGTGGTAATAATATTGCATTCTTTTTCTAGTTTAATACGAAATGACTTGTAGTTTTTTTTTTTTTTTTTTTTTAAAAAGGCTGTTAAGCTCATTTCATTACTAAAATAGTTAATTACATCACCACACTCAGCCAGATGACAAAGAAATGTTTAAAGAGAGCATAACTATAAAAGTCAAACCAACCAGTAAAGCTAAACATAAGCCACTTAACACAAGGCTGAGAGTTAGATTAACTACAAAATGTTCTAAGCACTGCTTCATTCATACGAAATATATGACTTATAGTGTGTGGGATCCATTAGGAAAAGAAAAATTAAGACATCCTGATTTGTTGTGAATGAAATGGTGGAAATAAAGTCAAGTTCTACTTGAAATTAGAAAGTGGTAAGCTAAATTTGTTATACTAAAGTTGTACCAATTATTATGAATAGTATTTTGAAAAGACACAATGCTGTTATTTTGGAAAATAAAAAGTGTCTGAAAGGCTACAGTCTACTGCTATCGCATTGAGAACTTCAGATAATTGAAGCAGCTTTCTGCTTCTAATTTTTAGAAAAGATGTAAACAATAGATACAAAAATTCAAAATTGGAACATAAATTGGCATAAATTCAGCACCTTTTTTAGAGCTTTTCACCTCCACTTCTGAAATACCATCAACCCAAAAAATGGGATCGAAATGCTGAACTTACACGCTCCCTCAAAATATCTCTCTTTCCTTCCCTCTCTCAAACAAACCTCACTAGCTACTCTGATTTGGTTTATTTAAAGAAGCCTCACTCGGAAACAGAAGCAAAGAGATAGAGAAAGGAGAGAGAGGGAGAGGGAATAAAACAGATTTAGCTGCCGCTGTCAATGTTTTCAGAAAAGAAAGAGAGAGAGAGAGAGAGAAAGCATAAAACGAGAGGACCACAAAGAAAAGGAAAGGCTAAAAGCTGACAAACTCAATACAATACATCCATGTTAAATACTTAATTTTTGAAAGAAACTTAGGATTTCAAATACTGACGCAAAGGCTGACAAAACTGTACAAAAATAATGCCAAAATCACACCTGGGTAAACTAAAAAGGTCTTGATTTGAAGCACTTAAACAGTGAAAGCTGAATTCTTGCACATGCCAGCAAAAGATAAAGAGATAGATAGGTAGATAGATAGGGGAGAAGAGAAGGAATGATTAGATTTCAGGAGGAGAAAAGCAAATATAAGAGGGTCCTCAAAAGACCTCAAATGGCCATTGGCATGGTTTAGATTCAGAAAGAAAGAGAAAGAGAAAGACGTACAATTATAAAGAGCAATACTTATACTGTGTTTCTTTGTTTGTCAGGGAAGGTAATAAAGCTGAGTCACTGTGTGTTTGATTGACAAGTAAATCATTCAAAGGGATACGATCATATGAAATCTCGGAATAAAATTTTATTTTACGTACAATTGGCAACACTTACACGAGGTTACTTTTACTGCTTTCAAGTTTTAAGTTTTAGTGCCAACTTTAGTTATCTAATAGTGATTTGGCTTCAACTTTTAGTTATCTTATAAAACAAGCTTATCTACAGAAAAAGTTATCACCGCTATGTTTCAATCAAATAGATGAGGGTTAGGAATGCATCCATCTTTTTTTTTTCTTAGTTATTCTTTCAATTTTTTATTTTATAATTTATATGTTAAAATAAAATCATTTGATGTGATACATTAAAAATTATCACTTTTTCGATCTTAATTTTAAATGAATCAACGAATAAAATAATTAATGTTCAAAATTTATCTATGTCGGTGTCTTTTTACAAGCTCTTGATACTAACTAAAACAAAAGTGAAATGTCCTGATCGTTTATGTGTGCATAGAGAAAATGAGATTATAACTAATGAATTTATTTTGATTTAGTTCTGAAAATGAAAACACGATGAAAACACAAAAACACAAAATTGTAGGTATTTTCAACCTTCCCCTTCAAATATTCAAAATATTTAACCAAAACTCCATCACAAAATTTTAAGAAAAATAAACTATTACAAGCACCACGGTCAATTACAAGTTATTCGTTATTGCCAGAATAAATTTTACAAAATTACTGAAACCATAAAAAAATAATTATCATTAATGGATGGTCAATCAAACTCTTATGAGATTTCATAGTACTTGTCAATAAAAAGTCTAGTTTTGAGTCAAAATATTGCTCTTTTATTTTAATTTTTCTAAAATTTTATTAGAACTAAGATATTAGAACATGAGAAGTAACAACTATGTCATTGGAAACTGAGACAAAGAAACCCAATCCCTAATTATTTGTTCCCCAACCAATAGGAGGCTTAGTAAATGCAATAAAAGTACAAAATCATTCAAAGAAGGCGTCACATGGAAAGTTGCAAAGAGAAAACTAAGGTGGAGTTGGCAAGGCGTGAGCCAAAGCAAGGAAAACACCCTTTGCTTCAAAGGCATATAAAATTTTGGGACTAATAAGTGGGGAAGTTCATTCATATCCTTTGTTATTTCATTATTCTAAACATATTATATCCATTATTTATCACCCTTTGCGAAACGGTGCAATTTTATACAGGGGCGCATTCAGAGTAGAACAGGGAGGCAGCTGCTCCTCCGATTGATTTTGTTCCTCTCTGGAAACTTTTTTGTCTCTCTCTGAATGTTTGATTTATAATTCGAGTTAAATTTAGTGTTAAAATCAATATAAATTTCTTGAATTATGATTGGTAATTAGAATTATAAGTTAAAGCATAAGAAATTATAAGTCAAATCATTGAAAAATATAAGTCAAAAACATTATTTTTTTCACTACTAGAATTTTGATTTGTTGCATTGGCTTACCCATGCTACAATCTCCGTTGCAACTACTCAATTTTCGACTTGTTGCATCGGTTTACCCATGCAACAAGTCGAAAATTGAGTAGTTGCAACGGGAGTTGTGAGTTATCCATGCAACAAGCCCAAAAAAAATACCATTGCAACTACTCAATTTTCGACTTGTTGCATGGGTTATCCATGCAATTGACATTTTTGAGTGGTTGTTGCATGAGTAAGCCCATGCAACAAGTCATTTGTTGCATGGACACTACTTATCCATGCAACAAATATTTTTATCTATGCAATAAACTCAGATTCTAGTAGTGTTTATCGAGTACTCAATTAGTTAATGGGTTTAAATCCGATAAGCTATTTAAATCTGACTCGATATTTTTTTTCTCCTGACAAAAATTCTAGATCCACCCGTGATTTTATAGATTGCCAGTTAAAATTCCGAGTGCATATACATTGCCATAAATTCGTGGGAAGATATTTTTCTCATTGAAATATTGACAATCAATTTCTCGGTATGTCAAGATTAACTGCATGCTATTTCGCAACAATAATATTTAGATTTAATCCAGAGCTTAATTTATTGAAACTCAATTTCAGAACAAGTATATTTAAAAAAAATTGTAAACAATAGAAAAAAAATATATCGTTATTAATTTCCATGTCAATTGGCAATCCTATGAACTAAGAGAAGCACGGACAAGCTGTTGTGATAATAACAAATTCGGAATTAATAATTAATTTGATAAGATATAAAATTCATAATAAAACACGAGTATGACTAAAAAATAAAAATTGTTCATTTTTATATGCAATTAATATACATCTTCGTAGAAAGTAAAATAATAATAATAATAATAATAATAATAATAATAATAATAATAATAATAATAATAATAATAATAATAATAATAATAATAATAATAATAATAATAATAATAATAATAATAATAATAATAATAATAATAATAATAATAATAATAATAATAATAATAATAATAATAATAATAATAATAATAATAATAATAATAATAATAATAATAAGAAGAAGAAGAAGAAGAAGAAGAAGAAGAAGAAGAAGAAGAAGAAGAAGAAGAAGAAGAAGAGGAGGGGGGATCCGATTACATTATTTTTTGGTGGTATCGAATTACACTCTCCATTTTCAAAGTTTACAAATTTCAAACAGTCAATCTAAACTGTTCAACTTGTTGGATATGTTAAAATGTGCTTGCAGATCAAATTTTAAATTTTTTTTATTTTTTTTATTTATTAAGTATTTAACAAAATTGCTAGATTCAGACTGTTGAATTAATGTACCCATCTTAATAAATAGTAAAAAAATTCAGAAAAATATAAAATTTGATCTGTAAACACATTTTAACATATCCAACACTGAAATTTTTAAATATACCATTTTAAGAAAATAAATAAACCAGAACACCATTGGTGGCTGGAATTGTTAAAACTAGCATGGCCGCTTTGGCGCAAAGCGGGTAGGTTTCATGTGTCCGCTTTTGTGGGAATCGAGCACCTTATTGGGCCGGTTTTAGGCCCAGCGGGCTGGCCGCTTTGGGGGGTAGAGGGCTGGCCGCTGTGGGGCGTAGAGGGCACCTGGCCTGCACGCTGGCCAGCGGCCATGGTAATATATGTAGTGGCCGCTAGTTTGTTTTTCCCATCCAATCTCATTTGACATCATCCCTTCGAATCGGGTAATTTTCTTCTTCTTTCTAAATTTAAATTTTATTTTAAAGTAGAAGTAGGAGTAGGATTTAATATTTGAGGTTTGTGATTATTGACCAAAATTGTACCAAAATAATTATGGAATTGTACTAAAATTGATTATTGACCAAAATAATTATGAAATGGTATCAAAATTGATTATTGACCAAAATAATTATGGAATTGTACCAAAATTGATTATTGACCAAAATAATTATGAAATGGTATCAAAATTGATTATTGACCAAAATAATTATGGAATTGTACCAAAATTGATTATTGACCAAAATATGAAAATATAGCATGGCATCTATGGGATCTGGACCGTCTTCTAGTAGGGATGTACCTTCTTTCAGTGGAGGTGCACCGGTTATACCCACTTCATATGAGATGTCATAGTATGTCGATGCGACATTGACATCTATGGTTCTCGGTATCCGGCACCGCACTGATCGGGTATCAAACTTTCTCTGGTACCCGAATGCGGAGCACCGTATCTTGGAGGCTGCCACTAGAGTAAGTTTTATATTAATAATAAAATTATAATTTTATTTCAAATTTTATTAATAATAATTTTTTTAATTTAGGGACTAGATACAGTTACAGTACACCACAACAAAATGTGGCTTAAGTACCAGAAGGCCTATGCAAGGATGTTGCGTGCCATGGGATTGTACCAGCTATCCCAGATGGTCGAGGAGATTGCTGATCCGGGATTGTGCTCTGGGCTCATTGAGCGATGGCGTCTTGAGACCCACTCATTTCAGGCATGTCAATCTGGAAATGGGGTTGGGACACTAGACTTGAGGAGGTTGACGCATTAGCCCGACTAGCACCCCGGATTAACCTTACAAGGAGGTTAGGACGTTGGACTCGGTTAATCTCCACAAAGAGTTTAATTATCTTGTATCCACCCCCAGAAAAACTAATTGTCTGGTTGTACAGTACCTGCCAAACTCCATCATTCTGAACATGAAAAAGTTGGAACCAAGTTTGGCCTGAACCAATGAGCATACTAATTTTGGCCTGAATATCAAGGTCATATCGATCCTGATTCAATCCGAGGTTCTGAGAAATAATCGATTTCAGAACCAACAAATCAGTACCAAAGATTACCGGTATCACAGAAACAGGCCCGATACTGTAATAAACCCCATTAGGGGCTGTTAAAATCTCACCACCAGTGTAAATATATACTATAACAGCCATTTGGTATGAGTATAAGAAAACCTAAAATTAAAAATTAATTAAATTAATTATAAATACTAAATTTTTAAAAAAGATAGAAAATAAAAAACTTACGGTTCTGCTGAGAAGAACAGTGAAAATTTAAATGAATATCTCTCTCCTCTATAATACAACTCTGTATATATATATATATATTATTTCAGGGTGCCCTCTATCCCAGGAAGCGGCCCATAAAGCCCGCTTCCAGGGAAAGCAGCCATGCGAAATATAACATTTACACGCCAAATTGGTGTTTTGGTTTATTTATTTTCTTAAAATGGTATTTTTAAAAATTTCGATATCCAATAAATTGAACGGTTTGGATCAACTGATTGAACTTTGTAAACATAAGATGTAATCGGAAAAGAGTGTAATCCGGTGTCACCAATAATAATAATAATAATAATAATAATAATAATAATAATAAATTCTACGAACGATTTGGGAACAAAACATATGTGATTCATAAAATTGGTTAAATCCATGAAAAATACAGGTATTGTATGAAATATTCTTTAAATTCCTTTTAATTCGTTTATTTGTTCCTAAAATGCTGAAAAAACTATATAGATATAATATGGATAATATTTGAGAAAATTTAATGTGAAATAGTAGATGAAAAATGTATTATAAAATTATAGTAGTTGATAAAGCAATTTTTTGTGGCATTCATAATTTTATTACTATAAGTCTGACGAAATAAAACTCTGTTAAAAAACTATTTGAGAAAAAAATTTATTATAATTGCCACTAAATAAAATTTACAAATTGTACTCCTTTAGTGTGGTACATTTTTTTTAGTTATGGACAGTTTATATTTAAAGTATTGAATACATATTTTCTGAAGTCATTATATGCTTTTGGCAAAGGAAAAAAGAAAATTACAACATGAGTGAGGTTATGATAATATGCTTATTATGTAATCTTCCGTACTATAGATCCATATCTTTATATTCAAAATTTAAATACCAAATGTTATATACATAATCTATACTTAAATAATTATAAAAAATAAAAAATTGATCTATAAATACATTTTAATAAAAAGCTTAAATATAATTGTTTTCATTTCCACTCAGATTTTGGAATCACGATCTCCCACAAAAAATATATTACTCTTTGTCACTAGATTAAAAATCATTTTTTTTTAAACTTTAAAAATAAAAATAAAAGTAGGAAGAACATATTACATATCCCTCTCTTACTTAGATCATCTTATCTGTGGATCAAACAACAAAACAACTCATCATATGTAAATAGAGTCTTGGTTTTCTGTTACAAACTATCCATACAGATCTGACCGTGACCAGCGAACTTCTTTCATTTTCAAGGGGATCTGAATCATAGTCACAAGAAACTCCAATAATTCTTTCTTTTTTTGTGATACAAACGCCGAATTATTCAGTTTACAGAACTTTGATCGAATTAAATCTGAATAATTTGCGAACTTTACAAAATTTTCCTGAATTTTACAAATTTTTTGCAAATTTTTTCCGATTTTTTTTTTATCTCTTGTAGGACTGAGATATTTGATCCGGATAATTCCGAATCATTCCCGAATTATTTCTAAATCATGAATTTTTAACCTCACTTCACCTCACTCGACTAATTCATTTGTCTGACGGCTCCCATGTCAATGACTTATTACACGGATTATAATATAAATCTCGTAAAAAAGGATCTGAAATGCTTTGTGTTGTCTAAAGAAATGTGGTGTGGTGTAGGCATGGAACCTTTTTGGAGGGTTTCATTGCAACAGGGACCTACAGTCTAGAGTCTAGACATGTCAAATTACTATGTCTCCTGTCCCCAAGGTACGACATCTAACATTTTCTGGTACTGAATATACCAAATGATATTTTAAAAACAAAATTTAGAGCTGTGAAAGATGCATGTTTGTTTTTATTTCTGTGTCTCGATTCAATATTCCTTGAAGCATAATGTATGTGAGAACAGTAGAATAAAACAATATTAATTCGGTGGTATTCATTATATTATAAATATTGTTTAGATTGACTATTAATTTATATGAAGAGCGTTATTCTTTTGTGATAGTATACATCTGTTGTGCATTTCGATTACATCATGTTATTGGGTAATTCTAATATAAATTCACTTGATATTAAAAAAAAATACTATTTAAAGTAAAAAAATTAAAATTGTAGATATATTCTCAATTATTTTACATAGAGCATGTATTTAATTTCAGCTAGGGATGCTATCAATGACAGGCTAATTATTTCTGAACATTTTATGATGATTTTATTTTGTGGTTTGTGTGAAAGTGGTTATGGTCTTATGGAACTTATTTTGGGAATTCGGATTTGAAGGCTCAATTTTGTGGGATTTCTTGAAAGTTGGAATTTGGTTCCTTGTGCTTTATTTTTATTCTATGTTTTGTATGAATTGAGTTCAGCAAACGCAATGAATATTGACAGGTTCTCATGCTTTATCAAAAAAGGAGAGACATGAATTATACAGACTAAGACTAATTGTCTGAGCTTTGCACTTCAATGGAGGTAAAGATTTTAACAGAGTAGTTTTGGCTTCATGCAGCGCACAGACAATAGAATCAACAAAGAGTTGCATATGGTTCTTGAGCAGCATGAAGCTAAAACTGCTCTGTTGAAATCTTTACCCCTTCAATGGCCCATCCTTTTTTTGTTTATCTTATAAAATAAATCGCCTAATTAATGTATTAATTAAGCAAGCGGCAGTTCTCATAATACCATAATGGACCTGTTACTTACAACGCACAACAACTTCTTTAAGTAATAAATCTTCATTGGAGCTTGTTACTAAACCTGAGACAAAGAATGGTTAGAATTTGATTATTGTAATAATAGCAAGTCTACCTGCCACTTAAAGAGAGAGAGAGAAGCAATTGAACTTCATTAACATATTATTTGGGAACGTGCTTCATTAACAAATTTGAGATATATATAACTAAATGAATGATAGCGAATATGGATACCAAATTACCAATAACTCAGTTGATCTGGATATATATGATTCGATAGGCACAGTAGCAATTTTTAAATTCAACATTAATAAATTATAATAAAAGAATATATGATTGTTAAATAATATATAAATATATATAATCCCTTTCATATGTTTACATAATTGTATGATTGCATAGTCACAAGATTCACAAATTATATTTGAATTATGCGCGAATAATTCATTTTTTTTGTGATGACGAACCGAATGCCAAATTATTCGATTGACCGAATTATATCCGAATAATTTGCGAATTTTACAAATTTTTTCCGAATTTTCCAAATTATTCACGAAATTTTTCCAGAACATTTTTTTTTTTTGCTTTCTTGTAGGACTGAGATCTTTATTCCAAATAATTCCGAATTATTTCCGAATCACGAATTTTTGACATCACTGAACCGAACCCGAATAATTCATTTGTCACTGTAATTGTATGAACTCATGTTGGGTATAATCTTAACAGATCATCTTGAACCCGACCCACTTGAAATCCAGGTAACCAAGCATTGGATCCAAGAAGCAAAAAATCAGAGGGTCCCCACAACTCCACAGGAATTAAAAAGATATAAAATATGCCAGTGAGATTAAGTAAAGCATATCTTAGTGTGTTACTGATCTACCTTTTTCCTGCAACAGAGGCCCAGTGCTGGCAAGCATTACTAACTAACGAATAAACGCTAATTAACTATATAAAAAGTATAAAGTGCAAAGGTCACCTTCTCTGTGTCTGGTAGCATTCGCATTTGAAAAAAAAAAAAAAAACATATTAAGTAGCAAATATGATTGAAAAAAAAAAAAATTAGAATAAGACTTCAGGCTATGAATAGCATAAGGTCATTTGTGCTACAGTCTCAAAAATCTATCATATAAATTTTAAACTTCAATTTAAGTAGTTCAATAAATTGGTTATATAATAAACTTTTACAATACTAATTTTTTTGCTATTTTTTATGATTTATGAAATATGATCAATTATGATCTAAAAATAAAATAAAATTGTCAACATTTTAGGCTATATTTTGCCATTTTTCATAAATTATAAAAAATAGTAAAAAAATTAGTATTCTACAAGTTTATTATATAACCAATTTATTGAATTATTTAAATCAAAATTTAAAGTTTATACAATAAGTTTTTGAAGTCGTAGCACAGATGACCTTATGCTATTTATAGCACCCAAGTCTTACTAAAATTATTATGTCATAAAAGTCGCATATGTTCTCATTTTGATGAATCATAAATTCATAATAATATCTTAAGGTTACATCTCGTGAATGTATGTGGGGTCCAATAAAAAATAGGAAAGAATTTGTTGAAAATAAGGGGAAGACAAATTTGAGAAGATGTCAAAAGAGAGCTTAGAGAAAGGTAGTTGTGCAACAGGGATGCTGATAAGTAGAGAGTAGAGACCACAAAGGCATGAAAGCTAGAGGGGCTCACATGTCTCCCCTCTTGTGCTCTTCCCGCCAAAAATAAAGAAAAAGCATTTGGTCGCTTCCCCAAAACCTCTTTTTAGTATTGATTGACTAACTAAAGTAGAAAAAAACATGGGAGATGGAAAAAGAAGATGAAGGAGATGAAAGAAAAGGTAAAATTTTGATGAAGAGAGAAGTGGGTTCCAACGATCTTCAGAAGTACACAAATCTCGCTTCTTGTAATTGATTTGTATTCAAAGATCTGCAAATTAGTGAAGAAAAACGTGACGTGATTAAAAGAAGCGAGATTACAAGAAGCATCCCTCTAATCAAAATTTGCTTCTTATAATCTCGCTTCTTTTATTCAAAAATCACGTCAAGATATGTAATCAAAACGTATTTTTACGGAATGTAATGTGACTAAAATAGTAAATAACAATTACGTTGTGTGAATAGTCGCATCATGTGTCGTCATGTCGTGACTGCATGTGATATGACTGATCGTGTTTAATTATTATTTGCAAGTTTTAAATTCATTAAAAAAATAACAAAATATATATATAAAAAGAAACTATTATAAAATAAATTATAATTAATAAATAATGTTGAAAAAATTAATCACGTGATTCAGAGGTGGCGGTAAAAAGCAACAATAGAGATCAATTAATTGTCATTTTTATATTTTTTTGTATTTATGCATAATTTTATATATAATTTAGAGTAAATTGTTATGTGCGATAAACTTGACTCCTATTTTCTACATAAAAAATTTACATGATTGATCCTTATAGTTTGAAAGTCTGACTCTATCTTTGACGTGACCGGATTAATATGTATAACGTACTGTGAGATGACTAAGATGATAGAAAATAATCACGACACATAATCGACACATGTAATTAACGTGACAAAACTGATAATAGCGTGACGTGATCGTCACATGTAACATGACAAAACAAATAACGGTCCCTTTCTTTCTACCCTCTGGTATATTTTTCAGGCCTATTGTTCTTTTATTTTAACATAAACCATAAAACTTGAGGGGCGTATAAGAAAATAGGCCAGAATTCTTATTTATCGTAGCAAGGTCTTTGGATTCTAATCTTCTGATGCGAATAGGTAACCTAATAATTAATAATTAGCATTTATGACAGGAGAAACTACAGGAGATTTGGAGCGCAGATGACTGAGATTTGTTCTTCGGATTTTCCACAGAAAGATTTGCTGTGGAATCTTTATTTGTGTAGATCTGTACAGCAAATCACTATGGGTACGTTTGAATGGAAGTTAGAATAGCTAAAATAGTGAAATTTAAGAATAGCAAATGAGAATAGAAAAAAATAGTGATTTTCATATTAGTATAAAAATGGTGCTATTCGGATTAGTAAAAATGTTGTTTGGATTGTATATTTGGAACAGTGAATAGTTGTAACTGATAAAAAATAGTGTTAACAATGTACTAATTTAGAGGAAAGATAGGTAAGTGGGGTCTCAAATAAATTGTCACGATATGAAAATAACAAAAGTGGTGTCAATTTTATAACTTCGGAGCTGTACTAGCGAAAATCTAAGAAGTAAGCATTTTTTTTATCTTTCTTCACACTTTTGAATAGTAGCTATTCCAACATTTATAAGGAATAGAGAATAACAATTATTATAACTATTTTGAATATCAAAAATATTGTTTGGATACACATTGCTATTCCGAAAAACCTCTATTTTTTAATAGCCTTCTATTTTAGTTATTTTTATTTCATCCAAATATACCCTATGGTGCTTGCCCTTTGCTATCAAATGGGCTTGGTACAGATCGTGAAGCACAGCGAACTTGGAATTTTTTTATCTAATCCAAATTCTGAAAAGAATAACAATCCACAAAACTATATCTATTTTTAGGACACATAACTTTATGAGTTTTTTGATGAAAACATCTAACATTTTGCATTTTTATAATGCGCTAACCTAGTTATTATTATTATTATTATTATCATTACTGCTACTGTTGTATATTATTATATCAAGTGATTTTTTTTATCTATTTGAAAAAAATACTAGAAAAATTGTACACTTGTAAAAATACTAGAATCAGCTGTTTGAACAATTGGAATTTGAAAATTAAGATATGAATCCATAGCATGATTGTTTCTCAAGTTCTCAAGGCTCCCGTTAAAACCGTATGGAATAAGATTTCGATTCAATTCAGTAGAAAGAAATGAAGAAAAATTATTCAAATTTGAACTTTCTTGACGTGACAACATTACCTACTGACAAAAGTTCTTTGGCAAAATAATTACAAGATATCAGATCATTGTCCTTAAATCATTACTTTCCTTCGCCAATGGATTTGAGATTTTGTCCGAATTACTTCGCCAATGGATTTGAGATTTTATCATACTTTGTGGATCACAGATTAAAAATCACAATCAAGATTTGCAATTCTCCAGCTCACTTAAAGATTCGCAGGAGGTTCGGATAGTGTTTGGCAAAAACCCGGATCGGGTATACCCACCCGTACCCGCCGCCTGGGGTACCCGTACCCGAGCTCGGGTATGGGTTGGATACTCGGGTACGCGGGTACGGGCAAAAACCGGACCGGACCCGTTATTTTGGACCAATACCTGACCATGCCCTACCCAAGTTTACCCGTACCCGACTATCCGTACCCGTATACCCGAGTTACTGTTCATCCATTTCAAAATTCAAAAATTCTGATTTTTTTCCTCCCACAAACCAGTAAAAAAAAATACCCTACCCGCCCTACCCGTACCCATACCTGCCTTACCCGTCTAGGGTACACGGGTAAGGGTATAACTCGGGTAGGGTATGGATTTTGAAAATTATACCCGCCATACCCGTATCCGAATATCCTTGTACCCGAGTATACCCGTATCCGAGATGTACCCGTACCCGAGACGGGTATACCCGGGGTACCCGTACCCGCCCGAGTATAAATACTCTAGGTTCGGAGCATTCTCATTTGGATCTTCTAGTGAGCAAAGTTCTACATAAACTGACCCAATGAAGACTTCACTTTTAATTTTTAAATATTATAAGCGTGCAGAATAGCAGATTCACTTTTAAATAATGTACCAAATATCTATCTACCCAAGTGTTATTGTCAGTGTTCTAAATAGCATGCTATAGTATTTTTGAATTCTAAACGCTAAGTTATACAATTAAAACACGTTATTTGAGCTACAGACGCTATAACGGTAATAGCACATAGCGTGTAGCGCAAATAGCACCCGCTATGCAACATGCTGTTTTTTTTTTTTCTTTTCAATTTATATGGGCTTTAAATAAGGCTCAGATTGGATTTTAACTGTGATTTTTTTTATAATTGATGTACTAAGGTTTATATTAAATTATTAATTATTAAATGAGATCAAATAAGGAAGCAATAGCGCGCTATGCAACATGAGCTATTTTTTTTTTTTTTTAATTTATATGGGCTTTAAATAAAGACTCAAATTAAATATATTAAGATATTTCTTGAAGTAATAAAATGATACTTATTATATAGTAGTTTGAATATTTTGAATAAATTAAGATAATTAATTATGCCATGATGTCTAGGTTATTTTGAAATTTAGATAGAAAAAATATAGATTATGTCATGATGCTGAATATATTTAAATAGAAAAAAATTGATAGTTTATGATATTAATAATACTATGGATATTTTGAATTGCAATTTGGACTTTGTATTGGTTCAATATGAATACTATAATTTTTTAATCAATTTGATGTTATTTATTATTCTATGAGACTTAAATAGTTAATGTTGATATTTAGTACAAATATATGATATAATTTTTATAAAAATAAAAAAACACTGTGACATAGCTTTCGCTATAGCGACGCCATTCGCTATAGCTTTTTTTTTCGACTTGCCCTATGACACGATAAACGCTATTTAGAACCTTGGTTATTATAAACAAATTCCATGCTTAGAACATCCGGATAGAATGTTTACACTAAGAAAAGAAAGCTCTTTACCAATGGTTGTCATCTTCAGACAAATGGAAAGTTAAAAAGAATTAACTCAGCTAACTGAGAAGACAACTTAACCCTCATCAAACATTAGAAATACCAGATTGAGCAAATATTCTTTTTACCAAACAAAATTATAAAGTATCATCTGAAAGAGAAAAAAAGATATCCAACAACTAGGCTGATTTAAGTACCAATACCGACCTGAAAAAAAAAGCCTCAAAGCTTGGGAAGTTATAATTGACAACATTAAAACCAACTACAAACCCCAAAAATTTTAAGCCTTGATTGCCCTTCCATAAAATTTTTGCTTTTCATCGGTGGTCTGGAAGCGGCCATGGCCAAACTTGGAAGAGGTGTCTACAAACTTCAAACTGATCACCTCCATTGCGAGACGAGAGGTTTGTTTGAGCAGAGACTGCCTCAATGTCAGCACTCTCTTCTTAGGCCCCACACAGCACCCTTTTATCATCAGATAGTCATTATTCACTATGCCATAGTGTGGGAATCCTCCCATTGGTGTTATGTCTTTCTCAGTCCTGCATTTTACAATTTCCAGTATTAAGTTCCAGATTTAGTCATGTGTCTGAAACTTGCAAACAATGCCTGATAATATTACTAGTTGCTAGCACTCATCATATGGATTTTGTTTTTTAATAGAACTAAATAAAATACTTTAAACAAAACCAACACAAAGGTTTTGTAAGTTACAAAAACCAGCTTCCATGGAGGGAGAATGAATAGAGATTCATCAAAGGAGCCCATAAACCACCCTCCACCGTAGCACTGCTATGTGGAGCTTTTTTTTGTAACTTCCAAACTCTCTGTGCTTGTTCCGTTTAAATGATTTTATTTAGTAATATTTAAAAAAACAAATCCATCATATGTATAGGTGATCTTGCAATTATTACTAGCACATTTTAAATTTAATTCACATAAATATACACCAACTAACCTATCATAGTCAGTCATCGCAAAATGTGAATCATCTCCAGCCTTGCCAACCTTGTAAACCTTCTTATTCAACTCGGTACGGTGATGATACCCATTCTGACCTGCACGGGCCACAGTGTAAGAAACTCGAGCTGGGTGCCATGCACCAATACATGCCACCTTTCTAAGACCTCTATGGGTTTTTCTTGGCAAACGAGTTACGCCCCAACGCGTGACAACTCCTTCGTAACCCTTCCCCTTTGTCACTCCAATTATGTCTATCATCTCATCTTTCTGAAATAATGCATCAACAGGTACTGTCTTCTCAAAGAGCTGGTAGGCAAAGTCCACCTTCTCTGCTACACTGCCACCATTCACTTGGATCTCCATAAGGTGTGCCTTCTTTTGTTTTAGCCCCTTCATCTTGCGAATCTACAAAACAAATATACAGATATGACTTTCAAAATCTAGATACGATTTATTGTATTAACATGTAAAATTTGCAAAATCTACCTGAGTGTGAGCCAAAACACGAACAACAGATGCATATTTCTTCATCTTCTCTAGTTGGGCAGTGATCTCCTGTTTGCCAGTTTCTGTGTCATACTTCTTAGAATACTTGAGGAAGGCTCTCTTCTTGGACTTGTACCAGTTCTTGAAGAAGCGCCTCTTAACCTCCTCGCTCAAATGTTGGGCCCACACAGTGTTCAGAGTGCGTAGTCCACGTGGTGTCTTGATGTAACCCACCACACCAACTACAACCATAGGCGGAGCCTCAATGATGGTCACTGCCTCACATGTTTCCTTCTTGTGGAGTTCTTTATGAAAATAATGATGCAAAAAAGAGAAAAAACAACAAGAAAAGAAGAATAATTTCAGTCAGTAAATGATAATTGTTTTGCAAGTGATCAAATAGAAGTTGCTATTGCTAAATAAAATTACATTTCAACAGTCAGGAAACACTAGTTCCTCTTCTTAAATGTAATATATCTTTTTCTTGTTGGTACCTTTCAGATACATTGCAAGTTGTAATAACAATAGACTTTGATGGAATAGTTTGACAACACAATACTTGGACAACTGAAACCAACAACTGTTCTAAATTACAAATAATTTGAAGTGAGGAAAAACAGTGTGCTGTCGAGAATTATCTTTAGCTATAATCACCTGTTAAGGTAAAATTGGTAATGAAGTTTCTCCTCTATTATAAAAACTTTCAGAACTAATATTGATATTTCAAGCAATAAATAAAAACAAAAACTGAGAAAAAATATAAAATTTTCATCAAGTATTATGCACTTCAATTCCTTTTGTTTTTATTTTTTTATTTTTAGAAGGGTGATTTCTCAAGCTTTTTACATACCCACTTATAAGACGTATTATCAAATTAAAATCCCTGTTCATACTAAAGTTATGGTGATTGGCAAAATGATTTAATTGAGTGCAAAGATCAATCTGAAAATTTTCAAGTAACAAAGGGCATACTTGAGCCAGGTTTTTCGACATCCCTGACAATGTGGGTCATGCCAGCTTTGTATCCGAGGAAAGAAGTAAGGTGTGGTTTCTTGGCCTGATCATCCTTCGGGAACGTCTTCACTGAATTTCAACAGCAACACAAAAACAATGTTAAGAATAAAAATACTTAAATAGTATATAAGGATACAATTCAAGTGTAACTTGATTAGAAACAAACCTTTTCCTCTGTGACGGTTGGCCCGCTTCCTTGGAAGGAAGCCAAGAGAACCATGACGTGGATGCTCAAACTTACGATGTGACATCTGTTTTTACACAAATTCATATGCTATATAAAATAGTTTTCTTAAAATACTTTATACAAAGCAAAAGGTTATTTTAGTGGAATGAAGTTGAGAGAAAATCGTCCCCGGTGTCTCAAACTTATGATGCAACACCTAGTTATAAGCAAACATTTATACTACATACAGTGGTTTATCAAGTTAAACACAATAAAGAAAAATATATCAAGTAGATCTTAGCAACACATTTATTGAGCAGCCATCTCTGTTGGGTTTTTGGTTGTGATTTTGGAGAAAGCTACAGTTTAAAATAAGCTTTAAAAATTTCTAGTTGTGTCATTTATTTAGCTATCTTACATTGGTTTATTAGATATCTATGGAGTCGTGTCTTAGTTTCATACTCTTGGTTCCTGTTCATCATTTGTGTTAAATGATTTCAACATGTCTGAGGTATTATTTCACATATTTGTTTGCAAGTATTGCACCCATAGTTAATACTAGAAAATTTCATGTTCAGAATTAGCATTAATATTCAATGCAAAAAATAACCTCCATACCTTATATGGTGTAACATATAATATACCAGCTAAAGTTGTATGGAAAATAATTACAAATAAAAGTACCAACATAATTTGATGTTGAATAATGCAAGTTAAAAAGCTACTCGAACTACCAATATTACATTACATATACTGGAAAATGCATATGCTACTTGCGAAATATACATAATACTTCATAATACTTTAGATAACGAAAATAATATAACTGAGATGACAGCCAGGCATTATGAACAGTAACAGCCTAAATCTGGTAAAACAGCACAATAAGTGTCCAAAAACCAAAGGCCTATGGCACCAAAAATGGTACCAATTCTCACAGCTCTCATGTTTTCCTTTAGTGGGTAATAAGAGAGCATTTCAGAGACTCCAGCCTTGATTAATCATACAATATTTTGGACACTAATTTAGCCACTTTACCAGATAAGGATGCCATTCACACCATTTAAGCCAAGCATCTCAAAATATACATATAAAAAGGATTAATTAATTTAAAACCATAACTCTAAAAGGATGTTGCATTAGCAGTGGTAATTCAATGTACAATAACAACAATTGACAACAGAAAAAAGGCCCAAGAGGCTAAAGACTAATACTATCAAAATTAGATAAATGATCTTGATCTGCTAGGACTATAGAGAAAATCGCAACCTTTCTCCGAGATCACTTGCAAAAACAACCATCAAATCCTCAATCACACAATAACTGAAGGACTGATAAATACAAACATAAATTAGAGATGCTAAAGCACGAAAAGAACCTCGAAGCAGGGAGAAATCGAAGCGAAGGAGAGCAGAAACAAAGGCGGCGAGTGTTAGCGAGGGCATACTGTCAGCTTGGTATTTATATGAACACGAACGAACGAGATTCAGTCCTGACTACACAAATGAACGGTTATAAACCACTCAGCGAGCATCTTGTTTTACAAAATGAAACCCTAGAAATAAGATCATTGCGGCGATGGCATCTTGGGCTTATCGAAACTTCGGATTAAGTCTAGCCCATAAAAGCCCATTTGAAAACGCCGTTTAAAATATCCCATTTGAGTTGAAGAGTAGCTCACAAATCAGAAGCTGAGACTAGAGGTGCTACTTTTATCCGATTATCCGGATTTGATTCGGAACTGATCCGGATCTGATTAATTTGAATATGGCATAGTTTAAAAAATATAACTGATTAAATTATGGATATGGGTATAAAATTAATAATTTAATATCTGATCCGGATTCGAACCGGAACCGATACTGTAATGGATAGGATATGGGTATCATTTAATTATCCGACCCATAACCGAACCCAACCCGATACCCATATAAATACCCGATAAAATATATATTAATAACTCTGCATCAAATTTTTGTGTTAGATAATATATTTTAGCTGAGCTATAGTTTGATAAAACTTAATCAAATTTATGCTACTGTTTTACCTGAAATTTTTAAATATACCATGGTTTAAAAGAAGTTAAACCCAAACACTATTTTTTTGAAAAATTTCGAATTTTGACACGGCCGCATTCCGAGGGAGCGACCACCTTATTTCGGGCCGCTTCTAGGCGATGTGGCCAGGGCCGCATCCCGAGGGAGTGGCCACCCTGTTTTCAGTTCAAAGTCACATGAGAAAAAAGCAAAAAAAAAAAAAAAAATGGGCCACTGCCCCTAGATGCGGCCCGCAGAACAGTGGCTGCATCTAAGCGATGCGGTCATGTCAAAATTTGAAAATTTTCAAAACCGGAGTGTTTGGGTTTATCTTTTTTGGGATGATGGTATATTTAAAAATTTCGGCTGTTTTACACTACCCTTTAATTATAGCCTTAACTAGCCCTTTAATTTATGTGCTATATTATACACATGTGACACATGACACATGAATGTCAAATTTATTCTTACATAACCAGCTTATTTTATACTTTTTTTTCTTCTATTACATTCAATTCATAGATTTTTTTTGAATTATAAAAAAAGGAAATCGTCATCTCTAATATTTTACTTTCTAAAAATTATATCTCTTCTTCAATTTTTTGTTTTTCAAAAGTTATTTCTCTCCATCCTCCTGAATTCAAAAGCTATTAACAAAAAACTAAAATCAATATTTTTTGTTACACCATGAGTACAACACAACCAACAATCAAATTCTGAAAATACTACCCAAATTTCACAAAATATTATTGAAGACTCTAATGAGAAAAAAAGAAAAAAAAATCTATAGTATGGAAGGAGTTTATTATTTTTATTTTGCTATGTAGCATGATATATTTTATTATTTATGAACATGATAAATAATATAATTTTTATTTTGCAGTAGTTCTAATTTATATTGTAATGATTTATTATATGAGATGTTTAAGAAATTATAATTATATTTAAATGTAAATAATTTCTCGAATGCTTTGGAGTTGTGACTTATATTCGCTCTGGATCCGGAACCGCTCCGTACCCGAACCGGACCCGATAATTCACAAACAAGTTATGGGTATCTATCTATCCGAAACCGAAAAACTGGACCCGATATATCTACGGATAGATAGGTATCCGAATCCGAACCCGACCGATTTGAAACAAATAAGTATATGGATCGAAATTTAGATCCAAACACTTTTAGAATATAAGTTCAAATATAATAGTACCCGGACCCAACCTGACCCAATATCACCTCTAGCTGAGACAGAAAAAAAAAAAAAAGACTGAGCGAAAGTTAAACCTTCGCTTCACAGTTCCCATAGGCATGCTACCGCCACTGAACTTGTAACTGCGCTGCGCGTTGCCCCTTCCCAAGCTGCTTTTCTCTTCTCCTATGGCCACTTGTAACTGCTCTCTAACAACCTTTTTCTTTTTACTTTAATGTTCTCAATTGGATTCAATTGTGTTTAATCCTTTCAATGCGGTGAGCAATACAAAGGTGTTTTCACATGCCGACTTGAAATTTCCTTTACCGAGTAACAAGCGATTAGTAGGAGGGCGAGGGTTTTATGTTAAATTGCACACAAAATTCAAATTTGAGCATGCGATTTGTGCTCTCGCAACTGTTGAGAGTGAGTCGATAGCTCTGAGTTCTAGTTCAGAGACACAGATTGGTTCTGGTTGGAATTTTGGAGCGTCTCAAGATGATTCTCAGGAGAATTCTGGTATTGATGAGAAAGAGATTTTGAGACGGTCGAGGATTTCAAGTGCTAATAAGGGAAATACTCCTTGGAATAAAGGAAGGAAGCATAGTCCAGGTTGATTTAAATCAACTCGTGCCTTTGTAATTGTAATTTTTGTGGAATTTTTTGTTTGTTCTTACATTAACTTGTACCAGTTTTACTGGCATGAATATTTGTACACCCAAAAATAGTTAGAAAAACATATAAAACATGAGTCTATCAAATTGTGTATGTGATGTTGAAGTATTGTTTATTTGACTATGAACCAAAGCTTATAACTGCATATGTATTTAAAGATATACCTCATGAATTGTGTAATTTTTAGTGTATAGATCATTGCTAATTTTTATGTTTTTTTTTGTATTTAAATTGATACAGAGACTATTCAACGCATTCGAGAAAGAACTAAAATTGCTATGCAGGATTCCAAGGTGATGTCATGCAAGAACAATTGTTTGTTTTCATTTTGTTTCTTATTATCGAAAGCCATACCTTGTGTGAACCTCTCTGCATTTACTTGTCGAGAAATATGTTAAACCTACCTGTTTGCATCTGTTCATAAGAAATATCAATATGCATTATCAGGGGTGGACCCAGTATGGCGCCTACCCCTGGATTTTGAAAAACAATTTTAGCCCATGTAATTTTGGGCTATTGTCTACTCCTGGTTGTGCATTATGGAGAACAGTTGTATATGCGCTTTTGTCGGGTTCTGTGAGAAATTTGTATACCCTTGCATTAAGTTAAGGAGCATTTTTAAGCTTCATATGTTGCAATTGATGAAGAAGAGTTGCATATGGGATGTATGCAGGTCAAGAAGAAGCTATTGAAGTTGGAGCATCCTCAGAGGTTTGTTATTTAAAATTAATCACCAGTATCCACACCGTTCTTAGTTTTTTATAGACTCTCTGAAATAATACATATACGTGTGCTTGATTGATTGATCTGTTAAAAAAAAGTGACGATACGAAGTCAAAGATAGCTGAAGGGGTAAAGGAAGGCTGGAGAGGCGTTGGAGAGAGAAAAATGATCCAACAGAGATGTCATGTAGAATGGTGCAATACGATAGCTGAGGTGGCACGGGTCGGGTTCAGTGATGAAACGGAGCTCCAATGGGACTCATATGATTTATTGTTAGAAGAGTTCAAATGAAAGAATTTCGAAAAGTACGGGAAAGCTCTATTCTTAGATTTTTGGAGTTTTTATTTTTCTATATAGTTATTTATTGTGTGATAATCTAAAATTTTGTTGAAAGTATTTTTGTAGTTGGCATAATAAAATTTAAAGGTAGTTTTTTTTTTTTCACAAAGAACTCTGATCTTTATCTTCATACAATCCAACTGGTGCTAGATTTTGAATATACTATTGTCCGAAAGGCAACGTAAAAAGGGTAAATGGACTTCTTGACATGAAACCGATTCAAATTGGGTTAAATTGAATTTGAAAACCTATCTACATTTGTGATCGATCAAGGTTTAGTTTGGTATTACTTGACATTCACAATAATGAGACTCAGGTTTTTTTTATCAAGCCTTGATAAATAAGCCAGTTTTTTTTATTAAACCCTGATAAATTGTTAAATGAAATAATATTTGCATCTCGTGTTGAGAAACTAAATTCTGACTTTTGAGTTAGGGTGAAAACGGGTGGGATATTAGACGGAAACTCTACCCGCTTCGTATCCGATCTGTTTTCACCACTATGCTACGTACAGATAAATAAAATAATTAAAAAGAACGATAGACTTGATGAATTGATTGAACTTTTTTTTTTTTTTAACTATTTCATATCACACTTCTACTATCAACTGTTCAATTTATCTCTCTTCTTTATTATGTTGATAGGACTAATGTTTCTTGCTTCTTTCCCCTAATTGAAAATTATATTGATGTGCATTTGTATAAGGTGTATAAAACTTTTGGAGTGATACGACTTTTTTGTAATTATTCTGTAGAAATTCTTATACGATTATTTGTGTTGTTATTTATTATACATAGTTTTAATAATTAGAAAAAAAAATTATTTAGTTTTAAATTCCCTGCGTATAAATTTTATTGATGAAATTATATCATTTTACAATTCCATAATAATGCTGCAAAAATAATATAAAATTTGAGAAATTAATTCAATGGTGGAGAGAAGCTTCTAGGTTGAAGCCATCAACTAAGACGGTGGAGAAAGATGTGATATCGTAAAATATAGTTTTCTTCTATACATATTTCTGTATAAATACAACGGTAGGAGTATAGAAATATTAGTTGTACCATCAACCGTAGGAAGCGACAAATTATATGATGTAGCATAATTTGTGTTCTTTGCATAATATTTGGATTTTATGTAGAGGTATAATGCAAAGGGGATCCGGATCCCCTGTTGCTGGTATAGAGCTAGTGACAGTAATCGCATCTCATCTAGTATACAGCATTAATCATACATGTGTTAATTTTCCTGGTTAATTTCATGATAAATTTAATTATGCGTTGTAAAATGAGGGATCCTAATATACATATATTACTAAGCAATTTAGCAAGATATAACATAGTAGGTGTTTCTTTATATTTTAAGAAAAATACTAATAGGTGTGCAAAAGTTTAATGGTTATGGTATACATAGTGCTAAAATAAAGATATTCGTAACTAATTTAATATAAAAAACTTTCAATTCCTTTTCATTCTGAACATTAAATTCTAAAAGTCTGTGATCTTTCATACGAAAAATAATACCTTAGCTGCTTGCATGACACTGATTTAGTGTACAGCTTTGATCTCTTGAGTAATTTTGCAGCCATAAATTATGAATATATTAAGAGTAACTTGGAAATTAAATTTTACATTTTTCTGAATTTTTTTACTATTTATTAAGTATTTAACAAAATCGCTATATTCAGACCGTTGAATTTTTGAACCCCTCTAAATAAATAAAAAAAAATTCAGAAAAATGTAAAATTTGATCTATAAGCACATTTTAACATATCCATCAAGTTGAACGGTTTGGATCGACTGTTTGGACTTTGAAAATGGACGGTGTCATTCCATGTCACCAAAAAATGGTGTCATTTGATCCCTCCTCTTATACCAATTAAGTAATGTCAAAGCTCTTAAGAATCTGAAATTATCTTTATTCCTTAAAAATTAATTTCTCTTTTTGTTGCTTGGTTATTGTTCATGTAATTGGGCTTTGATCAAACATATACTTCTGTGATTTTTATGTATTTAAAAAAATAAAAAAATATATATACTTAAGTTACAAAAGGATATAAAATTGTGCCTACCATGAATTTTTTTACCCTCCAAAATATTATTCTACGTCTACGTTTTTCTCAAAAGTAATTATAAAAATATAATTTATATTTAAAATAATTACAAAAGTATGCCTCACATTTTTGCCAAAACCTGTAAATTATCCGGAGGAACAAAATAATAATAATAATGTGATAATATCTGTTTGAATTTCATGGCCGACTCTCTGCGTATGACGTGTCAACAGGATGCCTATGCAACATATATAATCATTGAGATTAAGATGATCACACTAATTAAATAAACCACAAGTCTAATCAAACAGAGGTTAGTCCAAATTTTTGTTCTTTGAACTTTTACAAAAGTATTATACTCTATTTCTACTTTATTGCCAGTTGATAGTTACACATCATTTTTTTATTTTTTCTTTATTTACCAGTCATCCTCATCCGACAGAGATCAAATATAATCCTTGATATGGACTTCTCAAGAGCTATTTTGACTTAAAAGTTAATCATATTATAACATTATTTTGTTAATCAAAAAGGAGGGTTTCAATATCTCATTGCTTTTTATACCTCATCATATCTCATATTTTATATTTTCATTTTCAAAGTCTAATTTATTAATACGAACCGTTCCACATGAGATTCATACTAAAATATAGTTGGGATGAAATTATATATTTTTTTGAAAGGGAAAAAAGAAGAGAGAAATTGATTTGAAATGTCTTCTTTTATTGATCTTTAGCTGTTTACACTGTTGTGTATTTATAGCCTCCTATACATGTAACTATGGCTGATTAACTATAGTAAAAGTAATCTAACTACAGTAAAGAAGTTTGTTATCATAACAGAACAGATGCTTTTAGGTCTTGGAATCATCAGCAGTGGTGCTTGAACTGGATGTCTCCAGTATTGCGCTATTATTTTTGAAATTTTTTTACGATTTTTTAAGATGAGTACCAAAACATTATTTTTTTAACAGTCCAAAAACAATGATTTTATACTCATCTTAAAAAATAATAATCTTTTTTCAAAAAGTATAAAATTTCATTTCATCTATATTTTTGTATGAATATCACATTGAACGGTTCAGATTAATAATTTAAATTTAAAAAATAAAGAAATAAAATATAAAATATGATGAGACATGAGATTAAAAATCCTCCCTCTATTAATAATACACATGTTGCCTGGTACGGCAGGCTAACTAAAATGTCCCTTTACTTTATTTTGTTTTTTTCTCAATGAAGTGCACTCGTGAACACTACGGTGACATCAAACAGCAATTCCTTTTGACTAAAATTTATCCTCTTGTGCTAGTAGCTATTATGGTTTTTGCAAATTGCGATGGTACACACACTATTGTGTGACTTAACTGACATCAAACATCAATTCCTTGTGACTAAAATTTATCCTCTTGTGCTAGTAGCTATTATGGTTTTTGCTAAGAATTACGATGGTACACACTATTGTGTGACTCAAGTACCACAACTTCGCTTGGGATACACAAAGTTCTCTATTGCAAAATTTATGTGTTTTCTAGTGCTGTTATTTTATGTGATTTTAGCAAAAATTTAAATTGTGTTTATTGCATTATAGCGGCATGGTTTAAAAACAGATGCTATCGCGCGCTGTTTAGAACCTTGAATTTTAGCTACTAATTGTAACCATTTTACAGTATTTTATAACATTTTATTTTAAACTATATAAAAAATACATATAATACCGCCGCCCCCTGCTTGTTATCATTAATTTGACCAGTTGATCAAACTTAAAGATAATGTCTACTAGTTCAGCTTTATCAAGTAGTTAGCAAAAGTTTTTTTTCATATATTTTTTTAGAGTGATGGATGATACTTCTATAGAGGACTGTACATGTATATTATTTGTATTTCTTACTCATATTTTAAACACGTTTATACTTTTTTAAGAAAAAGACAACAAAAGTGTTTATATCTTATGATATGAAGATTATAAAGTTTGAAAGCTGTATTTTTACTTATTCAACAAATTAAGTCTTTACCTTAAATTTTCTTATGATTATTCTGAAAAGATAAAGTGACAAATATTTGTATACTAGATATAAAAACTTTAGATTAAATATAAATAACTTATATAATAAGTACAAATATTTAGGAATATAATATAAGATAAAAAGAATATATCAGACTAACTTCAAATAATTAATTAAACAATGTTCTCAAACTAACATCCTAGTTCTAGTGTTCTACTCTTCTTATGATTATTCTGAAAAGAAGAAGTGACAAATATTTGTATACTAATATAAATACTTAAGAATTATATATATATATATATATATATATATAGAGGTAGGCTAAAAAAAAATCGATTGTTCCTAGCCTCCCGTGCAATCAAATCGTTTTTCAATTTTTAAAGTCCAAATGATCGATCCAAACCATTAGATGTGATCTCCATATTAAAATGTGCTAGGAGACCAAATTTTATATTTTTTGGAATTTATTTACTATTTATTAAGCCACTTTGGAAATCGATGATCCAACGGTAGCTTCTGATTTTACTGTTTGGTTAAGCCACCGTTGGATCAGTGATTTTAAAAGTGGCTTAATAAATAGTAAATAAATTTCAAAAAATGTAAAATTTGGTCTCCTAACACATTTTAATATGGAGATCACATCTAACGGTTTGGATCGATCATTTAGACTTTAAAAATCGAAAAATGACTTGGTTGCACGAGAGGCTAGGAACAATCGATTGTTTATTAGCCTACCTCTCTCTCTCTCTCTCTATATATATATATATATATATATATATAACTTATAGGGGAAATTTCATGTATACCCCTCAAAAACTTCAAAATTATGTATTTCCCCCTCTAAATTTGGATATTACGTATTTCCCCCTCTAAAGTTCAAAAACTCACATATTTACCCATTTCATTGTCTTTTATATTAAAACTCATTCTAAATATATAAAATACCTATTTTACCCTTCATTAAAAGTATAAAATGCCCCATCGAACTCAAATTTGAATCTAAATGGTTTCTCTACCGTCCGATCCGCACATATTGCAATAAGATTATTGCGTGTTCGCTTCAAGATTCATGCTAATCTAGCTCGCATGAATCTCAAAGCAATTTTGATCTGTGCATTGCATTAAGATCTGTGTACATTGCATCAATTTCAGTGTTTGTTCGCTTCAATATTCGTGTTGATCTAGTGTGCACGGATCTCAAAGCAATTAAGACGGTAGAGGAACCTTTAGATTCAAATTTGAGTCAAATGGGTATTTTATGCTTTTTAATAAAAGGGTAAAATAGGTATTTTATAAATTTAGAATGTGTTTTAATAGAAAAGACAATAAAATGGGTAAATATGTGAGTTTTTGAAGTTTAGAGGGGGAAAAACGTAATTTTGAAGTTTTTGAGGGGTATACGTGAAATTCCCCCTAACTTATATAATAGGTACAAATATTAGGGACATAATACAATGTGCAAGAATATATATTTTTATTTTTGTAAGCCCTTTGTGAACTTAATTTCAAAATATATTAGATTGATTTTAAATAATAAATCCAAACCTTTGAAATTGACACACTTCAAGAGTAATGTGTTTACATATTAAATTTATAAATTTGCAAATTAATTCAGTATAAAATCAAGCCGTTAAAAATAATGAAAAATGAATATATTAAAGTTATTTTTTGTTTTGTTTTTTATGCTTGAGTTTATACTAAATTAATTTAAACACAAAATCTTGTAGATTTAACATCTAAACACATGATTTGTGAAATAAATTGGTTTCAATAATTTAAATTTGTAAATTTGAAATTAGTATCGATAAATTTAAAGTTAAATTCATCAAATAATTAGTGAGTTCAAGAACACAATAGTTCTACTCTACTATTGCTAACCATGACTTTGTGCATTTTTTTAGAGTAAATTTCGTCAAAGGTCACTAAACTTTGTACTTGATTAGTCACTGAACTTTGATTTGTCCCAATCAAATTACTCAATTTTTCATTTGTCCTAAATTGGCCACTCTGTAACTTTTCCGTTCAAAATACTAACAAAATATGCCAATTCTGTCTAAAATACTAACAAAATATGCTCATTTTGTCTAAAATTCTAAAAGAATGAGCATATTCTGTTCATAAGACTAACGAAATGAGAATATTCTCTTAATATTTAGATGAAAAAATTACAGAATGACCAATTTGTAATAAATAGAAAATTAAGTCAATTAATTAAGATAAATTAAAATTGAGTGATTAATTTGTAACAAAGTACAAAGTTAGTGACCTCCATGAAAATTTTCCCATTTTTCTATCTTAGAAAATTGACTCCGAGGACAGAAATGTCTTTTCAGCAATTCAGACTTATTTAAGAGCGCAAGTAGTCAAGTACACATGATTAGCATGGACCTTTCGCACTCTCCTCGTTAATTCTTTCTTTCCACACGAGCTCTTACTTATCAGTTATCAATCTTTAACCAGAGAGAGACAGAGAAGAGTCACAGAAACATTGTTAGAGAGCGATAAAAAAATGGTGTAACAAATCCTTCTATTTCTGTTCTGTGACTACTCGAGGCTCCTCTCGTCTCTATAGGCTTCGTCTGGAGATCAAATTTGGCAGCTCTTATGAAATTTTAAACAATTCTGATCACTTGAAATTTGATTCGCTGCTACCTAAGAAGGTAAACTTTTATAATTCTCGAATTTATTTCCAAAATTTCAATTTACTTTCAATTGGAGACAAATCTTGGTTGTCATTATATATATACCGACCATAATTGGAGCAAATATGGAAATGTGAAACTATTAAGTTTGTTTCCCTGATGGTTGATAGGCCACTAACCAAACATTCACATGCACTTTAAATATAATACCTCAGTTACAAGATGAAATTAACTAAGAATACACGATGAAATAATTAATGATTTAGCTTGTTTCTGGTGAGGCTTTAATTTAGAATGAATAAACAAAAGAGTAATTCTATTGACTTGCACATCATATGTATCTTTCTTAATTATTTGATCCATACTAACGAGTAGTATTTGTGAATTTATGCACACTGATTACATTCATTATTTTTTTTATTAACCCTCTCTTTTATTGCTATTTCCTTTGATTCACAGGTCTATGCTATTAGTACATCCTTATAAATACCATCAATTATTTCCCTCAATGATAAAGCTCTCTCTCTTACTAAACTTTTGGGTTGCGCTCCATTTTACCAGTTACCACATCTCCACTTCTTTGAAAGTGGAAACCCTAGCACTTTTAGAGATAAAACGCCACATAACCGATCCTTTAAACATTCTAGAAAGCTGGGCAGACAAGTCTGGGTCCCCATGCAATTTTTACGGCGTAAAATGTGACAATTCAGGCCGGGTTACGGCAATCTCACTTATCAATTGTTCACTTTCAGGAAAGTTATCCCCTTCGGTTTCAATATTGCAAAACCTAACATCCCTTGAACTCGGTTCAAATTCAATTTCAGGTGCAATTCCTGCTGAGCTGGCAAATTGCACGAATCTTAATGCACTGAATCTCTCAAACAATGCTTTTACAGGTGAAATTCCTGATCTGTCATCGCTTAATGAGTTACAGGTTTTTGACCTGTCGACTAATAATTTGCAGGGAGATTTCCCAAATTGGCTAGGGAGATTACCAAACCTAGAGCAATTAGGTATAGGTGAAAATAATTTTGATGTAGCAGTAATACCAGAAAATATTGGTAATTTGAAAAGGCTGAGGTGGCTTTTCTTAGGGCAATGCAATTTTGTTGGTGAAATCCCAGATGCAATATTTGAATTACTCTCACTGCAAACACTGGACTTCTCTCGAAATAACATCTCAGGAATTATTCCCAAATCCATTTCGAATTTGAAAAATTTGTACAAAATTGAGCTGTACCAAAACAACCTAAAAGGTGAGATTCCGGCTGAGTTGGTAACTCTTATGGAGCTATCAGAATTTGACATATCAAGAAACCAACTTGAAGGGAGGTTGCCTCCTGAAATGGGTAACCTCAAAAAGTTGAAATATTTTCACATTTACAGTAACAACTTTTCTGGTGAGCTTCCTTCTGGATTTGGTGATTTACAGTTTCTCTGGTCATTTTCAATTTACGAGAACTCATTTTCGGGTATTTTCCCGGAAAATTTGGGAAAGTTTTCAGCATTGTACAGTATCGACATTTCGGAAAACAATTTCTCAGGTAAGTTTCCAAGTTTCCTCTGCCAAAATGGGAATCTGCATTTTCTTTTAGCACTAGATAACAATTTCTCCGGTGAATTTCCTGAATCATACTCTTCTTGCAAAACATTGGAGAGGTTTAGGATCAGTCAAAACCAATTTGTGGGATCTATTTCAGAAGAAATTTGGGGGCTTCCAAATGCAGTTATCATTGACTTAGCAGACAACGGGTTTGTGGGAGGTATTTCTTCTGATATACAGGTTTCTAGTAATTTGAACCAGTTGTATTTACAAAATAATCAATTTTCCGGAGAAATTCCAATTGAAATTGGTGAAGTTTCCCAATTGCAAAAGTTGGTTTTCTCAAACAATAGCTTTTCTGGTCGAATCCCACCTGAACTCGCAAAACTGAAGCAACTCTCATTATTGCATCTGGATCAAAACAAGATCTCGGGCTCAATTCCCTCTGAAATCGGTCTTTCTGGCAACCTGGTAGACTTAAATATCGCCGAAAACTTTGTAAACGGAAATATCCCAGATTCCCTATCTAATTTGGGTTCCCTGAATTCTCTCAATTTATCTCATAATGCCTTAACTGGTTCAATACCCAATAGCTTACAGGCATTGAAATTGAGTTATATCAATTTTTCCAATAACAGCTTATCGGGCCCTATTCCACCTCAGCTATTAGCAATTGCAGGAGAAGATGCGTTTTCTGGTAATCCTGATCTCTGTATAAGTGATATTGCAGTAACTTGGAGACACTCCGTTTCCAACATAAGCTCATGCCAATGGAGTTATACTCATGGCAATTACTCGCAAAAAAGGGTTTTTGTCATAGTTCTCATAGTATTATCCATGAGCATTATTTTAGCAGCATTGGCATATGTCAGTTATGCAAGTAAAAAGTTTGAAGAGGCTGGGAAACTTAAAGATCCAGAAACGGGTAAAAGGTCAGGTTCAATACCGGTTTTAGAATCCTTTAATCCGCCAGAAATTAACCCAGATGAAATATTAAACAGTTTGAATGAGTCCAACCTTGTTGGGTTGGGTGGTACTGGTAAGGTATACCGGGTTGATTTGAGCAAGGGACGTGGGTCTGTTGCTGTAAAGCAATTATGGAAAGCTGATAATTCAAAGAACTTTACGGCTGAAATCAATTCTCTTGGAAAAATACAGCACAAAAACATCCTTAAACTTTGTGCATTTATTAGGATTAATGAGGCAGGTTATTTAATTTACGAGTTCATGCAGAATGGTAATCTGTATGATGCGCTCAGAAGAGAGGTAAAAAAAGAGTGGATGTGTTTGGATTGGGACAAGAGGTATAAAATTGCATTGGGTGCAGCAAAGGGAGTTATGTATCTGCACCACGGCTGTAAACCTCCAATCATTCATAGAGATATCAAGTCGAGCAACATTCTTTTGGATGAGAATTATGAGGCAAAATTGGCCGATTTTGGGATTGCAAAAGTAGTTGGGGATATTTCAGAGACGAGTTGCTTTGCTGGTACTCATGGCTACATAGCTCCTGGTATGTTATTCCTTTTCTTTTCTTTTGTAATTTTATCATCTGGTTTGGTTCTTCCATTGTGTTTGATGATGCTTTCTGTCTAGTATTTGAATACCATATTAGATGTAGGTATATATATACTAGCATACACCTGGCCTGGAGGTAACTCTAAATTTCCTACCTTATTTAAGATTTGTCTTTTTTTTTTTCTTATGTCTGATAAAAGATTTTATTCGAAAGTAACTATATCTTAATTAAATGCCTTAGAAGAATGTGAAAAACATCCATGTTCTTTTGAAATGTCATGTATGGTATTTACAATAGATTTGGAGGCATATTATATGTTTCACACAGACACTGAATTTTCTTCTTTGCTGGGTCTCCAGAATCTAAAAATTGGGAAAATGCACATTTACCTTTTGAAAAGGGGGCATAAATTGTTCTGTATTGGTTCATTTATTCCTTCAGTAGAGAAATTTTATCTCATGATATATTTATTGTAGAACTGGGGTACACTCTCCATGCAACCGAAAAGAGTGATGTATATAGCTTTGGTGTTGTTTTGCTGGAGCTGCTAACATGCCGAAGCCCAACTGACCCGCAATTTGACCATAACAAAGACCTTGTCTCTTGGGCCAAAAAGCATTACTTGAACCAAGATCTTTCCGGGATTTTAGATCCATGGGTCTCCACTTACGCGCAAGATGACATGCGAAAAATCATGGAGATAGCTGTGTGTTGTACCAATGAGTCACCATCTCTTCGGCCAACCATGGTAGAGGTTGTCAATATGCTTATAGATGCTTGTCCTTGTGTTTTGGTCGAGGATACAAAATAAGTGGAAGTTATTATAGCGCAAAACTCTCTTTTATTGACAATGTTTTGAATCGGGACTGTGAATTTGTGAATAATTGTAGTTAATTATAGCTTCTCTAGTTTGTAAGAACTAGTAATATCTTTCTTGTACTTCAATTATTAGAAAAATATATTGTCTTTATTATGTCCTTTCAATAGTCTGAGGGCTGATCTCTGACCAAACTAATCGAAGAAAAAAAAAACTAATTATTCTAGAAACCAATTTATTTTAAAATTTATCGTAGTTGTGTTTCCTTTGTATTGATTCAATTAAAATATTATTTTAAATTCCAAACCTTTGATGTGGGACATTTAGCTGTTGCGCATCAAAATATAAGTGTGCTAATATATTCTTAGGTCATTTACAACAGTTTATCCATTTAATTTACCGGAAAATTTATCAAAAAAGTTGGTTTTACATTTGTTTACGACAGTTTTGTCAAATGAAGGATGGTTTGTGCTACGATTAGTTGAATGAGCTGATGAGGAAGTGAAAGAAAAAGGCTTCAATTCATCTCTTCAATTGCCAGTAAAACATCTTAAACTCCTTTGAGTTTCTTAATGTATATATAATAAGGTTACCAGTAGACAAACGGGTCCCATCTGCACATTATACTAATAATTCAATAAAGTGTATAAAATTGTAATAATTCGGAGATAACATCATAAATTTAGGGATAACAATGAAATCAGAGATAACAACATAGAGAAAACTAAGTATAATTTAATTCGTTAACTGTCATGTTTGACAGGAAATTTTCTAATTCCTAAAACGAATTCTATGAACATGTACACAACAAGGGCAGCATCTGACCCCATTATTTGCATCTTCAAATGAAACTATAAAAATGAGATGAAAAATCATTATTTTGCTGAAGAGAAGAGATGAAAACCATTACAAAGTTGAAACCAAATCACCTAATTAACCAATTTTTGTAAATGGAGAAGACTCCTTCAAGTGCCCTACCATCTCAGCCCCTGCTCCGACACTCACCGCACAACAGATAAGTAAGGTGACACCAATTAAAATGTGGAGAAGTATCCATTTTGTGGTACCCTTTTTTATGTCTCGTCGTGCAATGTGCATTTTTATGGGGAAGTATACTGTTAGAGGCCAGAAACTCAATGCACCAAGCATACCCACAATCGAGTTGAAAAAAGGCAGTGCCATGCCAACTATTGTTGTGATAATAACTATGCTTGATCTGAGCACAAGGCGCAATAATGAGAAGTTTATTGGATCCCGTCTGATGCATAACAGTGTGATTGAGTAGACTCGGGTTACAATTTTGGCTTCTGGCCATCTTGCAGCAATCCTCATTTCCAAATTCGCGAACAATGGTTGTGCGAAAAGCTAATTCAATGAACATGAGAGATAATTTAGTTCCAATGAGAAATACTCTACAAAGCTCAAGTATGTGCTTTTCCTTTTTACTTGTTTTCTTAACTAAAAGTTGCAAAATTATAATATTTTAGACTATCTAACTCATAAAATAGTTAAGCTGATTGTTTTCCTCTCTCTCTTTGTTTTTTTATTTTTTTATTTTTTATTTTTTTGGGGGGGGTGTGTTTATACTTAAGTTTTAGACGACTGTTAAAGTAAATTGGCACCTGGTATGCACCAGAAAGATGAAGGGCAATGCATATGTTGCCAATGTCGACCAGCCAGAAGGGTTCATAAAACCCAAACCCAGTAAGGATATTACCAGGTGTGACACCTCCAAATGCAGCATAGCCGGAACATCCAATAACAAGGTAAAAAATAGTGATAACACTGAGCCCCCAAAAGATTGACTTCTTCATTGTCGTGTTCTCGGCTGGAGGCGACTTTAATGTGTCCTGTAACACAGAAAAAAAATGCAATTATGTTGTACCATGTGCAACATCATAGGAATAACCTTTATGAACATCATGCTTTAGTTTTATAAAGTAAGAGAGCCTGTTAACTTGTTAAGTGCTTCTAGTCTGTCAATCAAATGGACACAACAGAAATATACAGTAAGCATCATTTTGGGGTCAATTTTTTTTGTACTTGCAACTAAAATAAAGTTGTATAAACATACCTGGACTTCAATTAATATTTCGGCAAAGGTGTAGGCAAATGCAACATTCCCTAAGGCTTGAAGACTTTTGAAGGCTCTGTCGACTGGTCTCAAATGAGCATGGGCAACAACACCAAGTAATCCGCCTTTCACTTGTCGGGTCGAGACTAATTCGACAACCGCAAGTCCGAAAGCAATAGAAGAGTAAGTGCCTGACATTACTGCTGCCACGATTGAAACCCATGCCATGTGCTGCAAGCTTGGGAGTTGGGAGAGAATGAGCTGGCCGAATCCGAAGCATAACATGAGAACTGGACCTGGCCCGTCACATCTCGTTTCATGGCCATGATAGTGATAACAATGGGCTTTGCTGACTGCACTGCTCATGCATGGCATATTAGCATTTAGCGATTTAATTCAGAGATCATTAAATAAATAAATAATTAGATCTTATATTTTGTTATCGAGATTATAACCAAATAGTAAGAGATTTTTGCATTCTGCAAATGAACATATGAACTCTTTGAGAAATTGCTTACTTCATGCTGATTGTTGTTGTGATGGTGTAGCCGACCATTGCGCCCCATAAGTTGAAAAACTGGGCACATGCACACAAATATACATGTTTTGGACCTGCCAGCAAAATTTAACCAATATGAATAAATTAAATAAAAGTTCGAAAGTATTGAATACACTATTATGTTATATACGTACCAAGGTGCGTCTTAACAGCATCGATATAGCATCTGTTGCGTGTTCCAGTGATCGGATCTTGAGAACGGTAGCAATTAGCTAAGAGTGAGCTGGTATAGTATGTGATGATTGCAAAGATTGCCGGTACAATGGGCCCCGCAATCCACCCTAGTTGGGCGATGCTCCATGAGAGCGAAAGAACACCCGAACCAATTACGGCCGTGATGATGTGAATGGTGGCGGTCCAAACAGTTCCTACATGAACAAACATCAAAGGCTTTTGTAAGGCTTCTCAATGAATATTTGATGAGCCATCTCTAATTACTAATTAGCTTGTAGAAATTTATATTTAGTAAAAATATATAGTTTAGTCAATCAATCTTTTCCTAAACTTATATTAGAGCATTTAAATAGATGTCAAAATTTGTTATGGCAGGGAATCCATATGATTAAAAACAGAGTTTTGATCAGATTGACAGAAATTCACATCTTATTATATTATAATTCTTGATGTACAGTCTACATGGTCTGGAATGAATAATGACACATGCATACCATCATAATAGTTGCATCATATAAGGAGGATAGTATGAAGTGCCAGGCACAACTACTTGCAACACACATGGAAATATTAGGAGGATCGGAGACAATCCTGAATCTTGAAAATAAGAAAAGAACAATAGATAAATAAAAAACTTCAATTTTGTGAGAAAAAATAAACCAGTACTTAATTATGTTTTATTGTATCTCTTAGAAACTAGAAGGTCCATATGCTTCTATATATAGTTTTATATATGTTATTAAAATAATTTACTCTAACCTCTTAAATTTAGCTAGCGCAATAAAAGTGTATAAGATTCAACAATCCAGTTTGCATTCAAATCATCAGGCTAACATGATGTTCCCTTATACAAAGCACTAGAAAAATATATAATTGCAAAACCTTTTCTTTTGTGCACGCCACTTTCGATATCTTCATGAGTGACAATTGACATGTTGTCATTACTGAGAGGGTAAGCGTCAGCACGTGCGCAGTTCGTATGAATAATGACAACTAAGTAAAGAGGGGGAGATGCTTCTTATATAGGGAGAGAATGAGAATTGGAGAGAGAAGAAATTGGCGAGAATTTCGCTCCTTAGAAAGGAGAGAATGAATTTCCTTTGTTAAACTTTGACTATGTAAAGAAGTGACAATGAATTTCCTTTGTTAAACTTAGCATAAGTATTTTTCTTCTTCTTAATATTGGTTGGTTCATATGACATTTGCGAGAGAATTTCTCCGTATATTATGACATTTGCGAGAGGTTTTTGCCTTTAATTTTAGCTCATTTTGAGCTTTCTTTAATTATCTCTAGCTTATTTTAGAAACTCACTTGCGCGATCAAGTAGCTTTACATTGGTGCACGGTATTGGCTAAACTAAACAGTAAACATGTACAGCAGCCACAGCTAGTACGCTAACGCATAGCAAAGAAAAAATATTGGACCAAAAGTGACAATTATATGGCAAGTCATGCTTGGACATGCACGACACGGTGGTCACAACATAACTAAAGTGCCGTGATTATTTACGTGTTGTGACCATTCCTTTAATTCTTAAATTAAATCACTACAAGTAAAAATCTGATTTGATCATGATGCAGCACATCACTTGACTCATATCATAATAAAATATGACTAGTTACACGACGGCACAACACGAATTTACATCTGGCTCGGCTAAGAAATTGAGAGAAGTCCCAATTCAGCCCAATTTGGTCTTCGTGGAGTCTGATTCAGCCCAGTTCGGTCTAATGCCTAGCTTCAAGTTTTGCGACTGGACTAGCGACACGAAGCTCGTTTCCTCGCTAAATTTCTTCCATGGAGTGTTAGATTTACTTTCTGGTTTATTTAGACCTAATCGATCCGTGGTAATATCTCTTGTTTTTTTTTTTTTTTTTCACTTTTATGTGAGATCTCTTATTACTGGTTTTTGATGCAATGTTTGGGTGATTCTCTGTTGTTTGTGGCCTTTTATCTTGTTGGGTTCATTAATTATTGAAAATTAAATTATATTGTAAAAAGCACATGAGGTGTTTGACGAACTGCCGGAAAGTATCCTATTTTATTTCTAACAATTATTAGTTTTCTTTTAAAAATCTTTTTTTCAAAAATAATTATTACTTTCTTTTAACCTCCAACTGGGGTTCTGTGGTACAATAATATAAAGATCTGTCCAAAATATACCAAACAAAAAGAACCATCATAAACTACTTTTTAGATTACCAGTGCTTAGTTGATAAATGTTATATTTTGCTTACAATACATGCCAATTTGTGCTCATTTGGAGCTCAGGCTACACTCTTCTCTCTCCAATCGTGATTATAAAATTTAAACCGAACTTTGTTTTTCTGACAAAGGCGTAGAACTAAAACTCAGCCAACTGTTTTGAATGGAGCTGACATCTTGAGACTACTTGCAATATCCACCACTGAACCGATGCTAACCGCAATTGAGATCATTAAACAAAAGATGCTTAAGCCGTGTAGGAAGTACCATTTTGGCACCTCTCTTCCTATTTTCTCTTGTGCAATGTGCATGCTTATTGGGAAGTAGACTGTCAAAGGCCAGAAGCTTAATGCACCAAGGAGACCAAGAACCGCATTAAAAAATGGCACAATCATTGCAATCAAAGTTGTCACGAGAACGATGATTGATCGGAATATGAGCTTTGAGAGGGTGAATCGTAACGTTGAATTGAAGAATGGGACATTAATTGTATGCACCCGGTTTATGAATTTGGCATCAGGCCATTGTGCAGCTACTTGTCTCTCCACGGCAGCAAAGATAGGTTGTGCATACACCTGAATTGTTTTTAGCAAATATTAAACGAAATCTTGTTTTAAAATTATACTTTTGCAAAGAATTGAAATGTACCTGATAAGCACCAAAAAGGTGAAGGATTATGCACAGGTTGCCAATGTCAACTAGCCAGAAGGGTTCATAAAACCCGAACCCGGTAAGGATATTACCGGGTGCATTATTCCCAAATGCAGCATAACCTGCACAACCCAGAGAGAGGTAAAATATGGTGGTAGCTCCAACTCCATAAAACGATGCCTTTTTCATTGTCACATTCTCTGGTGGTGACGGCTTTAGTGTATCCTACAATAAAAAAAACAAAAAATAAAAGGACCTTAGTGTAATGTTTTACAAGGGGATCATTTTGGATAGTTCCAATACATCATTGATCTGCTAAGAAGTTAGAACAGTTCATTTCATCTACCTGAATTTCAATAAGAACTTCAGCAAATGTATAAGCAAATGCAATGTTCCCCAGAGCTTGAAAGGAGCTCCATGTTTTCTTTGCCGGTGATAAACCAACAATGCCGACATAATCTCCTTTGGTAAAACCATTACCAATCCATTTACCGACTGAAAGGCCGAGACCGATAAATGAATATGCAAATGACATTATTGCGGCCATGATCGATAGCCATGTGATCTTCTCTAAGTTCGGAAGTTGGGAGAGGATGAGCTCGATTATACCGAATAGCAACATGAGGAGTGTACCCGATGCATTGCATTTTGCATCGTGCCCAAATTTGTGGAAGCAACCTGCTCGTTTTATGGCCCTAATAGGTATAAAATTAACTATATAAACAAAACTAAATCATACCATTTTACAAATTTTGAAACTTGTAGAAACTTTTAATTGATCATCAAGTTTATCCTTACCCCATGCTTATAGTAGCAGTGATTGTGTAGCCGACCATAGTCCCCCATAAGTTCACATACTGAGCAACTGCACACATGTACACCTTCCTTGGACCTAGATAATATATATACAAAAATTACTAATTAAGTAAAAGTACAAATTTTTTATTTGTTTCTTTCTTTTATAACCCTGTCTAAATTTTGAGGTCACTCGGGGAATTTTGTGCACAGTTTTATATTAATATCTAGCAAGCCTTCTTTTAATCAATAAATTATGTGCATTAAGTAATGAGATCCATACTCAGGTATGATCTGACGGCTTCCATGTATGTCCGGTTTCTCGATCCAGTAACTGGATCTGGCGCACGGTATGAATTTGCCAAAAGTGTGGAGGTGTAGTATGTGACAATTGCAAAGGCTGACAAGGCGAGAGGCCCGGCGATCCAGCCTAATTGTGCAACACTCCATGCAAGGGCAAGCACACCAGATCCAATCACTGCTGTGACAATGTGGGCCGCAGCTGTCCACACCGTTCCTACAAAAACATAGAAGTTCGTATTCACCAGTTAGATTAGAGGTGCATTTCTGTTGGTGCTTCGGAGTGTATGTAATGAAGTTCATTTTGAGGGGGTACAATGCAAAAGTTCAGTTATAGCATCTCTGATCATAACTTTTAGATATGTATCAGGAGTCAAAATTCAAAAGAGAAACTGGTTGAGGTGTTGCCACGTCAGCTGGTTCCAACATTCGAGTTGGCACGATCGATGCTGATCAACAACCCGAGTTTCCTGATATTCTGACAAATTGTTTTTCTGATATTCTGACAAATTGTTTTTCATATTTTGTTTATGTATTATGTTCATTTTTTTTATTGTTGTATGAAGTCTACAAATGTTTGGTTTGCGGAATTGCGGTGTATTAACTTCCTAAGGTTGGTACCAATTATGAACCACTGGTACAGTATAGTTTCCAGGCATTTGTTGTTTTTTCTGGTAATTATTGTTTTTTTTTTTTTTTTTTTTTTTGCGGGCAAAAACAATAGAAGAATTTTGTTATTGAGCAATTTGCTGTTCGCAACTTATTCCCAACTTTAAATTGAACAATCAAGCAAAATTACATTCGATACTTCTGGATTATCATAATTAGTTTGCCAATTATAAGCTCAATTGTGAAATCGTTTATTAAATGGGAGTAATAGTGTCTCTGGAATACTTGACACTGTCACACTAGGAAACCAAATCTGTTTACAGCTTATTCTTCAAATTTCCTTCTATAGAAGACCCACGTTTTCTTTCGCCCCCCTTGTTTCCCCTTCATTTCATACAAGAATTACATCGGACTCTTTGACAATTCACCCACTATTACTGTGCACGGACCCCACATATTTATAAGGGGCCCATTTTTTAGTGTGTGTGGTGGGTGGGGGTTGGTTATTTATCTTCTCTAGAATTTGGAACCTTTTGTGACTACAATTTTTTTTTACTTTAGGTAGAGAATCTCGTCTAATTTATTGATTAAGCTATTATTTTTTATGTGAGAGGAGGTATGTTTGAAATTTAATATTTATATTAGAGGTGAGTTAAGAAGGACCATGGCTCTCATCTCGTACTAATAATTTTTTTTTTTTGGTTAAAAAAAAATATTACTGTTCTGTCATTTTTGGTCACCTTTTCCATAGATGCTTGGCGGATCAAAATGAAGAGAATGGGAGTCAATGTCCCACATTTAAAAAAAATGTGTATATATTGTATTTTTGTGTTACATATATGTATTTTTCTCAAAAATTCATATTTAAACTCCATAAAATGATAATCATTTTATAATTAATTCCATAGTCATATTTATGTTTTTGATGATTTAATAATTCTATTGGTACTAATATTCCAAATGAGACTTGATTCCAGTTTTAAAATTTTCTGACATCGCCTTTGTGGCTTTGTGTCAATGTATATGTTTTGTGAGGTATTGTACATTGTAAATTTTGCTTTATTATACATTTTAAGTGAGATGACAGAAGTTGGTTTAAAAGGAGAGTTCGTATCCTCAGCATTACCTCACCGTTGGAATTTGAATTCAGATCAATCCGACTCAAACATGTAATATACAGAGATTTTTGATGATTCGTGCTAATATATAATGAACATTTTTAATATTAATCTCACCTTTTGAGATCTCTAAGGTGATATGAATTCGGCCTCAAATTAAGTACTATACAAGAGCAAGGAATTCCTATCACATGCACCTAAGGTAACATAATATTTGAGTTTGGATTCAGACCATCTGATTTGCTTTGCCACAAATATTAAAGAGTTCTCGTGCATCCACTTTCTAATCGGACAATTCAAATCCAAACTCAGATATTTTGTTACCTCAGAGGAAATGGTTTCCAAACAGATTGAGGTATTGGTATGTACATGCATGTTCTCCCTTGCCATGTCTTTTTCTTTTTCCAAATAGATTAAAGGGTATTTATTTATTCATGGCATGTAAACCATATCACCACACCTGACGGTTGTGCTACCATGCCATGAACCGAGTATTTAATTCGCTATATACGTCATGTGAAGAATAGATATATACCCATATGGCCATATCCAAAAATTGCATGATGACAAATACCAAAGCATGGATTTTTTTGAAAGTTAGGAAGGCCTTTTTTTTGGGGAATAAAATATATCTTTTTAGTGAATTTTAAGTTCAGATTATTATTCTGTTTTTAGAACATGGATTTCTTTATGTGCTTGGAAAACGCAGGAGGGTATCCAATCGGTTTTTAATATTCATACCAAGCTAACTCAAATTTTGAGTTTAAATCCGAACCATCTGTTATAAATTGACACAAATTTTAAAATTTTCCTCTTCTTATTGGAGCTTCCTCCCGAATTCCGATAAGGTTTGAATTCTTTATCTGACCCGATTTTGAGCAAACTCAAAAATTAAATTACCTCAGAAAATTCGAACTCGCTCATTCAATCGCTGAAGGAATTAGACCTTTGTGCTAGGTGGTTAATAAAAAAACATAATTTTTTAGTTTATTGACTGATGGCGATGCCATTATCTTTTTTGATAGAGACGCAACTAAATTTCAATAGAAGTTGAGTTGGAGTTTTAACTTAATTAATAGAATGGCCGCTACCAAGTTTTAAAAAAAAAATCAAAAAAAAAAAACTTAATAGAATGTATGTTTATGAATTTTTATTACAAAAATAAAAATAAGGTATTTTAAGTATTAAACTATTAAATTATATAATGCCTGCAGGATTACACACTAAATAAAAAGAAGAATATATTGTATGAACCAATCATAATTTTGAATTTGCTATCTTATGTCATCGTTTAGTTTGTTATTTTGCTTAAAAATGTTTGTTTGCTAGAAATAGATTTGTAAAACTTAATTAGTCTGCATGTCCAGTCTTAAAGATCTACAGAATATATATCTATTAAAATAGTATTATCATATAATCTATAATGATGAGCACTTGATTAAAAAAAAATAAAAATACTATTTGCTTGAAGTGGTGCGGCATCTGGCGCCGTTAGGATAATGTTAATTAAGTTATTCACAAATCACAAAGCATATTTAAAGGTATCTAGACAAATACAATCACAAACTTTTATATATTAAATATGCCATTATATTTCTTGTTTCATTTGCTTTTTTTTTTTGTATTTAATGAAAGAGCTTAAGTCTTCTGGCTTTAATATCTGACTGAAATCATCTGCAGTAAAAAAATTATTTTATTTTATTTTTGTCACCTTGGTAGCTAGTCACTAGTCACTACCAAATTCTCAAAAAAAAAAAAAAAAAAACCCTATGTTTTTAACATGTAGAGTATTATTTTAATTATAGTAGATGTGATTCTCATTATTTTATTTTTTGTTATTGTTAAATTGATAGGGAATTGGCTTTTACTGCGCTTAAAAAAACATATAGTTTTACAACTTCAATAATAGAAGGTTATAGTGGTCATTTTAGGCTGAAAATTAGAGAGCTAATTAAATTAATAGAAATTATAGTTTGATATTTGCTCAAAACAAGTAAAACTAATGTTTGAAATATTGTTTTTAATTATATGGTAGATATCAAATTGATTAAGTTGATTATTACACCCTAGGTCGGTCAAAATTATTCATATTTGATTGAGTTCTAAAATTAAGTCATAGCTTAAATTATTTCTTATTTATTTAGAATTTGTAGTTTAAGTTATGGCCGGTCAAAGTTATTAATAATACATTTCATATAATTTTTTTATTTAGTAATTTATGATAAATTTTATTTAATACTTTATGTAGATTTTTAATTAGTAATTATTTGACCAAATTGATTCATACAATATTTTACCGTTTAATTTAGTTAACAATTTATAATTTTTTAAAAATAAATTAAAAGGAGATTAAAAATTATAAATGAGATAAAAAAAATTAAAAAATTACAAGTTTAAGTCATAAACATGAACTAAATGTTAAAACACTTATCAGAGATAACATTTTATATTTTAGGCCGATCTAAAGATCAACTTATACTATTTTAGACTGACTCAATTAAATTACATTTGATGACTTAAGTGAGACCTAAACTCATTATTATACCCAAGTGGGGTAATATAGATTGCCAAGTTTGGATGTGGGGCTAACACAATCCATAATTCCATATACTAAATTTGGTCAAGACCAACAAAAAATGAACCTGAGGAAATAAAATAAAATAAAACAGTAGCAAATTAGCAATTTCTTTTTGTTTTGCTCTAATTCAAATAAAGCAAATAGATAAATGTTCCCAAATCTCAATATTGATCATAACACCATGTGTTGTGCTTTTACATTTTATAATTTGTTTTGTTATCAATAATAAATGCTGCTATTAACCGAAGAAAAAGTAAAATCACAAATATAACCCAACTTTGAAACAAATGCTACTCATCAAAAGATATACCACTCCAGGTAAATTGCTTTTGAGGTGGAACGCACTAAAACTTTTGGAGTCTCATCAAATATCATATCCAAAAAAAGAAAAAAAAGTATCATTAAAAAATCCAATCTACTTCAAATCTAGTGCTCGTAAACATTATAACGTCGCTTGACTTGATCTCTTGATTTAATTTACGATCATATTACACCTAAGACTTTACAAGGAAAAGACACAAGTGGATATATATATATATATATATATATATATATATATATATATATAGAGAGAGAGAGAGAGAGAGAGAGAGAGAGAGAGAGAGATGGGCTACAGTGAATTGCGAAATAATGCGACTATTTTACTTCACGCTCATATTTTGCGATTTTAAAGTTCAAAACGTCGATCCAAACCGTTCATCTTGTTCTCCATATTAAAATGTGCTTGGAGACCAAATTTTATATTTTTTTGGAATTTTTTTTACTATTTATTAAGCAATTTTGAAAGTCACTGATCTGATGGTCCAGAAAATTTTACGAATTTTTACTGTTCACAACAAAACAATAATTTTCAAAAAGACTTAATAAATAGTAAAAAAATTCCAAAAAAAATGTAAAATTTGGTCTCCAAGCACATTTCAATATGGATTAAACATCTAATAGTTCGGATCGGTCGTTTGGACTTTTAAAATAAAAATACGGCGTGAAGTAGAAACGTGTTTTACTTCGCAACTCACCGTAGCCCATCATATATATATATATATATAGAGAGAGAGAGAGAGAGAGAGAGATGGGCTATGGTGAGTTGCAAAATAAAGTGACTATTTTACTTCACACTCATATTTTGCGGTTTTAAAGTTAAAAATATCGATCCGAACTGCTTAACATGATCTCCATATTGAAATGTGCTTGGAGACCAAATTTTACATTTTTTTGGAATTCTTTTTACTATTTATTAAGCCATTTTGAAAATCGCCGATCCGGTGGTCTAGAAATTTTTACTGTTTATCTGTTTTTTCAGATTTTCAAAGTGGCTTAATAAATAGTAAAAAAATTCCAAAAAATATAAAATTTAGTTTCCAAGCATATTTTATTATGAAGAACATATTGGAAGATTTGAATCGGCTATTTGAGCTTTGAAAATGAAAATATTGCGTGAAGTATAAATGTGTTTTTTTCTTCGCAACTAACAGTAGCTCATCGCTCTCTCTTTCTATACATATATATAGTAAGGATACCATGCTTTGCAAATTAAAGTGAGTGTTTTAATTTGGCTCATATCTCTAGTTTCAAATTTCAAAACGTTGATTCGAACCGTTCACATTGATATCCATATTAAATTGTGCTTGGAGACCAAATTTTATATTTTTTGAAAATTTTTTACTATTTTTTTTGAAATTTTTAAAATCACTGTTTTTGATGGTCCAGATTATATATGTATATATATATAGAGGAGGGATCAAGTTACAACATTTTTTGAGTTACAACAAGTTATAACAAACTTTTTTTTTAATTTTGAAAGTCCAAATCGTCGATCCAAACCGTTAGATGTGATCTCTACAATAAAATGTGCTTGGAGACCAAATTTTATATTTTTTGAAATTTTTTTACTATTTATTAAGATGAGTATAAAATTCAATGGTCTGAATTTGACTAGTTTTTGTACCCATCTTAATAAATAGTAAAAAATTTTCAAAAAATGTAAAATTTGGTCTCCAAGCACATTTTATTGTAGAGATCATATCTAACGGTTTAGATCGACGATTTGGACTTTCAAAAATTAAAAAAAGTTTGTTGTAACTTGTTGTAACTCAAAAAATGTTATAACTTGATTCCTCCTCATATATATATATGTATATATAGATTTACTGTTTTTTTTTTGAGTAAAAATAAGGGTCAAGCCCTCATTCATTGATAGTAAATGTTACAAGAGAGTTATAACATAGGAAGGAAAGAAAATAAACACAAGCAGCCTCAAGAATTTGAGGCTTGGTTCTGCCAGTGCAGTAAAAAAACAGAAATAAATAGGAAACATAAAAGTATAAGCGAAAACAAAAGAACTATATATAGATTTACTGTTACGTTACAGTATACATGTTAACAAAAATCATGAGAATAAATTATATATTTGGTAAGAATGTCATCATCCATAAAAAAAAGAAAGTAGACTGCGCAGAACATCCATATTGAATTTTTTTTTAATTTCTAAAAAACAATTGACACTTCCTATATATTATTTTTTTGGATGTAACGTACGTATAAATTCTGTTTTAGAAAGTTTTTTTTTAAGAAATAATTTATTAACTGTTTTTATTAACTATCGTTCTCTCTTTCATAGTAATAATTACTGACGTGATCGCTGTAAGAAATAAAAAAGTTAACTATATGTGTGTATGTAGGGGTGTCAACGGGTACGATACGGGTCGGGTGGAGACATTTTCATATCCGTACCCGTTATGATAACGAAAAAAAATCTTTATCCTTACCCGTATTTTCGAATACGGTACGGGTCGGGTAAACGGATAAAAAAATGCCATTAACATTTCAATTTGTGTTTTCAATAAAATAATTTTTAAAATAAGAAAAAGTAATAATGAATACAACTAATTTGTATTATGAAAATTTAATAAACTACAAAAAATTTATTGTATTATGTATCATCTTCATACAAATATATATTTATATATGTAATTTTATTTTTTTTAAATTATCTTATACTAAAACGGGTAAGATAACAAAAAAAAATCATTACCCTTACCCATATCCGATTAGCTAACGGAATAAAAATCTTACCCTTACCTGTGTTTTCGGATACGATACGGGTCGGGTAAACGGGTAAAAGAGTGCTATTGACACCCCTATGTGTATGTTTAAAAATTAAAATTAATTTAATTTCTACCTAGTGCTTGACATATGTTTTAATTTTTCTCAATTTTATTGATGTAGATCAGATGTCCTCAATAATTGTTATTTGGTCTTATTTTTTTATTTGTGATTCATCAAATTTAAGTATCCGGTACTTGCATCATTTGATGATGCCGTGTGACAACAATGTGAAATGTAATTGTATTGCTAACTAAAAAAAAATGATAGTTAGATAAGGGGATAAGGGGATTAAAGCATACTATCATGAGACAATATTTATGCCACCATTAATTATATACATACATGTGCTGCTTTGAAGTAGCACAAAAATGAGGTGCATGCATGGATTATTATAACCGATTTTACAACAAAATAAAAATAAATAAAGATTTGAAGTTCAACAGTTGCGGTTTTGTTTAACTCTTTTAATTTGCTTTCAAGATAGCCAACAACTACAAGAATGAGATAGTATCCGTGAGGAATACTGTCAGTATTCTGTTACAGATAGACAACTATAATTTGCACAAAAATATTGTAAGACGTGTCGAGTATTTTAATTTTGCACATGACAAAATAGACAATTACAACCTCTAAAATTTAGAAACTACACTAATATATATATGATACATATATATAACTTTGAACAGAAAAGAAAAAAAAAAAAAAAAAAAAACGAAGAAGAAAAATATATATAACTTCACAAAATTAAGTGAATTAATTATTCACAAAAGAGAAAAAAAAAACGCTTTTAGCTATAGCTTGAACAGAGAATTGAAGTAAATATATATTTGAATGTACCTTTTCTTTCGTAATCTCTCCCTTCAATCTGTTCTATGTCTATCTCCATCTTCGCCATTTCTTGTTTCTCTTTTGTGTGCTCTCTATCCAGATAGTAGTCTAAGTAGAGAGATGGAAATGAAGTGCGTGATGGAATAGAGTGCAATAAAAGAGGCAGATACATTTATCATAAAGAAAAAGGTTTTGATTGATGGCCTTTGTCTGAAATTCTCAGCTGAGTCCCTGTCATTTGCCAAAGCTAGATACAGAAATTAAAGTAAATAGTTCATAAAATAAAGAGTAGTATACATCGATTTTGTTTGGCCAGAGAATATTTATTACAAGGGATATGTGCTTTTATGATCCCAATCAAAAATTAAAAGTATCAAATTATCATAATCATTCATTTAGTAAGAGTAGTATTCTACTTTTACTTTAAAACAATTATTACACTAAAGCTGTGCTCCAGAAGCGAATGGGAAAACCCTCATTAAAAGGAAGAGGACAGATTGGAGGTGAGGCCGCCTCCGAACAGTGTTTTTACACTCCGATTTGGGATGGCAAAAATTCTCAAAAATTAAAACTTCGTGACCTTTCTCTTCCCTCCAAACAATAGGCTTTCACCTCCGGTTTCTCTTCTGTTCACATCTTCTGGAGCATGAAAAATTATCGAGTAGACCGCACTCTCCTCCGCACACAATGTTTTTGTTCCTTCCTCTTCCTTCACATCCCTCCGCGTACCTCTAATTGGAGCACAGCCTAAGTGTGATACTCATACTTTTAATCCAAAACAAATATTGTACAAAGTATTAAGTGTGATCATTAAAGTTAAATTCTAATTAATTAAAAAATTATGAGGACTAGACATCAGGAACCCAAACAGACACAATTTATACGTAACATATTTAAATTACAACTTTACTGATTTTTTTTTTGGGTAAATGACGATTTGTCTAACTAATTAATTTATTATAAATAATACATATCCAAATATCATATACCAGGTGTACTTAATTTGGTGCGTGCAGGTTTAGCTAGTCATATACACACTGTCTTTGGTTTTTAATTTGTTCCTCTTCTCTGCTTCCTTTTCTAGAAGTCATCATGCCAATTTAATGTAGCAATTCAAAAAGTTGGATATATGAAATTATGAACTATACTAATTATAAAACCCATTAATTCCTTCGAGAAGAATGCGCACGTACATGTCCTATATGAATAAATAAAAACAAAGAGAATGTTATGTGGTTACTGTCTTCTTCTAAACCCTAAAAATTGCTCAATAAGCCTTGGCATATTTTTCTTTTTTAAAAGTTAGTGAATTTAAATGCACACTAACAATTTCATTGATAAAAAAAGACTTACAACAGATTAAATGGTTCTCCTTCTTAAATCTAAACTGATTTATTCTCATAAAATCACGTAAACTACTCTAATCAACTAATCATACTTGTCTACTCTAAAAAACACCCGATTGCCTCTTCGTCCATCTCTATCTACGATAGGACCCACTTTCATCCAATAGCTGTTGCACTCTAACAGCCGGATTTATCGCACACCGATCAAGATAGAGATAAAGACTCTACACTGATAATATACAAAATAATATTTAAGTTGTTATTGTATTTCTGATGATGTACAGAAACAAAAAACAAGTTTATAAATAACTTGGGTAGATATAAAGATCTGTTATACATATATTGCCATTTCATACTATATACGTACACCATCTCGTTTTCTTGCATGTGCTTACCGGTGAGTAGAATTGAATTATGTAACAGAAATTTAACCAATAGATGGACAAGATTCTAATTAAGATGGCAAAGTCACATGTCATGTTTGTCTTCAGAATTTCAGATTTTTGCATAAATCAATACCATTTAATTTAAAAGGACAGATTGGATCAACTGCTTAACATGTATATATGGGAATATATTATTTAACACATGCTAGAAAGCTGATTGTTTGACAAATTTAGTGCACAACTTTTTGCATGCATAATTTGAAATTGATTTGAATGTTTTTATCTGTGTAGGCTAAATTTATAGTTTACGTAGGGATAAATAAATAACTTGTGTATTATCTGGAGCTAAATTTATGTGTAGGCTAAATATATATGTATTATTTGGTGACTTTAACTTCAAAATCTATCAAATTGGCTTCAAATGAAGATTTTAAAGGTTGAAACCGATCTAATTCGTAACTGATGCATTTATATGTAAAATTTATAAATTTTCTGAACTAATATAATATATATATATATAAATCAAGTGGTAAAAAAATAATAAAAAATGCTTTAAAATTAACTTATAGATTTTTTTAATGCTTGACTTTATACTAATTAATTTGTAAATTTTGCATATAAACATCTCTATTAAAAGTGTATTTACAAGGTTAGTTGGCTTAATTATCACCCACTTTTGATTGTAACTCCTTTCAAAATTCTCATGCTGTTCAAAATTGGGTAACTTTATATAAAAAAAAAAATAGAGGTGTATAGCATTAGGATCTTGTAAATACACTTTTTAAAAAAAATACGATTATTAAGCCAACTAACCTTAAAAAAAGAAAAACAAAAAGAAAAAGAAAAAGTGAGTGATCAAACTGAAACAGAGTATGAACTGTACACACGTAGTACAATTTTATTTAGTCGTACTACAACAAAGTAGACACTTTTTGCGAGAGAAAAAGTGCATTTACGACGGCCGTTCGTCGCAAAAGGTACCGTCGCAAAAAGAAAAAGCTAAACAATAAGAGTAGTCCGTCGCAAAAAGTCATTTTTTTATCCTCGCGAAAAGTGTCTCATTCTTGTTGTGACGTTGTATCCTTTTTAGACGTATAGTAAGTTTCATAATAAAATGAATATATAATATTGTAAATACATATATTTTAGATGTATTTATCCGTTGGTGGTCATTATCAGTTTATCACCACTACGTACGTCATTAGATAACACACTTTAGATGTCATGGTTCACATAGCCCATCATTGTATATTTGTGTGTTTTCAAGGAATTCAAATCAAATTCGGCTGCTCTCATGTTGATGTTGTTGTTATTTTTTTTTTTGTTAAAAGTCTGTAGTCGATATTTCATTAATTAGGACAAAATCAGTTATATATATTGTTTCGTACTAGTATATACAATATTTGTATAATGACTTACTATAACTGAAACTCCTAATTTATAAAAGTAGACAAGAAAAATCAGAAAAAAAACCATAACCAAGGATTACTGCACTTGAATCAGTATATAGTGAGCCTATAAAATTTTCTTTACTCATGCTCAAATTAATAAATTGTGAGTCTGCATAATTTCTTGTCATTAGCACAAAGTAGTACTGTTGTAATCAAGACGAGGTAGGAATGTTCACGAGAGCCTTGTGCTCAGATAAGTTTTGTACTTGAGTTATTTAATAAGAAACACACAGAAAGGAGATAGGAAGGAGGAGAAGAAGAGAGGAGGAGGAAAGAGGTCACCGTCATTAATGCATCATCATCATCATCATTAACCATAACTATATCTTATTTATACGTAGATATAGTAAACACTACAGTAGAGATGAACGAATTTACAACACCCCCATCCAAATCCGTTGAATCGGGTCAGTGGCTGGCATGGCGCAACAACTAAAGCATCTATGTTGTTGTTATTATTATTGCAAGGAATCCATATCTTCTACGGTACCGGACCGTGTACATAATACTTTCAGCCGGACCAAAATCTAGAATATTGGAGAGTTCGTTTTGAGATTCGTGCGAGATTAAAACAAAAAACTCAGATCTCATTCTGCAGCTCGTTGCGGTATTGCACCGGATCTGAATTGGGTGGAGGAAGTAAATGGGCATTGCTGTGAGAGGTTGGTGTAAATGGGTCTTCCGTAAACTTATTTCTGGCGAATATCGGGATTCTGGGTTTAGGCCTATATAGGCCCAAATTATGCTAAATTATTAATTGTAAGAGCTGATAGTTTGTCTCATACCTCAATTGTGATTTGTGAACAAAAAAGCTCACTTCATGAGTAAAGATCATATGACCTTAATTAAGCTCACCTAAGAGATTTCTTAGTTTGATCATAGGCCTTCAAATCCATTTCAAGTATTGAATTTGAACAGTAAGCTTTGATCTATTTGGAAGCCAAGTTTATGCAATTGAACCTTTTAATTTCTCGTGTTCATTTTGTATACCATCTCAATTCATACTTCTCTTTGATTAATAGGATCTCAAATTATTTCTTTCGCACAATTTTGGATGAAGTCCAAAGAAATGGATACTCTTCTTACATTATCCTTAGTTCTACTTACTGATGTGTTGCAATTGCCTATTGTCTTTGATAATTTTCTATTGTAGAAGAAGAGAGTAGCTGGAATAAGTGATTTAGAGCGTCAGCTTGATGATGTTAGTTTTCAGGACGAGAACATAGTAGAAATAAGTGAGTTAGAGTCACAGAGTTTAGCAGTTGCTAATAGACTAGTTGTTAATGGTGTTTAGTTGGTTGTTTTTTTTTAAGGTTGTTGGCTGTTATATAGTTTTTGATAGATATTCATAGGAACATGAGTTGGTTGTTCATATTATGTTGGGTACCAGCTTGATACCAAATTTTCTAACATTAGGTTTCGTTCAAGTAATAAAATCGGTGGTGTTAAGCCACTTTTATCAAAAAAAAAAATTTGTGTACCATCTCATGTTGAAAACGAATTGCTTTGATGTGTAAAGTCTCTATGTTTGACTCTTTTAATTTTACACAAAACAAGTAAAGGTTACGGTGATTTCTAAACTGGAAGAAGTTTTCATTGATTTAGGTCTGTCTACATATACACACACAATCTTACACTTTAGTCCCTATAACTATTATATTCACACTTTTACCTAAATACCCTTATCTAACTATACAATATTCAACACTCCCCCTCAAGATGATGCATAGATATTGATCATGCTCATCTTGCCTATTACATTGGAGAAGTCAGTGACACTCAACCCTTTTGTGAAGATATCAGCGATTTGCTCCTTGGTTCGAACGAAAGGCATACATATAATGCTCTCGTCAAGTTTATCCTTGATAAAGTGTCGGTCAATCTCCACATGTTTAGTTCTATCATGTTGTACTGGGTTGTTTGCTATGTTTATAGCCGCCTTGTTGTCACAGTACAACATTATGGGTTTGTTCTCCAACAACCCCAACTCCGATAACAATCTTCGTAACCACAACCCTTCACTCACACCTTGGGCCATAGCTCTATACTCAGCCTCTGCAGTGGACCTTGCTACCACATTCTGCTTCTTGCTTCGCCAAGAAACCAGATTACCCCCAACAAATGAACAGTAGCCTGAAGTTGACTTCCTATCATCAAGACACCCTGCCTAATCGGCATCTGTATATACTTCAATCCTAGTGTGCCCATTCTTACTGAATAGCACACCTTTTCCTGGACAACTCTTGAGATACCTCAGGATCTGATACACGGCCTCATGATGTGGAACTCTAGGGTCGTGCATATATCTGCTCACTACGCTCACAGCGTATGCAATGTCGGGTCGAGTATGTGCCAAGTAAATTAGTCTGCCTACTAGGCGCTGATACTGTCCTCTATCTACTTGATCACCTATTTCTCCCTTCAGCTTATTATTAGGGTCTATGGGTGTATTGACAGGTCGACACCCAAGCATCCCAGTGTCTCTCAGCAGATCTAGAACATACTTTTGCTGTGAGAGAACTACCCCTTTTGTTGAACGAGCAACCTCAATGCCTAGAAAGTAGCGCAATTCACCCAGGTCTTTCATCTCAAACTCTGTGGCTAAGCTGGCCTTAAGCCTCTTCATCTCAACAGGATCATTACCTGTTAATACTATATCATCCACATACACAACCAGAATGCAAATCTTCTCTCCTTTCCTTTGGATGAACATAGTGTGATCAGCACTGCTTTGCTGATAGCCTAGTTTCTTCATTGCCATAGAAAACCTGTCAAACCAGGCTCGTGGTGACTGTTTCAACCCGTACAGGGAGCGCTTCAGACGACACACTTTACCCTTCAGTTGTTCATTGTCAAAACCAGGTGGGATCTCCATATATACCTCTTCCCTTAGGTCACCATGAAGAAATGCATTTTTAACATCCAGCTGACACAAATCCCACCCAAAGTTTACTGTACATGAGATGAGGGTTCTAACAGTATTCATTTTAGCCACTGGAGCAAAGGTCTCCTCATAATCCACACCATATGTCTGTGTGTAGCCCTTCGCCACCAATCTGGCCTTGAATCTGTCCACCTTTCCCTCTGGAGTATATTTTGTCGAGTATACCCACTTGCATCCTACAGTGTTCTTGTTGGACGGTCTAGGGACCATATCCCAAGTGTCATTCTTGACTAATGCTCTCATCTCCTCGAACATTGCCTTCTTCCACTTTGGGTCCTGCATTGCTTTCCTCCAATCACATGGAACAGAGTTAGAGTGTAAGGAGGTTACAAAGGCTTTGTAAGTCGGGGAAAGTGTCTCAAATGAGACATATTGAGAGATAGGATGTGATGTTGAGGCATCTTCCCCTTTCTTTAGGACAGTTGACCGAGCTCCTTTGCGCAATGCAATAGGAAGATCGAGATCAGAGAAAAGAGGAGTACCTAAGGGTAACTCTGAGTTACCTGAAGGTTGTGGTGTGGGCGAGCCGTCGACATGAGCAAGTAATTGGTATTGACCTTGGACCGGAGGTTGCTCAACGTTCTCATGACGAGGTTTTCGAGTGTAAACCTTATTGATCTGCCTATTAGGAGGTGGTAGGCTTTGGTTCATGCTTGAGTCCAGATCTGTCTCTGTTGGACTCAGGCCGATCGTAGTATCATCGGCTATACTGTTGTCAGATTCCTTACTCTCCCCCTCTCGACCAACTCGGTCTAAGGAATGGGTGACGACCACCTCAAGAAGATCATGAAATGGGACTGAAGATGTATTGGATTGTGCATCAGAGAGAGTAAAATAGGGTTCTGTTTCTCGGAATGTCACATCCATGCTTTCCAGCATCCTCTTTTTCACAGGGTCATAACATTTATACCCCTTTTTTTCCACTGGAGTACCCAACAAACACACATTTGTGGGCCTTCGCATCAAGTTTACTAATACCTGGAGTTGTGTTATGAACAAAACACACGCAACCAAACTTTTTGGGAGGTACCTTAAATGAGGTGGTCCCTGTGAGCATTTCAAGTGGTGTACTGAAGTCCACCGCTCTTAAAGGCATTCTGTTGATCAAATATGTAGCAGTCTGCGCTGCTTCTCCCCAAAGGTACCTCGGAACATTCATGGCAAAGAGAAGGCACCTTGTCACTTCCAAGATGTGCCTGTTCTTCCTTTCTGCAACACCATTTTGTTCAGGTGTATTCACACATGTAGTTTGATGTATAATACCATTACCTCGCAAGAAGTCTTGCATTGCCCTGTTGGTGTATTCTGTGCCATTATCTGAGCGTAACACCTTCACTTTCTTCTCAAATTGGGTTTCCACCATCTTGTGAAAAGTCTTGAAACACTCCAAAACTCCATCTTTACTCTTCAACAGGTACAGCCAAGTCATTCGGCTATAACAATCAATAAAGGTGACAAACCACCTTGAACCAGATAGAGCAGTAACTCTTGAGGGCCCCCAAACATCAGAATGAACAATATCAAAGCAAGAAAAACTTCTATTACCAAAAGATGGATACATTGTTCTAGTGTGCTTAGCAAACTCACATGCATCACATACTAGTTTAGTCGTGCTACACTTAGAGTACAACTTGGGATACAACCCTCCAAGCACAGTAAAAGATATATGCCCTAAACAGCTATGCAACAAAATCATCTCCAATTCTAGAGTCTCTGCCAAACAGGCTCGTGGATCCAAAAACTCCCCTCCTTGCTTGAGTCGGTACAAGCCTTCACTCCTCTTGCCAATACCAATCACTTTTCCTGTCTTCAGCTCCTGCAACACAACATGGGTAGGAGACAGAGAAACAACACAGTTAAGATCATCCACCAGTTGACTAACTGATAGGAGGTTATTGGTGAAGTTAGGAACATGAAAGACCGACGATAGCTGGAGGTCTGGAGTACATGTTACATCCCCAACTCCTGCTATCGAACAAAGCGAGCCATCGGCTGTTTGTACCTTTTCTCTCCCAGACATAGGCTTATAGGTTTTGAACATCATAGGGTCAGGGGTCATATGTTTAGATGCCCCAGAGTCTACGATCCAGGACCGATCAGGACTAGACTCGGCTATTAGAGCTTTTATAACAGCACCAACAGGTCTAACTACAGTGGTAAGAAGAGAGGAAAGAGTGTAACCGTCAGCCCTAGATGGAGCAGCAGTAGATGAGGCACTGCTAGCTGGGGTAGTGGACAAGAACCGAGCTGCAAGCTGAGTCACCAGTTGAGTCACCATATCATCAGTGCTTGATCCTGGTGTACTAGTGATGTCAGCCATATGCGCCTTTTGGTATCCTCCACCACGTCCTGGTCCATGACCTCTACCTTGTCCTCTGCCACGGTCACCATCACGACCTCGACCTCTAGCTGGTCTTCCATGTAAGTCCCAGCAAGTCTCCCGGGTGTGATTCTTTCTATGGCAGTGATCACAAACTTTGTCACCCTGAGAGAACACTGTGTGGGGCTGGCTCAACATAGCTGAACCCTCATGCACTGGCAAGGATATCATTGCCTTCTTCCTGCTTTCCTCTTGAACCACTACTGCGAAGGCATCACGAAGAGCAGGTAGAGGATCCCTCTGCCAGAGACTCTGTCGGATCTGCTCGAACTCAGAGTTGAGGCCAGCAAGAAAGTGAAAGGTCCTTCTTTTCCCCAACCAGTTTGTGAAGGCTAGTGCATCTGCTGAGCATTTCATTGCCAAAGGATCAAAGAAATCCATTTGTTCCCACATATTGTTCAACTCTGAGAAATACTCAGTCACACTCATTTCTCCCTGTATCAGACTGTCTGACTTAGACTGGAGGTGATAGATCTGCCCATGGTTACCCTTTTGAGAGTACATCTCGACCGCCCGATCCCACACTTGTCGAGCAGTGTTCAACATCATAAATTGATTTTGCAGTCTAATCTCCATTGAGTTGACCAGCCACGACATAACTTGCCCATCGTCTGCCTCCCACTTGTGAAACTCAGGTTTTTCCTCTATCTTCTCCTCTCCCACAGCTACGGGTTTCTTAGCTGTACCGGTAACATACCCGGTTAGTCTCTGACCCTTCAAGTGCATAAGCATTTGCCTTGACCACAACAGATAGTTCTCAGCCCCATTCAATCTCACTGAGATGACTTGAGACGACTTAGAGAAGCTTCTGTCTTCTGCCATTTTTTTTTCCTTTCTTTTTTTTTTTTTTTTTTTTTTTTTTTTTTAAAGAGAAACGATTTAGGCAGAAACAATCAGATCAAAAAAGTTTCGGATAAACCAAACACACGTAGAGAGGGCTAGCGGAAGCACTCAGCGAAACAAAGAAAACCAGCAACTCGCGCTGGTGACTACGCGCTAGATGGAGCACTGTGCTGCGGTGACTGGCGATCTAGCGATTATGCTGGCGATCTGGCGGCGGCGGCTACGCAGGCACTACGCGCGACACTGTGCTCCGAACTACGGTGAATGACGTTAGGCGGAGCGGCAACAGCGCCACTGGACGAACGCACAACAGGCGGCGGCGGCGAGCTCACGCGTTTTCCCACTCTGATACCATAAAGGTTACGGTGATTTCTAAACTGGAAGAAGTTTTCATTGATTTAGGTCTGTCTACATATACACACACAATCTTACACTTTAGTCCCTATAACTATTATATTCACACTTTTACCTAAATACCCTTATCTAACTATACAATATTCAACAACAAGCATAAAAGATTGAATTCTTGAAATGAAAAAGTTTGATTTGTTAAGTACATCAAGCTCAATGGCTTGAGTTCCTCACAAACCCGTAATGAGTTTACAACCTCGTACTAGTTTTAAATCTAAAAACATGTCATAATAGACATGCACCTGAACTAGTCAGATATTTTTGTTTTTGTCATCAGAACTCAGAAGAGCACTATGAATTACCAAATTTGAACAAATTGTTACCAGTAGTTAAATATCATTACATTTCACAAACAATAGGACAATATTTTGACCAAAGAAAATACATCACATACAATTTTTCAATTTTAAGACATCCTACAGCTCAGTGTTAAACATAGTGACATGCTTCAACTGTTGTGCCATGCCAGCCACTGACCCAATAGCTGCCAATAATGACACGATAAGTGCTCCACAATTCAATGCCTGTAGGCCCCACCACCTGGCTTCTTTTCGCTTGATACTTGCCTGAGTAATATACATGGCCACTGGATAATACACAGTGAGCGGCCAAAATGCAACTGAACCGAGTAACCCAAGAATGGCATTGAAGAAGGGGAGCATAAGGGAGATGAGAGTGGTTAATACCACAAAGGCGGTGCGAAGGACAAGCTTACACATAGTGAAATTGAAGGATTTTCCTTTTGTAAAGGGGAGAGGTAGTTTGTATACTTTGTGAATGAATGGCGATTCAGGCCATTTGTTGGATAGCAATGTCTCGTATTTTGCATAAATTGGTTGTCCATAGACCTGAAAAGTAAATTTAGAGAATTTGAAGTGTTCAGTGACCTGAAAAGCAACAGAGGCAGTGGAACTTCAGCCTAAGTCATATTTTGACCTGGTATGGTGATTAATTTGTTGATGGTTTTGTGTTGTCTTTATCAATGCTCTTTTCAAATTTCATTTTAGGAAGAATTTTTCCTCTTTCTTTAGAGTAATGGGAATTTTTTGTTTTACAAATTTAGATAATAATACTTGAATTTTATGCTTTGTAAAATTTGCCCTTTTGTCTTGTCATATTTAATATGCAAAACAAAAAACTAAGCTAAAAGACTGCAATTGCACAAACACCGATCGGACACCTTTAACACCTTATTTTGCATCTGAAAGTGGTAATTAACAAAGAACCTATCAAGCATCTATATTGCATGAAATGTTACCTTAAATAATTATACATCATTGGTTTACAGGGTGAGGACAATTTTTACTGCAATGCGGTTTTGACTTGTATGAAATGTGTTATACTTGGTCCAAAAGAAAAAAAAAATTGAACAAGAGAATAACTATAGATTCAATTCTTCTTCATTGAAACAGAGAAATAAGAATTTTGAAGGCTTGCCACAAAATATTTTACCTGATATGCTCCAACCAAGTGGATCAAGACAGCAATGTTTCCTAAATCCACTAGCCAAAATGGTTCATAGAAACCGGTTAGTAAATTTCCAGGTGCATCATTTCCAAAGGCGGCATAGCCGACGCAACCAATTGACACATAGAAAATGGTTGTCACTCCAATCCCATACAAACTTGCTCTCTTCATTGTTTTGTTCTCTGGTGGCGATGATTTCAGAGTATCCTTTATCAAATTCAAAAGATTTCAAGTTATTTTGGGCATTAACAGCTGATGTTTACATGAATAGTACCATGTAAGCTAAACTAGAGGAAAATTAAATCATATATTTTGGCTTCTGTTGACAGTACTCAAATTTAGAATAACTTTGAATTATGAGGGAAAAGTATGCTCTTTTCCGAAGTGAATCTCAGTTATTTTTTCAGCTCATAATAACTAAATAAGGCCCCTATAATGTGGATTGCATTTCTAGGTACCTATTTAACAGAATAAATGGTAAGTACTGATAAATAGCTCTATAAAAGTAAACTATTCAGTAACAAACAATGAAAATTAATCTAGAGAAAACAATACCTGGATCTCTATGAGAAGCATAGAATAAGTATATGCAAAGGCGATATTTCCAAGAGCTTGTAAAGATTGCCAAATCTTAGTCGAGGCAGAAATGCCATCTGCACCGATTTGCACCCCCAAAATTGTCCCTTGTGGTGACCCATTAGAAGCAAATTTGGCAGCAACTAGACCTAAACCGATAAATGAATAGGCAAAAGACATGATCGCAGCTATTACAGAGATGAGTGTGATTTTTTCCAAACTCGGGAACTGAGAAAGCACTATTTCAACTATGCCGAATAAAACCATGTATAGGGTCCCTGATGTGTTGCATTTTGCATCATGACCTTTGTAATGATAGCAATCAGTGCGCACCACTTTCCTGTATTTTTGTAAATAACAGAAGAAATGTTCTTAAAATTAATAATTGTATGTCTGTAAAAAAAATCCTGCTGCACATGATTAACAAAGACAGTTTGCAAACTGTAAATCCTAATTTTAGATTTACAAATAGTATTCATCAAATAAGTATGATTGAAAACCTACAATTCAAAAAATAAAGAGGAGATTCAAGCTCTAAATATCATTTGGGAAATCACACTGAAACAATAAGAAATGTGAAACATGGATAAAATACATGTCACTGAAACAGAAAAAACTAAGCAAATCTAATTAGTAATTAGCACTTACATGATGCTAGTTGCAGTAGTAACGGTATAACCAATCATAACTCCCCACAGCAAGATATACTGAGCGATGCCACATATAATGACATCTCTTGGTCCTTGTTCAAAGAAAATTTCAAAATTAGTTTCTAAATGAAAAAACTTGCCAGACTGTGGCCATTTCAAACTAACAGTATTACTCACTATGACAAACAATAAACTAGAAGTCATGAAAGTATTACTAGTTATTTAAAACTATCATTTCTCATAGAACTTACCTAAGATGGAACGAACAACGTCCATGTAAGTGTGGTTCCTTTTCCCATGCACTGGGTCAGGAGTTCTGTAACAATCTGTCAGTAAAATTGCGGTAAAATAGGTGACGTAGGCACACCCAATAAGGGCCAGAGGCCCAAAAAGCCAGCCCATTTGGGCCACACTCCATGGCAAGGCCAACACACCAGATCCTATGATGGCTGTAATTGCATGTGTTGTTGCTGTCCATACGGTACCTACAAACATTAGCAAGGAATTTCAATAGGTAATATTTGTAGCATTATGGTTTTCCTTTCACTTTTAGAATCTCTCTTGTTTGTGTAGTAGTTAAGAAAAAAAATTCAGGTGCCTTATTGTACTAATAACAATTATCAGTTTCACTAATAAAAAATGCAACATGCAATTTCATCCTTGAAATATATGATTCATTTTTTTGCGTTCTTCTGGTAATTAGAATTGTTAGAGGTTTTTTATTTGGTTACTTCCCATAAGTAATATATTGACTGATACCTCTCTGTGCAAGACAGTTGTTAGAGTAAATGACTATTACTGACGATACGCCGACATAAATTGCAATTTCTGAGATTATCGCTATTACTGACAAGAATATGCATGAAGATACCGATGCAATTGAACACTTCACTCTCACGAATATGGAATACTCAATGATTCTTATAGGTTACATGAATGTTATAACTCTCACACAAATACCATTTTTGGTCATGAACTATTTCTAGTAGGCATTTTTGGTATCCATATCCGTCTAAAATTAGTCTTAGCCATATCCAACTCTTACCCATTAAGTATTATGCATACCATATACTGCTCTTACTTGTAAAGTTTAACGGGTAACAAAAGAATAATGAATAATTATTAATTATCGAAAAATTAATATATAATTATATAGTTTTAACTCAAATATTAACAAACAAATAAGTATTTTATTAAATAAAACAACACAAAAGGTTGTATATATGAATCAATTTTGTCGTATATTACTTATTTAAAAACTATATAAATGTTGTATATATCAATCTAATAATAATTATTATTATTATATAGCTATACATACGATACAAATTTATCATGTAAAATTTTATATTTATCAATTACTCAATAGAGTAACAGTTATGAAATCTCTTACCCATACCCTTACCCTTATTCAATGTACTAATGAAAATTTTTTCTAACCTGTACCCTTACATGTGAAGTTAATGAACAAATTGTTACCCATATTTGCATTATTGAATATAATACGGATAAGATATATAGGTAAAAGAGTTTCATTGACACCCCCTAACTTATGGAAACCTAAATATATATAAAAGGAATTGATTCAGGCAAGAGCTCAAAGTGTCACCTCCACTTCATCAGTAGAATTGATCCATTTCCTGTTTGATAGAGTTGTGCCAATACTAGTGTATAATAATTGTCTAAATTGTGGGGACCACTATACTATCCTTTATGAAAACCAAACTTGTTGGATACTTTAAAAATGGGAATCATTTTTATGCATCACTAATCACTAACTGCTAATTTTTTATAGGCCACTTTATCAATTCTTTTCTTTTTCCTTGATTTAAAGTTTAGCACAACCACAAGATGTTAAAATTTAGCTTGATTGGAGCTCATAGAGCACTGAACTAAACAACTTGCACAAAGAAAATGTGCTGTATATATATGCTACTTTTCAGTTTTATAACATAAACACTACTGGAAATTTATTGAACAAAAAAAAAGAGAAAGCTTTGTTTGTTGCATATGAAACCAAAAACATGCATGCATGGCACATTTGCATCACCTATAACTTTAGAATATTTTTTTAATAATATCTAAAATAATATCAAAATATCATGAATATTCATAAAAAAAAAAACTAGATGTATCTCAGAATTCCCAATAAAAGCTTCTAGCGTGCCCAACTATCACAATTCTCTCTCCCTCAACCAAGAAATTTGCATAAAGATTTTTGTAAAGATGAGTGCTTTTCATGCTTTAGTTTATACTCAATAGTTTTTTTTTTTTTTTTTTGAAAAACCAGACAGAGGCTATCTGGTGTTATACTCGATAGATACAACAACCAACCCAAGCCTTTAGTCCCAAACGAGTTGGGGTAGGCTAATAATACAAATATTATTTATATATATTTTTTAGTGTGCATATACATTAATACAACTCAATTTGAAGGGTACATAATGCGGTATTGACTTTTGCAGGGGTATACATGACATAAGCTCTAATTTCATAATTACAAGTTAGTGGAGGATCGATCCCACAAGTAATTAATGAAGAATCAGGATGGAATCCACTATAGAGAATCAGAATGGATTCCCTCAACTAATCAATAATGGTTACATATACTATTACTTCGACCCACCAAAATACTCGATCCAATAGTGCTCCAAAATATTATTTTGCAAAATCTTTTAATAATCAACTTTGAAACCTTTTAGAAGGGCATCTATTCCTATAAAAATACCAAAACTTAGTTGCCAATATTCAATGCTCTGCTCGTACTTTATTTAAAAAAAAAAACGAATATATTTCCTGAATTTATGTGTGGACCCATGACCTCAGTGGCATATATTTTATTTTATTACACACATGAAAGGAAAAATGAATTGAGTTTAACAAATTCAACTTGAGGAATATAGTAAATTCAATTTGAGAATCTTTTTTTTTTTTTTTTAAATCAATGATGATTAGCAGAGGACTCATCATGATTCATAGAGGAAAAAAATAATATAGTATTGTCAGCGCTTTCCAACTTTTTTGGGGAATAATTACTATGGTCTATGGCTTTAAACTGAAATAAATTTACTAAAATTTGCATTGCTCGTACCTTGCAAATGAAAGTAAAATTTGAAGTATAAAACTATTCTGAGATAAAAGAATAAGAATTCCCAAAACTATATCAACAGCAAAATTGGTTAAAAAAAATATGAGCATATAATTAAGAACAGTTTTGTTTAGAAATCAGGCATGTTTTACTCCAGAACTGCTCCAGGTCAGTAATGGAACCAGACTCCAATTAAAATTCTTAACATGGTAACATGATTTACTTGTGAAGTTGTGATACACAGCTGGGGTAAGGATCTTAACAGAGTAGTTTTGGCTTCATGCAGCGCAACGACTACAGAAATAAAACAACACCTCATATGATTTGTGTGCTGCATAAAGCTAAAGATGATCTGTTAACATCTTTATCCCAAAGCTGGAATAGTTGAAGCAATGCAACTTTTATTTTAAATTGAGGTCTTATTACAGAAGCATACTTAAGTATCGTCAGTTATAAAGAAAAAATTAATAATTTAAATGATAACACTTTTACAAATAATGGTGATTTTTTTCTTATAACATTTGTAATAAGCATGCAGATTTTGTAGGCTGAGATGTTAAAAAAGAATCATTATATATACCCCTACGCTCAATGGGATGCAAACAATGAAACAAATTATGAAAGAAAAGAGAATTTCAAAAATACATTATCATCATTGATGCTTCCACTTACATATATATTTTTATCTACAAGACGTATTATGACAAGATGGCATAGTTCGTACCAGGAAAATATATAGATTGTTATTTATATAAAAATTTGATAATTCACGACCAAAGTAAAGAATTTCACAAAATCACAAAATCTTATTAAATATGAGAAGAAATATACTTTTTACATGACATGAAACAGTACCAAATCTAAGTTATCGAACTCTGTTAACAGGTTCAGCAAAGTTGAGAACAGAAATAGAGAGGATACCTGTTCTTATGCGACCATCGTCAACAACAATAATATCCATTCTCTCTCTATCGCTTTGTTTCTCCATCTCTCTCTTCTTTCTTCTCTCTTCTCTTCTCTTCTCTTCTCTCTCTCTCACTCTGTAGTAGCGGGATTTGTTTTTCAGCCCCGAATAGAAATTGCCTGTTGCTCTGCTCAAAGCGCCGCCTCATAAATAAGGAGAGCTAGCGAGCACTGTACGAAGGAACTTAACCTTTTTTTATTGGTAAGTGAAATTTCTGACGCTCTTAAACTACGTGCCAAGTCACTAAATTTTAATTTGTAAAAAATAATACTTCCATCTTCATTTTTAAATAAGATGAAATGATAATACCGGTCCACTAGCAATTTTAATTAAAGATGAAATATTGAATTGAATATCATTCATTCAATTCAATTAAATAGTCTGCTTTTTATTTTTTTTATGCGTAAAAGTCTAAATTTATTTAAGTATGTATCCGTTACATATACTCGCCACACATATTTGCTATTTTTTTTTTCAAAAACTTTCCTGAATAAAAGCCACAAAATGACATATTATAAGATCTTATCAAATTATTAAATAATTTTTCATATTGTTTCCATTTTAGTTTATAAATTATTTGTAAGATTTTAGGCAAGTTTTGTTGCATGTTGTCAACAACGTTAATTGAAAGAGCAGAAGAGCTGCTCAATGATTCCAATAAAGAAATTAATAAGGTATGTTAAAGTATACGGTAATTTCTTTGTATCGTTTCAGATTTGAAATTCATTGACAATGTTAACATTGTCAATATTAATTGCATGAATGTGTTTGATCTAATTACAAAAATATTGATTTATTCCTTGGTGACAATGTTTGGATCGACTGTTTGATTTTTAAAAATGTAGGGTGTAATTCGGTATCACTAAAAAAGAATATAAGTGGATCTCTTCTCTTACAAAAAAAAAAAAAATAGAAAATTAGAAATCTTGAAACATCAGCCAGACGTCATAGTAAAACTAAAAGAAAGAAAGAAAGAAGAAAGGAGAAAGGAGGTTGGATTCCATAATTTATGGAGTCCAGACTTTGGCTCCATTTTTTAATTTTTTGGATTGTGGCTGTTGGAGAACAAAGGTCTCTTCGCCCATGTAGGCTTGGTTTACATGCACCATAAAATGCTTTGTAGAAAGTTTTTTTTTAATTTTTTTTATTTTGAATCGAGTTCAAAACTTCAAATAGGAAATCAGAATAGAGGGACTCATATGTAAGCCCCCTGCTTCTTTCCATTTTGGCTGTTCAGTTTTTCCATTTTTCTCGATTTCACCAGACCAAATGATTCTAATTAGAATTGTAAGAACAGCGAAATATAATTCATCAACATTGTATGATTCCAATAAAACTTAAATGGAGAAAATGGAAAACAATAACACTGAAAATGGACAAGTCCAATAGCAGCCGAAATGGAGAGGAGAAGAAAAATGGCCTTCATATTATTTCTTTTCTAATTAATTGAACTCGGTTCGTGAAAAACCTTTCTACATCGTCTTGTATGGTGCATGTATACCAAGTCTACATCTTTAACGGCTCCAATCTTTTTATCTTTCCAGAAGCAGAACTATACTTTCAAACTATAATAATTAATTATATAAATTTTTTATACGAAAAATAAAAATAAATTTTACAATATTATAATATTTTATTCTTAATTATATAAAAATTTATACATAAATAAAAAAATACAGAAAAAGGGTCAATTATCCCCAATTCCTTTTTCTTAAATTCACCCTTGTTTCTCCAACCGCCCCAATCCAACATCGAAAAAAGAGTCAATACAGTGCACTCCTTACTAGTTGAAGGCCAACAGATTTCAGATGCTGCTCAAATTCGTGCACTGTTTTTCACCCACATGAAATCAATACTGGGTACGCAAGTTCCCGTTGAGAACTTTGATCCATCTGTTCTATATGAGAATGGACCAGATTTGAAGGCCTTAGAAGACCCATTTACAGAGAAGGAGATTGAAAATATAGTATTTCATCTGGCCGATAATCGGGCATCGGGACCTGATTAGGCCTGCTAATTGGACAGATCTGTCCATGGACAAACGGGCCGAACAGTAATCGGACAATATTTGAACAGTACGTTATTTGAACAAACATGAGGCCTGCTAATCGGATGAAATTAAATAGGCCCGACAATTTGTTCGGATCAGTTGAACCGGGCCGAGCTTGAAGGGCCTTTGGACAACCCGTTTAACAGTTCAAACTCAAAACCTATCGAAACCTGTTCGAACACGAACAATCAAACAGTTCGAACCTAACACCAACTCAGACTCTCAGAGTCACAGCGCCGCCTCCTCTCTTCTCCACAGCGCCTCTCTTCTCCACCGCACCGCCCCTCTTCTCCACCGCGCCGCCCCTCTTCTACGAGGTTGGTTACACTCAATTTCTCTCAATTTGTTCTCTTCTCTTCTCTTCTCTTCTCGTCTCTCTCTTTTCCCTCAAGTACTGCCATTGAAATTTCAGGCCAATGAATTGGAGTCGCTGAGGAAGGATTTCTTGCAAGTTGGTTGTTTCCTAGCAAAACTCACTTAGTCTCTCTCGGTTTTATCTTCGACCGCTTCTTCTAAAAGGTTAGTTACATCAATTTCCCTCAATTAATTCTCCTCTTCTCTTTTCATCTCTCTCTTTTTTGTGGCCTAACAATGGTCAAATTGAGAATTTCCGTATCCGCATTCTGGTGGTGGTTAGAACAGTACAGATAAGAGTTAGCTTGGTGTCTGATAAATTTATCTTTTTAAATTTTTGTTTAATTCATTCAAAAAAAAAAATGTTGCTTAGATCATCTAGTGGGAAGCTTTGTCTAGATTTGCTTTCTTTCTCTCTATTGTTCTTTCATTGTAAAACTAAAGGAATAAAGTCCCTGTCTGGTTTCAAGTTTGATGTGTACCTATCCAAAATTTAAATTTTGTTATTGCTAAAATGCCAATGACTTCATGCAATTTCTTATCTATCTGTCTGATTTTCATCCAATGGCTCCTATTTGATTAGGCCTGTTATGGATTAGGACAGCAGCTTATACATCTTGTTTTAATCTTCTCTAAAGTAGGCCCTTGAATTGGATCAAAGAAGCTGACAATACAGATTTATGAAGGTATGAGATTCGAGGGCTCTTTTGTAATTTATATGCTTACAACCATGTTTTTCAGAACTGAAAACCTTTGTTTAATTAAGAAGTTTCCTTCCATACATGAATAGTGATACATTGGTTGTGTCAGTATTAAGTTATAGATTGTTGTCTTGTTCAACATTTGTGTATGGTGTTTTTGATAATGAAGTATTAATTAAATATGGCTTAAAAATCTGGGCTATAAGTGGAGTGGTCTTAACAGAACTTAAAAGAGGACCTTTCAGGTTTCAGTACAAGTACAGTATTGTGTACCAGTGTTATCTGTTTCTGGTACCAACCAGCTGATACAGAAACATCAGTTATACAAAAATGATGTAATAGCAGTGTAATAGCAGTGAAAAATTTAGAACAGAACTATGGGATATGTAGGCATTTTTTTTCCCTTTTTTTATCTAGCAATTTGGATAAATCAAATTACAGGAAGTATTAAGCTACTTAATCTTATTAGCATATGTTTGCACAATATATTTACTGTACGGGGCTTCTTTGCATATATTTGGGTTGTATGATACAATTCTCTTTTCAAGATCTGCACAAATAACTAAATATTTGGGCTGCTCAATAATATTAGTTGCAACTAGGTGGCAGTTCATTCTTCATTGATTCATTTGCCAGTTTCTATACAAGTAAATTATTTTCCTTTGTGATAGTTACCAATTTCTTGGTATTTGTTTTTCTATTTCTAGTCTATCTTATTTTCTGATTCTGGCATTATTTCTACAATTACTTCATCTATCGTATTTTTAATGGGGTTTGGGGACTAGTAATGCTATTGTAGACCAATAAATTTTTATCTTAAAAATATTAATTGAAGTTTTTGCACATGTGGAAGTATGAAAATAATATCGTATGATTACAATTGTCTTTTTCAAACATATGGTAGGTTTTTGTAAAAAGTCTGACATTTCGATATTGTTTGCACTTCCACAAAAATTATTGTTAGAATTGCAATCATTAAGCATCTTATATTTAGGTGTGTTTCTTTGTCATATCTTGTTTTGAAGGTTTAAGTATAATCTCGGTTTTAAGGTTCAGTATGAGAATTGCAACATATTGAACCAGTATTGACCAACATCATGCCAAAAATTAGGTAGAAATACTTTCTGGCATTCTGATTTGCATTTAGGTCCTAAAATAAAATTTATTCTTGGTTTATTGGAGTATGTTTTTATTTTGATAGGGCTGGGATGTTTTTCTCTAAGTGGTGAACACTTGCTACACTGGAGTTGGAGCTGGATTTTGATGATTTTTTATATCTGGCTATTGAATTTTGTAAACTATGCTATTGTGTTAAACATAGCATTATAGATGCTCACTGCTTGATTTAATTATAACGAGTTGCTCATGCTTGAATTTTATAAATTTGGTTGTTAAATTGTTAAATTGGTAATTTTTAATACGAGTTGCTCATGCTTGATTTTTAATACAACTCATGTTTGATTTTTTTAATATAATAATTCTTGTAAAGTCAAAGGTTTGACTCAAAGGTTCGGACAGAATTGAATAAGTTTCTGAACCATTTCATTGGTCTTTGACACTGTGACCGAACATTTTGTTCGGATAGAATTGAACAGGGCCCGGGCTCTTTGTTGAAACGGACAAGCTTTTTGAAGAAACGGACAAGGTCCGGGCTTATTAAAATTAATTTGGTTTGGTCCGGGCCTGGACATCTCCTCCTCCCATTTTGTTCGGACATGTCATGGTTTGAACAGAAGGTCGGCCCATTAGCAGGCCTAGACCTGATGGATTGCCAAGTGAGTTCGTGAAGATGTATTGGGCAGAAATAAAGCATGAGATTTTCGGTTTGCCGAAGGATTTCTATAATGAAACTATCGATCTTGGACCTTTGAATACAGCCCATGTAGTAATGATCCCAAAGAAACCAAAAGCTATTGAATTGAAGGATTTTCGGCCTATAAGTATTATCAACCTTATGCCGAAAATTATTTCCAAACTCCTTGCTACAAGGCTTTCAGGTTTTCTATCAAAGCTCATTTCCATAAATCAGTCGGCATTCATTCGAGGCCGTCAAATCTCTTAAAATTTTCTTGTCGTTCGAGAAATATTGCACCACGTAACCCAAACATGTCAACCGGCAGTCTTCTTTAAAATTGACTTCGTGAAGGCCTTCGATTCTATTAATTGGGAACTTTTAAGCCATGTCATGAGAGCTCGTGGCTTCCCAGTAAAGTGGATAAGGTGGGTGCAAACTTTGTTACGAACTGCTACGTCAAGAGTCATTGTGAATGGGGAAGAATCTGAATACTCTCTCATAAGCGGGGTAGACATGTTGCAACGGATGATTAGCCATGTCAATGAAACATTACATGTAAACATTTCCGCAAAGCTTGAGAGTCCTATCATGTCATTTCAATATGCCAACGACACGGCAGTAATTGCTCATGCCGACCTTTCAACAATGATAACTCTCAAATTGGTACTTAGGCTTTACTCTAAAGTTTCAGGGCTGCTCATTAACTTTGACAAGAGCTCGTTCCTACCAATCAATCTTGGCCAAGATGATACTCGGATGGTAGCTACAGTCATGGGCTGTGCTCAAACACAACTACCGATTCACTACTTGGGAATGCCTTTGACTACCAGAAAACCAAGAAAACAGGACTTTATTTCTTTAATTGAGAAAATAGAGTAGAATTGAGGGATGGATCGGGTAACTGCTCTTGAGAGGAGGTAGGCTGCAACTTGTTAACTCGGTATTATGCAGTGTTCCAATTTACTTCATGACATGTTTTGAACTTTTGAAATGGGTACTGAAGCGGATTGAAACCCTCTGTAGAAATTTTTTATGGGGTAAATTGCAAGGACAAGGCAAAAGGTTTTCTTTAATGTGTTGGGAAGAGGTTTGTTTGCCTAAAATTTATGGCGGCTTTGGAGTTGCAAATTTAGAATTGAGAAATAAGTCACTACTGTTGAGATGGTGGTGGAAGGCGATGAACCAACCAGATAGCTTGTGGTACTCGATTGCACTCAGGTTGAGGAAGAATAGGCCACAGAACCCTTATCCTAAAATCTGGTTAGTCGAGGGATCTTTTTTCTTGGAACCAAATGATAAAATTGCATGCACTGTTTCAATGGTGTACTCGATGGATAATTGGCACTGGTGCAAAGATATCGTACTGGTACGATTGTTGGGGTGAATCGCCCCTCAGGAAGATGAAAGATGGAGGACCCAGACCTATATCCCAATTCATATCTTTGAATGAAGCGATTATAGAAGACTCCCATGTTCTCACCTCTTTTACTGGTTTGATACCGGTTCTGTATGATCATGAGGATGAATTGGTGTGGAAGTGGAATGCTAGTGGGGAATATTCAGCAGCTTCATTTTATAAACTATTGGTTTCGGCTGGTAGAATTCGATGGAACTATATGGAAATTTGGAGAGCAGCAACACCTTCCAAAGTTAAGATATTCACACACTTACTTTTGAAGGACAAAATTCTAACTCGTGAAGTGCTGCAATGACGGGGATTACAGGTTGCCGAGAACTATGTGATGTGCGATGAGGGTGCATTAGAAACTGCCCACCATCTCTTCTTCCAATGTGCAAATGTGGTGGGTGTATGGGACCATTTGTCTGGCATCAAGTAGAATATGCATACTGTGCATGATACTTGGGAGGAGTCCAAGCAATTTTACTGTACGGGTACCATGAGGAACAAGAATGAATGGATGGTGAAGTTTATGGCAATACTTTGGTCTATATGGAGACAACAGAATGAGCTAATCTTTAGAGGTACGAGGCTTCCAGTGAGGTTGGTTGCAAACAGAGCAGAGGAGGATGCAAGGAAATGGCTAAGTTTTTGTAAAAGATGCCCTATACTAGTAACAAGGGTTGGTACAGGGAGTGGTACAAGGAACTCAAGGGCAAATGATGCTATAACATAAGAGCTGTAGTAATTTTCATTAAGATTGGTTGTTGTAAACAAGTTTGTTAATGTATCCCTTGGTAGTCACTACCAAGTTTTCAGAAAAAAAAAGAACATGGAAAGTCATGAACTGACCTCCAGAGTTAACGCCTTAGTCTACGACGTCTAACCCATGTTCCGAAATTTCTTGATTTTAGTCCGATTTTATTTTAACTTCTTTAAATCCTATTAACAAGGTTAAGAACACCTAGTTCTACTCCAAAATGTAACTTCGGTAACTAGCAAGTACGGCCGGTTTACATTGGATTGGGATACTGTATGGCTTATTGCGCGCACATATCAGATTCATGGCAATCGTATCATGAGAGTATAGATGCATATCACATATATCTTCTTATCATTTCACAAAATATGAGTAAACTATGTATAATGAAATATTCATTGCCCTGGAATCACAAACTTGCAATCTAATATAAACCAAGCTCTACTAAACACAGTATCCAACATACAAGAGAAAAGGTTAAAAAAAAACAATAATATATATAACAATTGATTGTTTATCGTTTCAGTAGCGAAGCCACAGCAGAAAATATTGGGCTATTTTTAACTGGTATCGGTTGTCGGGCTGATGGGCAGGCCCTTCTGCTCATAAGACCGTCATTAAATAGACTTCTGCACAGGTCAAGCACTGCATGGTTCTCCATCAAAATCTCGTTCTTTTTCGGAGGCTGAATCTTGTTGTATGTTTCCTGTGCAAAAATTAGTCACCTTGTCAGACAGAAATAACATAAATACAGAAGCCCAATGCTGCTCAGATTCTGTTGGGGATATTCCATGTGTGTCCCTCCAAAGTGTAAAAAATGCCATATGCACATAAATAAGCTCCAGAAATTATAATAGGATAGTTGGGTATTTCTAGAGATGTCAGAAAAGGAGGTTATAGCTGATAGCCTGAAGCTTAGCATATTTTCCAGTGATGCTCAACATTTTGGTGTTTTAAGGGCAGATTTAAATGTATTCCCTGTATTTACCTTGGGTTGAGAAGTTGCATTGTTATCATCATTACCATCCTTCTCTTTATACTCCAACTCTTCATCCGAGGTGGGGCCAGACTCATCAGACCCGTCATTCTCTGACAAATGAAGCTGTGGTGCTTGATTGCTTCTACTTGCGTTATTACTATTATTAATATTATCATTGCTAAGCTGGTTGTCAATTCCCTTATTTAAAGGAGAATTATCATTTCTTCTAATATTATGTTCGATATGATCAGGACCGGGTGAATGATCCATGCTAGAGGCACCAGCCTCACTGGCAGATTTTTCCTGCAATGCACAATATCATATTATTGATTAATTTCGTTTCATTTTTTTTCCCATGCACTAAATCATTCATGATAGAAATCTAACCTCTAAATTGATAGTTCGGGTGCCAGTCATGGAGGGGTTTTCTTTTTCCAACTTTCTCCTTCTTATGGTACAAACTGCACACATGCAATCGCTCTTGTGATCCATCCTACATTAAAAGATTTAATCAAATTAATCTCAAGTTTTACTTAGGAAAACAAATTAAAAGTCAAAAGGTGATATAATCCATTCAATCTTACGTGCTTCTCTTCTTTTTGTTTTTCTTCAACTTGCTTTTAGAAAGAGCTTTGTCCTGACCAGACTGGCCTCCTTCTTCAGTCTGAGGATTATCATTACTAACTACTACAGGAAAACAACAAATAAAAATAAAAATAAAAATAAAAATAAAATTGGAAATACTTCTAGTAAAAAAAAATAAAAATGGGGTCACTGTACCAGCTGGTCCTTCAAAAGTACAGAGTAATTGACAAATTGCACATAATGATTCATGATTGGAATCCATACAAACTTGGTTATTATTTAAAAGAGATAGAATATAGGGACAAGTTTAAGGGAAGGCTTAAAAAATTATCAGTGGGAGTACCTGACAGGCCGGCAGCTCCCCAGTACTTGGAGAAATTCTTCTTCACCCGTCTCATAAGATCAATTATGAAATCTCCTTTGTTATTATACTGATAGCAATTTTGCCATATTAGTTTAACATCCCTGTAAACATCCTCCGAATTCATGTACTTATGGCCCTGTTCTATCTCTTTGCATATCGTGCTAAAATCCATAGGTGTATCTATCACATCAAAATAATCCTGCCAAAGAATGCCATTTTGTTAACTTTTTGTGCCAGTAGTAAGCCAAATTGAGTTGATCGTACTGATACTTGATACCTACACAAAATGAAAAAAAAAAAAAAGAAGCAGCGACAACAATTATAAAAACTTACAGGGATTCCTAAAGCAATGGGGTCCACTGGCTCGTTGAATGGTGCTGCCGCTTCCATTCTCATTATTTTCCTTATCACCTGATTCATAAAATACAACATTTCATATAAATAATTACCTTGAGGAAGACACAATATTTACCACAAAATAATTTATCATTGCCTCATGAATCGTTATTGCCCCCCGGAACTTACTGTAAGTGCAGTATTTAGCTCAGCATCGTTACGCCTGTCTGACACACCAGCCAAGTCATCTGCAATGTTACGTTCAGTATCACCACTTGCACTTGCACTTGCACTCGCACTAGGTGGTGTCAGGCTTTTGTTGGTCTTGATCTTTATTCCAGTAAATTTTCTTGAGAAAGTATTACCAAATTTAGGGGTCTTCAGGTCTGAAATGCCACTATCCTCTCTCTCTAATTGGGGTTTCCATTGTCCGTTACTCTTCTCTGATGAAGTCTGACGAGGTTCAATTGGTATAGAGACTGGTGATTTGATCTTAACGCGGACCCGGCTATACACCACCTGACCCACTGGAGGCCTTGATGGTTCAGGTTTAGGAATAATTTTGTTCTCTGGTTCAGGTTCAGGTTGGGGATCAATTTCCATTTCATCAGTTTCAGGCTCAGGCTCAGGCTCAAGCTCAGGTTCAGCTTCAGGTTCTGAATCTGAGCTGATAATTTGCTCATGTTCGATTTCCTTTTTCTCTTTCTTGTGGCCGCTTCTTTGTCCCCTCTTGCGCTTCATTTCTCCCAGAATGTTAAAATTCTACAATTAGATTGCCATATTTATCAAAGTCAAGGAGTATGTAATCAGTTCGGGAAATTAAACCCAAGATTACTATTTTCCAGGAGCCTAACAAATTTATATTGGCTTCATGGTGTAAAATGATTGCAGTGTATTACTTCAAGGGACAACAGAAAAGGTTCTAGAAGGGGAAAGCAGGTCACACTTTAACAATACACCCTTCCATTGACTAAACTCCATGGCAGAATAGTATCTACTTATAACTCAGAAACTTGAAAGTTTGCGGTTGTTTTCCAAAAAATCCTAGATAATTTAAATTTATATTTTACAAGTCTTTAGTAAACAGCACAGCATGGAACATGAAACAAATGCATCAAAGATTATTTGGTTCAATATGAGAGAGAAGTTCAATGAAGCGCAATTAAGCTTCAGTCGTAGAGCACGACAGTAAACTTTTCTATCAACAAGTAACGAATAAAAGGATACTAATTCCCTCTCGTTAATCTCTGTTTAAAAAAAAAAACCAGGCGAGCATTTAGGGTTGTGATTTGTCGCGCAGGGGTAAGCAAATAGAAAAGTAGGACCTACCTGGCTCGAGTTTGTAAAATGAAGGTTGAACCGGGTGCTTCGAGTTCGCCTGTAAATGACTGAATCGGTCCGACTTCGCCGGAGACCTTGAACCGGTTTGTCGCGGTTCGAATTCCCGCTCGGTGCTCGGCGTCGTCTCTCTCTCTAACCGTTCCCTTCGGCCCAATTTAGTCTATTTTGAGTTCAATATGAACGAGCATTATATCGGGCAGTGAAACGATTTTCTGGATTGGGCCTTTTCATGGTGAACCTTTTATAATAGGCTGTAAAATGGGCTGGATTAATATAATGAAAAGGAACAACAAGTAACTTGGGCATCCTGAATAGTCGAAAATGCACACAAAAAGAACAAAAAAATTGCGGTGAGCGTGGATCGAACACGCGACCTTCAGATCTTCAGTCTGACGCTCTCCCAACTGAGCTATCCCCGCTGATTGATATTTTTGTTCTTATTGTATATATTATTAATTATACATTAACTTTTATATATAATGGCCGAATAAACAAGGCAACAAGCCCGTCTTGAATTAATTAACCCCATCGAACTCTATATTCCGACTCTTTGACTGAATATCAGAGTATGACACTTTTTAGTCGGCCATTTTTATTAATATCCCCAAAAAAATAGATAATTTTAAAAATAACCTCGTTTTTTTTTTTTTTTATTAATGCCCTAACCGCTTGGAAGTGGAGCGGTCCAATATCAACACCAAACCGCCCGTATAGTGGGCGGTCCACTTTTTTTTTTTTTTTTTTTTATAAGTTTTTTTTTATAATTTTTTTTTTTAAAAAACAGAAATTTTTTATTTTTTTTATTGAAATATTAGAAATGTTGAATATATTTCTTTAGAAATAGATGTAATACAATATAATTTGATTTATTAGAAAGACTGCAACAAATAACCCGGATCAATATTTTTCAGGCCGGATTTTTCGCGGCTGTAAGAAAAATTAATATATCTCTTTATGTGTTATTGGACAAAAATAAAAATGCTTAGATTCTGAGTTATTGATCCCGGTTCAAAAGTCACTTCTATGTAATCTAGAAAATATTATAATCCTTCTAGGACATTTAATTTATAAAAAGTTGTATCTATTTTGAGAATTCTTTTTGAATAACAATTATTAAATAACTTAAAGTTTTTATTTTTTTTCAAAAATAGATACAACTTTTTATAAATTAAATGTCCTAGAAGGATTATAATATTTTCTAGATTACATAGAAGTGACTTTTGAACCGGGATCAATAACTCGGAATCTAAGCATTTTTATTTTTGTCCAATAACACATAAAGAGATATATTAATTTTTCTTACAGCCGCGAAAAATCCGACCTGAAAAATATTGATCCGGGTTATTTGTTGCAGTCTTTCTAATAAATCAAATTATATTGTATTCCATCTATTTTTAAAGAAATATATTCAACATTTCTAATATTTCAATACAAAAAATAAAAAAAATAAAAATTTATGTTTAAAAAAAAATTCAAAAAAAAAAGAACCGCCCTTGAATTGGGCGGTCTGTTTTTTTTTTTTTTTTAAATTTTTTTTTTAAAATTTTTTTTTTTTTAAACAGAATTTTTTTTTATTTTTTTATTGAAATATTAGAAATTTTGAATATATTTCTTTAAAAATAGATGGAATACAATATAATTTGATTTATTAGAAAGACTGCAACAAATAACCCGGATCAATATTTTTCAGGCCGGATTTTTCGCGGCTGTAAGAAAAATTAATATATCTCTTTATGTGTTATTGGACAAAAATAAAAATGCTTAGATTCCGAGTTATTGATCCCGGTTCAAAAGTCACTTCTATGTAATCTAGAAAATATTATAATCCTTCTAGGACATTTAATTTATAAAAAGTTGTATCTATTTTTGAAAAAAAATAAAAACTTTAAGTTATTTAATAATTGTTATTCAAAAAGAATTCTCAAAATAGATACAACTTTTTATAAATTAAATGTCCTAGAAGGATTATAATATTTTCTAGATTACATAGAAGTGACTTTTGAACCGGGATCAATAACTTAGAATCTAAGCATTTTTATTTTTGTCCAATAACACATAAAGAGATATATTAATTTTTCTTACAGCCGCGAAAAATCCGGTCTGAAAAATATTGATCCGGGTTATTTGTTGCAGTCTTTCTAATAAATCAAATTATATTATATTACATCTATTTCTAAAGAAATATATTCAACATTTCTAATATTTCAATAAAAAAAATAAAAAATTTCTGTTTTTTAAAAAAAAAAAATTATAAAAAAAAACTTATAAAAAAAAAAAAAAAAAAAAAAAAAAAAAAGTGGACCGCCCACTATACGGGCGGTTTGGTGTTGATATTGGACCGCTCCACTTCCAAGCGGTTAGGGCATTAATAAAAAAAAAAAAAAAACGAGGTTATTTTTAAAATTATCTATTTTTTTGGGGATATTAATAAAAATGGCCGCTTTTTAGTATAATCCTACTAATCATACTAACCTGATATAATGTTGATTTGCAGCCGCTAAAAATTGTGTAGGCACTAGACAAAAATCGGAAACGATTTGAACAGACTAGAGCAAAGAAGGTTGTTTACTTTCTTGAAATAATAGACAAATGAGCATGCACGCTGTCATTGAAAATTTATCAAATATATAACGAGTGTCATACTCTGATATATGTTCACTTAAATAATTCACTGTAAAATTGTAACACATCAATATTTACTTGTGAAGTACTATCCTAGAATTAATTTGAGTAGCACAGAATTTTATAGTTATTTTGAACTAACATAACTTTATAATATTTTTATTATAAGCATAATTTTATAATCATTTGATTAGTAGAGTGAGTATCCTCTGCAAACGGTACCGCACAATAGATTATTAAGTCACAACCAAGTCAAAGTTTTTTCGAGCACATTTGAAATATAGGAGGGACTGCTTTAAGATGCGTGCAAATTTACCTGATCCTATCAAGTACTTGACCCAATCTGATTTCAACTCGTATATAAGCATTTTCACGTGGCTTTTTGCAATTAAAAATAGGAGGGCAATAGAAATCCACTGCAACAAAGTAGGCACCTCCTATGCTTAAATTTTGGTTCCGCCTCTAATTACAACTATAACAGTTGTAACTAAATTAACAAAATTTTATCCAATGCTTAAAGCAACTATCTTGTATTTTATTCATTAATTACTATATATATTCCTAGAATTTTTATAATCCTGTAACTTGAATTGAATATAATTTGATGTGCAGTGCCATCTTACTTCAGGCAAGAAGAATGTATATGGTTAATAGATTAAAATAAACCGGACAATTTTTTAAATTTGTAATGAATGGTTCCAAATTTCCAATGCTGCCTTTGAGAAGATGTGACCAGTCCAATTAACTATTCCAGATTTACATTTTTTTTTATTTAGACTATTCAAGCTTTCACTTCATTTTCTGCAGAAGGAAAGAGGGGACTAGGAAAGGACAGCTACTATCTCTTTTTTAAGAATTTATTATATATATAAATTCATTAAAAACAATGAATTGTCTAGAATTTCGATGTCATAGAAGAAACCGATTATTGATTCGAGTGAAATTTTCAATCCCATAAAAAAAAAATCATTAATTTGATTTTATAGAAGATTTTTTTTTTTGTGATAGATTAAATGAGGTAGAACGGTACATCAAATAATTCGATATATTTCCTTAAAAAATGCACAAAGAGACTCATAATTCGGTTCCTTGGTAGCATCGAAATATCATCATCATCTATTTAATTAACTATATTTTATTAATAAACTTCTCTAAATAAAAAATTGTGACCCTTTCTGTCATGGTACCTGTCACTTTGTACTTTATCCTTGCTTCTTGCTCTCCAATATATCGATACAGCTGGTGAGCGGTGAAGGTTGATTTGCTCGCTTATGTGCTCTTCTTTTATTGTCCAAAGCACCAAAACAAAAATAAAAAAAATTCTCTTTTCATTGTCAAGTCCTCTATCCAGAGAGCGACTATATATGATGGTAAAAGCTGGGTGCTCTAACACATCTTTTAGACCGCAATTCGTCACTGAATTACAACATGCTGATCATGACATGCTGGTAATTATTTGTTATTTTCTTTATGCTTTTTTCTGGGTGATAATATATAGAGCCTATTGGAAAGCTAGCATGCATGTAATTGTTGTGCTACGGTTTTGTAAGTAATGACCTAATATATAATACCATTACACTAATTAAGACCTTGATCTTTTGAACCATTTTTCATGATATAAATTGACATTAATTTTCCACATAACGATTAAAAAATAACATGCATGAAAATTTAAAAATTTAATGGGTAAGATTTTGCTAAGATTTTTTTTCTTACTTTGTTCATTGCTTGTTACACATGGTTGCTTTAATTTTGCTTTTTTTTTTATTATTGACATCAATAAAACCAATTTCTCCTTCCAGAAATTTCCATCAGAATTCATGATGCATGTGGAAGACGAAAACAAGAGCCGTTTGTTTGCAACTGTTTTGAGCCCTATAGGTAAAACTTGGAATATCAAGTTAACTAGGGATCACTCAGAGACCTTTTTGAAAGGAGGTTGGCCTGAGTTCTCCAAATTTCACAAATTAGAGGTGGGCTTCAAGCTGGTGTTTCGGTACGAAGGCAACATGGTTTTCAATGTGAAGGTGTTTGGTTTGAACGGGTGTCTCAAGGATTACAATCAAGAAGCAGGAACTATTAATCTCAGGAGAAGTGGATTTAATGCCTCAAGAGAGAAATTTCCAGCAAAATGTGCAAGTGTTACAGAAGGCAAGCAATGATAATAGTATATATATTTTAAATTATTATTATTATTTTCTTTTTGTAGTGCCATTTCTTTAATTATTATAATTCTGTTCCCTTTACTATCACCACTATTTTTATTGTTGTTTTGAAATAGAACTCAATTATTTCCATTTTGTAGTATCATTAATTAAGTTCATGTTGCAGTGTAAAACAATATTGAAAACAACCTCTAAAACTATATTAAATTCTTTGAGCTGCAGCGTCGTCATCTCCAGGCAAACAAACAAAAAGAAAACATGACCTGGTGATAGAGAAGGAGACACCACATCATGACCGCTCCAAAATGCGCGAGGATCCCAGAACAACAATAAATTCCTATGTCAAGAAGATAAGAAATAAGACTACCATTTCTGCTTCTCATCAAACTTTAAAAAGAAGAATGAATAGTTGCACCATCTATAAATTCATGGTAATAAGTTGTTTTGTTTATTTCCATTTCTATTTAATTTGGAAAGACTTTCAACCCCCGTGCCCCCCCCCCCCCCCCCCCCCCCCCCCCCCCCCCCCCCCACCCAGCCCTAAATAATAATAATAATAATAGTAATGTTAATTAATTATGATAAAAATGATGATGATTAAAAAATAAATAAATTGAAGTCCAACAATATCTATTGAATGAAAAATTAATTAACTAGCAATTAATTAAGCTAGATTATTACCAAGTTGTAAGAAAATGAATTGTTGATAATATGGTCCTTGTTTTATTATATTAAAACAAAAAACACTAAATAAAATACTAGGGTTATTAATTAACCACATAAATCTGAAAACCAATATTTGCTACTGAAAATTGCTACGTATATGATTAATTAGATTGTGTTTCATTTTTTTTTTTTTTTAAACCCTGATAGTGGCCATTTTCTTTCTGGTATTATTCATGGTTCCGGAAATCGGCCGATTCCGAGTCAACTCGGAATCGGACAGCACCGGGCCGAGTTTTACCCGAGTCTCACGCCTGTGCGAGTTTCTCAGCAAAACTCGGATGAATAGTGCTTGACTCGGCCGAGTTTTCCGATTTTCCGGCCGAGTCAAGCCGAGTTACACCGAGTTTTGTCCGAGTTAAGCCGAGTTGAGCCGATTCAAAGCAAAAAATTCCGATTCTCACTAACCTGGACTGTGTTGTGCTGCTGTACCATTCGAGTTTCATGAGGGAGTCTCAATCGGCGGAGAAATTTCAATTGGGGGTCTCAAATCTCAATCAACGCAGGAAAAGAAGGAGATCGACTGAGGAGATCGGTTGAAGAAAACAATCGAGCAAACAATTGTTGGAGAAGTTCGAATTTCAATCGGCTGAGGAGAAGACCATTCAAAATCTTAGAAAGAATTGAGTCAGCGGAGGAGAACTGGAGAAGGAAACGACAAGGGAAATAAAAATGAAATTTACAGTTGGCCCCTCCTCATTTTACTATTTTACTGGAGAAGGAAACGAGAACTGTTGACAACATTAATTTATTTTTTAATTTTACTTAAGCAAAATAAAATATTAATTGCTTATAAAATAAAATATGGAAATGTAAAAAAGTTAAAATTAAACATTTTATTTTTTTTAATTTATTAAGCTTTATTTAATATTTTATGGAATAGTCTATTTAATTTCTAAATTAGATAAATATTAATTTTATAAGTAATAATACATTATAAATTTAATTGTTATCAGTTCAAATTCAATTATTATGAGTGTTATAGTGGGTTATTTGACAATTTCAGTACAAAAGGTACTTCTGCCAAAAATACCCGAGTTACCGATCCGATTCTTCCGATTCCGGCCAATTCATCCGATTCTGACTTGACAGTCAAAAGTCCGATTCCGATTCCGATTCCGATTTCCGGAACCATGGTATTATTAGCCCTTTTAGAAATTTCCGTCAGATCAAGGGTATAATACCTGACCATGTAGATTGAGATATGAACCATCTGTTTTAATATGGCTGTGAATATTCAACACGGTTATTTACATTAGTGGGATAGTTGCCATTTTAGGGTGGTAATTTTAAATTTAAATTAATCAATCTGCTAAATGAAAAGAAATGTCTATTGCAGACTCTTCCAAAGATATTCGGCTCGGTGCCTCCATCCAATTTGGAAAAAGGAGAGATTACACTAAAAAATGAGAAACAAGAAATTTCAAAGGTACAGTTTAGCACTGCTGCTAGATACAATAGTTTTTGCGGAGGATGGAAACAATTCTGTGTGAAGAACAACATAAAATGTGGAGATACATGCACACTTGAGATCATAGCCCATAATGAAATTCTTGTCACCATCTCTAAGGCAGATAATAAAACTGTGGAAACATCTGATATCAAATCAGATGTGTAAATTGTGATTCAGGTCAGATAGATGAAATTGTCCTGTATAAAGGCTAGTAATCAGTATACACTAATTAGATAGTTTGTCAAATCAATGTCAGCCATCGTATCTGATATTGAGACCTTTTTAGCTGTAAAATATGGGTTTGCATGGATATTTTTTGTGTATTATAAAGCTGGGTTGTATATATGACTTATATCAGTAGCTTGCCCTTTCCTGTTAATTATGTTGCTAGGGAACAAACCATGAAGGTTAACTGTTTTTCTTTTGTTTTGATCAAATTTGTTTCTGATGTATTATACTGTGCACGCTCAGTGTTTTTTCTTCTTCTGAGTTGTGCTGTCATAAAATATTACACTAAAATTATATGCACTAATTTCTCGTTACTTCATAACAATATGTTCTATTTAATATAATACTTGAAAGTTTCTCAATGTTTTAGGTCTCACTGTTAAGAACTAATGCCCATATTGATAATTGCAACCGTACAATTTGATGGAAATTACAGTGGATATGAAGTCCTAACTACACCTAGCTAGTCGCTTTGTAAAGATTTTTGCATTGCAGTTTTTGCTTCATGCAGGGCACAAACTAAAGATCAAAACAACACTACATATGGTTTGTTAGCTGTATGAAGCCAAAATTGCTCTGTTTGTATCAGTATGCTTCCTTTACCAACTATTAATCTTAAATTCAGCACTCTGCTTTTCTCACCAATGCTCTGCTAGACTGCTAGATAAGTAAAGAGGAAGAGATATAGGGGACTGCTAGATAAGTAAAGAGGAAGAGATATAGGGAAAGAGAGATGGCGGAGATTATTAGGAGATCACCAGCTCCATATTTGTTATTAAGCATTGCAATTATCATGGCCATAATTGCAGTTGCACTCATAATGCTAATTTGCACTCACCGAAAGTCGTCAAATGGAGACTCCCTTTCTTCAATTGAGAAGGTTCTCATTCAAGTTTCAACTGATTTGCATCCCCATATTGTCGTCATGATGGCCGGAGATGACACGCCGTCTTTTGTGGCGAAGCCGGTTTCCATTTTGTTGGATTAGGAAGAGTTTTTTTTTTGTTGCTTTTTTAAAAAAAAACGTTCTGCTTCCCGGTTTTTCATCAGTAGAAAAGCTTACAATTACTAGATTATGTTAGCAATTGACGGTAAGATCACAATGTGATACCAATTTTGCTTTTGGTTTATTTTTTTTTTTTTTTCTTGTCCAATATTGGTCTGGTGCGGTGATCAGTAAGTTCAAGATCACTGTTGTTTGAAACATTTTTTATTTCAATAAAACATGACCTATTTTTGTGGTGCTATTTTTGTTGGTATAAATTTTCAGAATATTTGAATAGTTAGAAATTAATTAAAATAAATTAAAGTGAAATAAAGTTATCCAGATTGTGTATGAAATACTTTCCTTAAGTGTATTCCGTCTCATCGTACAAGATGGAACCACAATTAAAATAATTCAGGGTTGTTGCTCTTTAGGTACGCCATGAAAGCAACTGATGATGACTCCGCAATATCCAGTATAGATCAGGTATTATTTAATTTGATTGATACACAATTAAAATGGAGAATAAATTAAAGGAGTTTATTATTTGTGGGAGCAAATCAATTAAGCAAAGGGTTTTCATTTCTTCAGAAAATATTGATCAGAGAAGGGAATTCGGAGAGAGTACTAGTGTATCTGATTGCATACCTTTTAGAGATAAGATAGAAGAATAATATATATATAGGAACATGCTAGCGTGCTATGCATAGCATAGAATCCCTCTATGCAACGGCTTGGATTTTGAGTTTTCAAAATCCTAATGGTCGATCCGAACCGTTTATCTTGTTCTCCATATTAATATGTGTTTGGAGACCAAATTTTACATTTTTTGGAATTTTTTTACTATTTCTTTAGATTTATTGAAAATCGCTGTTTTTTTATGGTACAGATTTGTAAGGATTTCATGTGTATGCCTATGGTGAGAATTAAAAAATTTTCCAATCACTACTTGGCTCAATACACAAAGGACGTTATTTATATGACAATAGCAAACAAGAAACTTCTTAATAGTTTCATTAAGCACCTAATGTGTACTAAATAAAAATAAATAAATTTATTTATTTATTATACAAGAGGAGATAATAATTTATATCTAAAGAGATTGTCAAATCTCTTGTTAGAGGGAAGTTGATTTCCCTTCTAGATATCTTCGAACCGCCGTTCTCTTGGAATCACCTCTTGGTTCACTTTGAACCTAAACAACGAACTACCACACCTCTTAGATAGATGGATGTGAAGTTCAAGGCTTAGATACAACCACCTCTTGATCTTTAAATCAACAAACTATTTGATTTCTTGGTGGCTAAACCTAACAAGAGAAGATGAGAGAGCAACCTTCTCAACTTTTGGTCAAGGAGAAAGGAAAAACGTGGCTACTCAAAGGGGCTGATTTTGGCAAGTGTTATAGGTAGAAAAATAGCTTGTTTTTCTCCAAAATGAGCCCCCTTAAATAGACAAGGGTTAGGGCAACCCTTTGTGTAAGGTTTGAATCAATTACACAAATGCCACTAGCCTTGTTTAGCCATCTCATACTCTCTTTAATCTCATCTTATGGTTGGTTCAATAAATTAATTTATGAACAAATAATATTATTCATATTATTCTATTATACAATATTTATATTATTCTTATAATGTATTCAAACATTATACCAAATAATATTTGCATAACTTCATAAATTTATTTATGGTCTAAGCATGTCATATTATGACATTTTATTTTAGCATTTCATCACATGTATTTTATCTTATACATCATTATGAAATGTAAAATACTTGTTGTTTCTCTTCAGTTGGTGTGACCGTATAGAGGATCTATGTCATCTTGGCAATAATATA